>CM067169.1:14616828-14641828 GCA_034093135.1 Erigeron breviscapus | reverse complement strand
GCTTTACATTTTTTCCCAACTGGATTATACCCACAGACAGTTTCAGCATAAGATGAATAATGATGGTTGGCTATATCATCTCTGAACCGGTTCACCATAGCTGTGAGGTTACCAACACACTTAGGAATGTTTCCCGAGAATTTGTTCTTAGAAAGGTCAAGAAGTTGAAGATTATGCAACCAACATACTTGCCAAGGTACAGTACCCGAGAATTGATTGGATCGTAGAACAAGAACATATAATTCCGTTAGTCTTTCCCCTATCCATGCAGGTATCATGCCAGATAAATTGTTTTCCCCAAGATCAACAAACCTTAGTTTTTTGCAGTGACTCAAGGACGTTGGAAGTTCACCAACAAAGTAGTTATTTCGCAAATACAACGCCTCCAGGTGAGATAAGCTTCCCAAAGAAGAAGGAATTTTCCCAGAGAAATTGTTATTTGATAAATTGAGAATTGTTAGGTTTTTTTGGAAATTTGACCAACAATCAGGAAGGCTCCCTGTGAATGAATTGTTTGAGAGGTCAATCAAAGTTATTGCCTCGTCAATTTGACACAAGAAAGAGAGGTTTCCGGAGAGCTTGTTTCCAGAAAGATTTAATGCAGCGAGCTTAGAAGGCAGTCGTACACTACCTTCAAATTGATTGTCACTCAAATCCATTCCAGGATAATCATCGAACTCTACCGTTAAATCCGGTAGCTCATCTATTATTTCATTTGAAGAAATGTTTAGAAATCTCAATCCAGATGGTAGTTGATCCCAAAACCGTGAAGGAATGTTATCTGATATTCCAGCTTGAAATATCAAGATAACTAAAACTTTTTTGAGTTTTGAGCCAGGAAGGGAAACTAGGTCCCAACCTGCAGGATTGCAATCTAATTGTCTCCAATTGAGAAGGAATGGACCTCAACCGATCAAGTGAAAAAGAATTGAAAGACAAATCCAAATAAGTTAACTGGGTGAGATTTTGAAAATGAAGGTCAGAGATTACATCATTAAGGGAGTTGGATGAAACATCAAGATAACTAAGATTAAAAAGATGACCGACACTGATGGGAAAGTATCCACTTAAGTTATTATGAGACAGGTCTAAGGTTGACATCGATGGACATCCCGTGAAGTCAGGAATGTTTCCGTTTACAAAATTGTGACTAACATCAAGATAATAAAGATTTGTAAGTTGGCCCACATTGTAGGGCAAATCTCCAGTAAAACAATTACTTGAGAGGTCCAAGATCGTTAGGGATGGACATCCAGTGAAGTCAGGTATGTTTCCGTTGAAAGAATTGTGACTAACATCAAGATAATCAAGATATACAAGCTGACCCACACTGCTGGGCAAATCTCCAGTAAAATTATTACTAGAGAGGTCTAAGGTTGACATGGATGAACATCCTTTGAAGTCATGAATTGTACCGTTCAAAGAGTTGTTACTAACATTAAGATAAAAAAGATTTGAAAGTTGACACAGAGTATTGGGCAAATTTCCAGTTATATTGTTACTAGAGAGGTCTAAATATGTAAGAGAAGTCAAATCTCCAAGGGAAACAGACACGGATCCGTTTAACCCTTTATCATGAAGATCAAGTTTGATCACATGCCCGTTGTTGTTACAATAAACGCCCACCCATTGACAGCAATCTGTCTTGTCTTCTTCGCTTTCCCAATCATCTAGAGATCCAAATAAATCAAGGTGGCTTTTAAGGATCAACAGAGCTTGCCTCTGCTTCTCAATGCAGGACACCATCATGTTGGCATCTTCTTTGAGCCCAAGAGTAGAAACTCCCTCATTCATAAGTATTATGCATAGCAGCAAAAACACAAGAATAGGCTTCATATTATGTAAGTACTAATTAACAAAATTGAAAAGAGCTTGACTTACTTCAGGTGTTGATTGATCAAAGACCAGAAGCAATGAAGTGTTAGCAACAGGACCAGTGAAGACAATTGGTATATCACCAGAGATTTTTAGAGTTGTTTTAATTGGCTTTACTACATTATATGGATGGCATGTGTATATATATATATAGGAAAATGATAAATCTAGATATAGATATATATATATATATATATATCGATATATATATTTTGTAATATAATCATCTTTTTGATGATTATTGTATATATATATATATATATATATATATATATATATATATATATATATATATATATATATATATATATATATATATATATATATATATATATATATATATATATATATATATATATATATATATATATATATATATATATATATATATATATATATATATATATATATATATATATATATATATATATATATATATATATATATATATATATATATATATATATATATATATATATATATATATATATATATATATATATATATATATATATATATATATATATATATATATATATATATATATATATATATATATATATATATATATATATATATATATATATATATATATATATATATATATATATATATATATATATATATATATATATATATATATATATATATATATATATATATATATATATATATATATATATATATATATATATATATATATATATATATATATATATATATATATATATATATATATATATATATATATATATATATATATATATATATATATATATATATATATATATATATATATATATATATATATATATATATATATATATATATATATATATATATATATATATATATATATATATATATATATATATATATATATATATATATATATATATATATATATATATATATATATATATATATATATATATATATATATATATATATATATATATATATATATATATATATATATATATATATATATATATATATATATATATATATATATGCGAATATATGTAGTATATAATATTAATTAAACCCAGGTATGTAAGCGATGTATATATATATACATATATATATATATATTATTAGCTATATATATAGTATATATATATATATATATATATATAGCACTAGTCTTAAATGGATTATAAAGATGATACAATCTACCAATAAACTAAAACAGGATTGAGGTGTTCTTGAAACGACACGTGACGTTATCCTTGATCGACACGTGTCTTTTTAATTTATTTATTTCATTAAATTAGTTTTTTTAATTGTATATAGATTCAATTTCCTTATTAGACTTGGAATTAAACTCTAACTCTTGACTTATAAATATAAAACACATTATAACCATATTTGATTGATCGTTTTCTCATTAGTAAAATTGTCTTTTTTTTCTATCTCAATTCTTTAACTCCTATTACTTATATTACTTATAATAAGTTATTAACACGAAGACTTCAAAATTTTGAGTTTACGATCCGAAATTACAAGGCTATTTGCCATCATCCACTATGCTTACAAGTTTCAATTTTGATGTGATTGTAAAAATTTAAGGTAAATTCCAAAACTCTAACTAAACATATATTATATTTATCATTACTGTTTATTATAATTTAGCTTCGATCATCGGTTTACTTTAACCACAATTTATTTCATAATCACGAATCATGTAAGGTATATTCGTATTTCTTTATGATATATAGCCACCGTACATCGTACGGGTATTAACACTTGTTACATTTATATAGAGAATAGAGATATGTGGCTGTTAAATACCTAAATTTAGATACAATCCTTTCACATATTATATGAAACCCCATGAATTGTATAATATATTTGTTTAATTAGATGTTTAAAACTTAGCATATATATTAGTTGTATTCCGTGTTGATATGTAAGTTGTTAACATTATTAAATTTTTTCATAAATCATATATATGGAAACTTAGTATAATAATAACAAAAATATAATGAGATATATATATATTAAATCTAAAGATTAGTATTTGATTACAATTAGGTAATTATGAATTAAGAATCTTTTTTAGTTACACCAAAGTGACACATGTCGTGCAAGGAATGCGCCAAGTGTCGAATCAAAAATATTTTTTATAATAAATCTAAAGATTAGTGTTTGATTACAGTTAGGTAATTATGAATTAGGAATTTTTTTTAATTACACCAAAAGTGACACATGTCGTGCAAGGAATACACAATCCTTTTTTAGTATATTGGTAGATGATGATGATACAGTTATATTTATATAAGGATAAGGAATATGAGGTAATGTCTTCTTTCTTTAAAAAAAAAGAAAAAAAAACACTTAATAAATAAATAAATAGATAGATTTGCTACTCCTATTTTACTTACCCTGCAACTATTAGCACTAATCTTGGGTTTTGATAATATATGAGAAATTTATGCATGTCACAACTACTTAAACGCAGCTTTAAGAGTTTGTTTAATAAAAACCCATTAATTAACTTTATAAATCTCTAATTTTTTGAATATCTTAATTTGTTTTTACATATGTTGAAAAATTCATGTTTTCCAAGGGCCTCTGATATCCATCGGACGGCCTCTGATAACAAATGCAAATTTACCAATAAACCAAAATATCAAAATGACTTCAAGGCGATATATTCATAAAATTTGTCAAAACAATAAAGAAAAATCAAGCCTATGCTATATTTAAACCATGACTAAATTCATTTTCAACCATTTTTCACACTACATCATATATTATCACTAGACTACAACCAACACCATGTCAACGAAAAACAACCAACCAACCAAAAACATCAAACTCAATGGTTATGAGGTAGCGGTGGAGGAGGCTTGCATTGGTAGCACTTTGCAAATAAACCGAAGTTATCAACTTGCTTGATAAAGTTTGTCATGCTGGCCCATCCTCCGAACCCAAACCCAACCACCAAAACCCAAACCACAATGAATATGTTCACTATGTACATGGCTGTCCAGCTCGGCAGAAAGAATGGTGGCTTCTCCGCCGCATTCTGCAAGCAACAGGATTCAAAAGTTTAAAAGGTAAGCCACTTGTGTTAAGGTTACATTTGTAGAATTAGGGGGTCAGTGAGCCAGCTCAATGTTAAGATTGATTAAAGTGCAAAAATAGCAACAGTTTGATTGATGCATCTAAGTCTAGAAATTAATGATAACGAAATATCACCAAACCTTGTCGCCTTCCATCTTCTACTCCTTGTATTTGAAGTTATGAATGCAAGGTACATTTCATTATCTTAAAACTAAACATGTGAAGGGTTCTAATAATTTGGTCTTAAATAGCTGTTAACTGGTTCACGTAGCCTATACATAAACTCATGTCCCATCATAACCAAACTGTCATTTTCATTGAGCTGCCGATTAAACTGTCAATACGGTTGAACAAGTTTTGGAAGAGGTGGAGTGTAATAACCCAAAATGGGGTTCCAGATTGTAACGGCTCATTTTTTGTATGGGTCGAAATGGGTTGGGACGCATTGGGATTTATCACAAGCACCTTTTGTCGTATGTTAAAATCTTATAGAAATGAATAATTATAATTACAAAATCATGATTCTTCCAACAAAAAATTAGAATCTTTGATTAAAAACGCTATAGGAGGCCATCTGCACTTGGAATGGACTTTGGGCAACTTATAACCCATTTGAAATGTTCCACCATTTGACTCATTTTCCATTTAGCTAAAAATTTATTATTGGCCCATCTAAAATATATAACACACAGCCTATATCAACCCATTCATAAGTATATTGGTCAGAATTGACATCTTTAATCTTCGGATTTCTCTGTTTACTATTACTAGAAACATAATTTTTATGGACTGTGAACCGATTACCTGTCGAGCAGAAGCCTTTCGGTAAGTGAGCATGTGTGCAAGAGCAGGAATAATGTAAACAGTGAAGCTAACCAACAGAGCTCCAACAGCCGAATTGATAGGGCCAAAAAATGGGAAGATGATGGCGAGGAACCAGATTGGTATCACTACAGGCAATCTAGCCAATGCCCGTAAACATATGCTCTTTGTATCATGCATCCCAACCACTTTCTCCCACACAAAATACAAGGGTGTACACGCGAATCCAAATGTTATAAACTGCGATAAATAAACCAAAAGCCACACATGTAAAGCAATCAATGCACGGAGTAACAGCTTTAGCAAGTCAATAAACTGTTGCAAAAACCAAACCTGATGAATGAGCATGAGGATAACAGCTGCATCGCGAAAGCGAGTTTTTGGCAGCAGGGAAAAAGCATTGGAATGGGTCAAAAGTTGATCACCAAAGGCCCAATACATTGCAGTCGCTGATGGAAGTGTTAGTGTGAATACATATAGAGTAGCAAACAGATATATGTACTTAAATTTCTGTGGCTTCCACATAGCGTGCATTATTTCACTGCAAAAAATATGCAACTCAAATCATTATTAAACTCGAATAAGAAGAAACAAATTAAGCTCAAACCAGGGACCGATTCACTAACACTGTAACAGCGTGGCCGCCGAAAGTGTAGAGAATGTTTGTGGCTCCAGTGAAGTACAAAACCAGCTTTTTGGGGCCAGAATGAACCACTCCCTCAACTTGGCCCTGGACCAAGGCTGCAATGGTTAAGTACCAAGCGGTGTAGGTGGTCATGCCAAGGCCAAGAAAAGACCAAATTCTGTAGTTGTGAAAAGACGGTATGAAAACGGTAGTAGCACAACAAGCTCCAAATATGTATGTCCATGTCCTCTTGTCCAAATGATCATTTATGTAGTATATATTACTGCATATTTTCACACAAAATATAACATCAAATTCTGAAGACTAAAATGCATGTTTTACTCATAACTTTAAAGATTTTGATCTAAGCTGACCTTGCACAAGCTATGAGTTGTATGACAGAGCCAAATAGAAGAAAGGTGCAGTTAAAGGCTAACCCCACAGCTTTCCAGTGTGGGCCTAACAGACCATCTAGCACTTCAAACCACTGCATAAAACTTATGTACATAAGTATGTATGGCATGTACATGTCATATGAAAATGCATCAGGTAGGGTAATTGCAGGGCATATATCACATGTATCAAATAATGTTTAATTTAAGATATTTGTCAAGAACCATAATACAAATTTACAAACACATGTTACAAGAAGTCAAAAAAAAGTTGTTAGATTTGGGATTTTAACTACACAAAGGAACAAAATTTATGTTCTCTATAAATTCTTAATTCCTAATCATTAATAACAATTAACAAACCTCATTGGTTCACATTACTTTATTAAGTTTTTTCTTGATTTTAAACAAGGCCCTAATCAAATATCAAATATTTTATATATATTTCTAAAAATTGTTAAAAAAGAATGGATTTTTTAACCTGAATAACATGGTTCTTGAAGCTGACATTCTCTTTCTCTTTTCTGGCTCTATACTCCACATAGAGAACACTGATGAGATAAGCAGTCCAACTTCCAAGAATTCCATAAAACACTTGTAATATGATTCCTGAAAGCATTCCTAATTGAGAGAAAGAATATGGCAAAGTCAAGAGCACTTGAGCCACCTGAAATCCCAATACAAAATTACAAAAAAGATTCAACTTTTTTAACAAAAAAAGCATAAGACCTCATGGGTAAACCAGTAAACGGGTCAGGGGAGGGTGACTATTTAAGCAGATGTGCATGGCCCACTGAGTTATCCGAGTGGTCAGTTTCTGAACCCTTTCCCCGGCCTGTTAGGACATCAGGTCGCGTGAACACCGGGCCAACTAGCTAGGGTCCATCTTAGAGGTGGTTCATGAGGTCTAATGGGTGTTTTAGTAAATTACCTGGTTTGAAGCACAACTGAACCAAGCATCATAAACAGAACCACCATGCCAAAGAAAGTTCTTAAAACCAGACATTGACTGATCTACCCCTGCTTCCCCTTCTCCAAGTTCTTGCTCATTTCCACCCTTCATTTCACCAGGAACTATAGCTTCTTCAGCTTGACTACTATTATTATCAGCCATTTTTGCTCTGTTTTGTTACTTCTTAAAAAATATATCACTTATATAGAGGCCTGAAACTGAAAATACATACAACACACTTCATTAAAAACAGCAGAAAAGGTTCCACCCTTGCAATTATTTTGGTTTGGTGGCAAGATGTATGTAAATCAATGCAAGTAATCAATCAATAAATAAATAAACAAATAAAGTAACTGAAATTACATATAGATGTATCCTCACACATATACATATGTCCATAAAATCTTGAATAAAAAAAGTGATATCTAGCATTAAAGTGATGCAAAAAAACAAAACTTTACTACAAATTTTTTTGACTTTACATTTATCCAAAAAACAAAAATTGCTCTGAATAGGTGCTGATGATTATATCAATTTCCCAATATTGACAACTTTCATTTTTAAAAAATGTAGAGTTGCAAACTATAGCATTAACATTTTCAATCAATTATTTTTAAGAAGTGGCTATTTTTATAATAATGCTTATACTTAACTATGTGTATCATTCAAAATCCAAAAAAAAATATTAAAAAAAAAAAACCCATTAAAATTCTAAAAAATCCCTTCACAAAAACTGTAAAAAGAATTTTAAAAACAACTAAAAATCCAAACTTTTGGTATGATTCACATACCCATTTGGCACAAGATATTATATTCAAATGGAATTTTGAAATTTATAATCCTTTTACAGAAAATACTAGTGGGGGGTAAAAGAAAAACAACATACCAAAGAAAGAAGTATGAGTTTTGTTATTCTTTTTGTGACTATTTTCTCTAACTAGAATTGTTGAAGAAAGAATGAAGAAAAATGAAGAAGCATTGAAGAGGTTTTTAAAGAGAGAAAGAAATGTGAGTGGCTTTTTTGCAGGGGAGAAAAGTGAAGGCGCAATTTATCACTCACTCTACTGATTTGTGTTTCTTTGTCTCTGTAAAAAAATTTCTTTCTGTTATTATGGCTACTGTCTTCACAGACAGAATCTTATACAGTTGTTAAATGTTAGTATAAATAAAAAAAAATTGTAAAAAATATTTTCCTTTTTCACTTCTTTTGGTTTAAAGTTTTTAATTGATACAGACGTTACATAATTTTTTTACCTGTTTGTCCAACAAAGAATAAAATGAAAAACTATACACTGTTTTTTCTTTCAGGAAAGCAAAAAAATAAAAATAAAAAATGTATTTGTTTGGTAAAATAATCATTGTTTGTCTGTTAAAAATGTTATATATGTGATAAGGCAATACCTAACAAGTTATCATACATATACATATATCTAAAATCATTTTTAATTCATTATTTTTCATATATCTATAATCCCTTAAAAACAAACCTAACCACGTTCCTTACTTAATTAAGATTTTGAAATACCCAATTTACCCTCACAAATTCAAACTATTTCTCAGTCATCCATTAAATGTACCCAAAATCAAGCCACACAAATCTACCGTCAAACCCTAATCTAATTATCTATCTATACTTATCTCTACTATATTATAAAGCATTTGTTCCCGCCAAAATTTTTTCAACTTTTCAACCACTCATTTTCCCTTCTCTCATCAAATCTCAACCACTCATTTTTTTCTCTCTCCTCCATAAATCATTTTATTTATTTAATTCATTCAAAATCTTTTATCTAAAAAATCGTACATCGATAAATTATAAAAATTATATTGGTGCTCTTAAAATTTCATGCTCTTTCATTAGAGAGATCATTCGATATACTTTCGACGAATTTTTAAATCCGATGGCGGAGTTCGTACAGCTAAGGCATTTGGCTATCACACTCTATGACTTCACCCCCACCATCTCACCGCCGCAACGTGCGGGTACTTTCTCTCGTATATTATAAAGCAAATCTAATTTTGTTGAATTTTAAGTTTCAAAATTCAACAATTCATGAAAACAACATTACATTAATAACCTACACTACTCGCCGCTACCGCCATCACCACTAATCGCCACCGTCACCACCACCAATTGCCTCCGCCAACACCGTTGCCCCTACCGCCGCCCGTCACCACCCATTACCGTCACCACCACCGCCGCTATTACATCGCCACCGCCGCATCATGCGTGTACCCTTCTAGTTTAGTAAATAAGATGAATTCGTTGGCTGAAACTTGTGATTGTATTAGGTAAACGTAAAATATTTTTTAATAAAATAATATTCATATCATGAAAGTATATTCATACGATAAAAATAATAAATAGAACATTTCCTTAAAAAAATTTTGATATCCAGATAAATCATTGAGTAAAATTTAATGGTAAAATATAACTACCAGTATACAAACTCTGAGTAAAAACTCAATCATTTGAGTTACTTAAGTGAAGATATACTCAATTTTATTTTTTCGATTTTTTCATCGTCTAGTGGTTTCTCTCCTTTTTTACTTGCCGACAAAAGTTAGCACACGGTTTCGGTTATATATATATCGGCCCCCATGGTGCCGATATTTATTTACGTGGGAGCGTGGTGTGTGACCATTTTTTTTGCGTGGTCCACCGCAGACTTCGTCGGAAACCTAACTTATAAATTGAGGGTTTTTTATTTTGAGGCTAATTTGTGTTTTTCATGGATTTTTATAGTCGTAATCGTACCCGCTGACCGATGTTCCTTAATTTTCAACCTTATTCCGACAAGATCTGAAACTCCTTGACTTTTCCAGCGAGTCTTGTTTTATCAGCTTGGAGGTTTTCAAGGCACTCGCGTTTCTGGGTTCATCTGTATACTCTCTTATAGGTGTTTGCATTGTCCTCTCTTTGTTTGGGGGGTATCTTTTTATTGTCGGTCATATTGTTCATGTTTCCTGCGACCCATTTTTTGGGGTTGTTGCTATATACTTATATTGTTATTGTTTATGTATATTTGTTGCTTAACATTGTCGTTAATTACTTTCTGGTTAGCTCAGTAGTGTTAATTTTAGCAGTAGCGTTGCCTTTTTTGTTCCGTTTAAAGCAATATTTGGCCGAAAAAATTATCAACTTTTTTTGGTCGTAATATAATAGAGTTGGTAATTTAATCTTGTTGCTAAAACTTACCAAGTTTAATCTTGTTGCTTTCCCAACTTTTCTCTATTAATACTAGGAAAAGTACGCATGTGCTTGCCTATCTATCAGTTCTTCCATGATCACAAAACATTGTCAAATAAAGCTTATGGCTAGAGCTTTTGCTTTGTATAATTTTTCCTTTTTTTGAAAGGCAAGAGCAGGTAAATGGTTAACACCCTCTACGCGGATGCGTCTACACCGGTTCAACTCCTAATAACGCCCTATAACGGGTTTGCTCCCCATGTTTTAGATGGGTAAGCGTCTCACCTCATTTGCATGTATCATGTGTATAATTTAATCTACAAGATTAGTAGGAGTTGAATATGTATTATATTTGTTCCAAAAAATTCAACTATTTTCAAAAACTATTTAACTTATGATTAAATACTTATTCTTTTCATAAAAATCTTAAATTTTTATACATCAAACAAAGCTTATAATAAAGTTGTGTGTTGTGAAATTATAAACTCTTAATATATCTAACATGAATACACTTATTTCAAATTTCCATATCAGATTATGTTGTGTTGTATAGTACCGTCATCATGTGACCACATGGGCCCACAGATGAAGGCTAGAGGTCACATGTTCAAAACTGTGTGATAATAGTGACTTACCAGACCTGAGTTTTATGTGGTGTGCGCTCTAGGTACCAAAATGGTACATGAGACCAGAGGATTCCCACCTATTTACCTTTTTTTTTATTATATTATTAATGACATCTAATTACAACCTACTTTTGTATATAATTATTAGACATGTATAACATTTTCGTACCTATATATTAATTCATAGTATTTATTATTTAAAAGAATTTGGAAATGTTCATTACATTAGCTTCACAAAAAGATACATGCAAGCAGGTTAAAATTAGGCTACAAATCAGAGAAGATTGAAACGATACTGAGAAGATTAGCATGACCCCTACGTAAGGATGACATGCACAAATCTCTGCGAGAAATGGTCCAAACTTTTTGCCGTTCAAAAAAAATAAAATAAAAAAAATTAGGCTACAATCATGTACATATATACTAGCCGGTATCCCGTCATTGTTACTCATACCATCCTCTGCCATGTAGATCATTTATAAGAAAAAAAATAGATTTTTTTATGACGACAACTTTTAAGGCTATTATTAATACGTTATTACATGCATAAATTTTTTTTGATTTTGAATGATTCTTTGCGGAAGCATATTGAGTTTTTCACAAACGGAACTAAATCGATCGAGTTCAAAATGATATGTAAAAGTAAATGAACCTCTTTTTGATCCGATATATTATAATATTATATGTTGAACATCAATTTTTAATCTCCTAACAATAAAATACAAACTTTTATGGCATTACGGGCAAAAAAAAGAAAAATAATGTAATTTGTCTTATGTAAAGGACTATATAAGCAACCGAAAATATGGCATTATCGATTTATCGTATGTATAAACGGCACTCTGTATAAATTACTTACTCAAAGAGGAAAAAATCAAAAACTGGTTTAAAAAACTCGTAAAACGGTAACGTGTTAAAACTTCACACATTAATTACAAGTCTATATATAAAAGCATTACTTAAAACCTTACCCATAAAATCCATTACTTTTTGCAATAGATGTGGCTATTGAATGCGCTCTCTGTACATGCTAAGCATGTTATTAAATTTATACAGAGAGTTGATATTCTTAATTCTAGACAGTGATTTTATTATGTGAGATATACTTTGTATTTATTTATGACTGCCATTGCTGCATTGCATGCCATTGCCTACAATAAATTAATTCTTTTAACAATATATATGCTTGGTCAAATATAGTAAACCCATCGATATTTATATATTTGTTTTATTTAAATATTTGACCAATACGAATACATGCCTACTGGTTATGAATTTTCAGTATTACTTCATTAAGTTATCAAAAATAAATTTATAGTAGCCCAACGGTAATCTAAAAGGACCAAAATTAAGTTTGACAAGTTAAAATGCAAACTCGACATGGTCTAAGTATTGGCACTAATAACCGATTAAATGTATGAACATGATGATAATTATAATTAGAAAATATTGGGAGATGATGTTTAAAATGATAGTATTCCCATTTCGTACATGTAATAAGTTGTTGATATGAGATTTTGGTATAAGGATAAATATTTTCAAACATTAATATTTTTTTTAGGTATGGATCTTTTAAGGACTTAATTTTTATAAATTTTCAAGTTTGGTAGTATAATACATACAAAAACTTTTGTAATATGAAAAAATTTGGGAAATATAGTTTTGAAAGAAAAGAACAATGAAAGTGAAGTTAGACATGATGAATACAAGTAATGTTGTTTGGTGAGTGTGGGAAGGGGGCCTCCATCTCACTTACCACCAAAATTTTGCTCAACTTTTCCGTAATTTCATACTCCCCCCTCATCCTTTGTCTCTTTTGACTATTGACTACCACCACTACTTGGAATTAAAAATACTTCTTCTATTCCATGTTATCAGGGATTTTCCTATTTAACCCTTTTGTCTTTTCTATTTTCGCTCTTTCCTTTGGGATGGCATCAGTTAGTTAAGGCCGTGAGGCCGTGAGTAAAGTAGGAAACTCGAACTCCATTCGAGATTATTTTCTCTAAGGGAACAAAATTTTAATAAAGTTTATAAGGTTAATCATCATAGAAAAGTTTAAAATTTTTGATAAGAGATAGAGATCTTTGTTTCCTAACCTGTCCATCACTTAAATTCAATTTTTTTGACTGATTCTGGATCGCATAACTCATTATTTTAAAGTCTAAAATTTGTAAATTCTTAAGTTTTTGGTTAATATGTAATAAAGTATTATACATGATACTCGATAACTAACTTTTAGAAACTAGAACATTTCATTGTATTTTTACAAAACTTTTAGAACTATATTAAGCAAGATTTTAAAATGTACACTTACTTTTGAAAGTACTCAGTCAATGGTCCCTTGCTCAAAACTAAGTAATAGGAATGGAACATGGTTCTTTTTCGTTATTTGCTTAAATTAACAGAACATACAAATTCCCGTTTTTTCACCATGTACTTTATATTTGGTGTTCTCACTTCTGATTTCTATATATGTTATTTCTCTTAACATAAACAGTTTTAATTTCACACTATAGAGCGTGCCTTCAATGATTTAAAAAGCTAAACAATTCAAATTTGTAACATGTGCTCACTATGTTACAAGAAAATTTTTTGAGTATATATTTTAAATATTTATCAAGAGTATACAAATTTTAGGCAAAGCCTGCTAGATGTTGCAGTTTGTGAGTTTGTGTTTATAGAAGGCACTGCATTTTTGAAGTGCATAAATGATTTACAATCATAACGCTTCATACACTCTTTGCCATGCCTATATATATTGATTTGGTACTGGTATAGGTCACAATTAAGGTAGCCATCCATTCAAGTCATGATGTGTTTGAATTCGGCTTTTTATTAAAGTAGTTACTAAAACAAGCTTCTTGAATTTTGTAATTAGTGGGAGACCAAATGATTAAATGATAGGAGAGTATTAAGTAGGGTTTAGGCATGAATAACCTCTTTATTTCATGGCCATTCTAACATAGAATCCAAGATTACCACCTTCAAACTCCTTTATTATATTAATCTATAAATATAAATATAAATAAATATAAAATATACGTCCTATCCAGCTAGCTAAGCTATTTGTTTATTCATTTTTAAAGAATATTTATAGTAGTAAATAGACTAAGAAAGAAAATCGTTGTTTACGCATGCACAAGATTTATCCAACTATTATACAATTTGACAAAAAATCACATGCTTAGATAGAAAAAGAAAATTAAACATGTTAATTCAATGCTTATTGTAATGTATATTAATCAGTGTAAAATGAGTAATTATAAATCCTTTAAAAATCTCCATATCCCATTGCATGACATGGACATTAATTTGTCATAGTTATGTATAACTATAACTATTTCAGTATTTTGTAATAGGCTTTTTTGTGATATGCAAGTTTAAAAATTGCTTATAAAGAAAGTAGGTTAGAAACCAATTATCTTATTGTATAAACCAACAACCATCTCAAGATTTTGTAATCTGCAAGTTTAACAATTAGGAATATCATAATTGGCCCCTAAACATGAAAGAAATGGACCATACCAAACACTAATTAGGATTGAAGGATGATGAATACCAATTGTGGGGATGAGTGGAATTTGTTTCCCACACTCAACAATGATAAGTAATAGGGTCCATGAAATGATGATTAGAAGGAATCCTTAGTACCCACAAAAATAAAGAATTTATAGTTAGTTAAATATCTTAAATTCCAAGATAATGATGGATTTTCCCCCCTTTTCCCCCCAAATCTATCAAAACAATCTTACCTTGTGATTATGTTTTCATTAGACCTTATTAAGCTGACCTTCGGAGTGTTTCATGAACTTGAAAAGCCACGAGTAAATTACTTTGGGGATTACTAATTTGGGTTTATTTATCCAACATTAAGAAGATCAAAGCGATACTTTTGGGCCTTTTGGCTTTAGGAATGATATGCTTTTCGCTACATATGTACAAAGGACTACAAGTAGGGTTGTCAATGGGTTCGGGTTGGCAGGTTCGGGTTGGCGGGTTGAAAAACTCCGACCCTAACCCAACCCACTAAAAGTTTCAGGTCAGAAATTTCAACCCAGACCCACAACCCGCCAACCCATGACCCAACTCATGTGACCTGATAAGCAAATATATATAAATATAAAATGAAATAAGTCAACCAATATAAAGCTTTATCATTGATGGTGTAAGCTGAAAACGAAGGGTATAAAAAAGAAAGAAATGCGAGGGTATTGTTAGTACTTGGCACAAAGTTAATACACTTACCGTCTCATATTACATTACTTATCATCTCACAGAATTTTGAATCCGCTTCCTATTTCAGATTTGAAGTTACTTTAGGTTAGAAATATAGAAAATGAGAATGGGGCGTATGAATTAGTGTAATGTAGAGTATGAGCTATTATATATAATTAAATTATTTTAAAGTTATCGGGTTGACGGGTCGACCTGACAACCCAACAACCCAACCCGGACCCAACCCAAAAAAAATCAGGTTGGTGGGTTGGTGGGTTGTCGAAAATACTCAACCCTAACCTGAATTTTTGCGGGTTGGTTTCGGGTTGGGTCGAAATTGACAGCCGTAACTACAAGCTACTAGTTTCCTTGCATTTTTGTTATTATATACAGCAACAAACCAGAAAAATATACTGACAAACTTCAAAGTTTAGGAATGATTGTTTGTGAAATATTATTATGCTTATGATGGGTATCAGAATCATTAGGGAAGCATACCCGTTTGTACTTGATTAGCATATAAAACAAAGTAGAACCTTTTTAGGCTGTTTTAGTAGTCCCATAGCGTTAGACTTGTGATTAGTTTATTTGCATAATAGGACTAGATAAAGTCATAAAGCATGTTCAAGGCCTACTACTACTTCTCCTTATTTGTAATGCTCTATTACTTTAGGCTTAATACTTAGGGAAAATGATTTATGATGTTAACATCATCTTTGTTAGATGATGTTGCCCTCACATACTCACTAACATCAATTTTACACCTGTCAAAAAGCCCCCCATGATTTTTATGGTTTGTGATAACAACATCATCTAACAAAGATGATGTTAACATCATCTAAGTTATCCCCTAATACTTAATATGGTAGGAAGAGTATAACTTTGTAAAATCAATTATTTTAAGAATAATGCTCTACGAGTATTACTCTAGGCCTAATATTTCTTATGGCGTTAGAGTGCCTCGGTACGTGACCAAGTGGGTACCAGTTTGGAACCTTGGGTACTACATGGGCGGGAAATAATATGGGGACTGCAGCCTAAGTTCGGTCACTACCTCATGTGACCGTTGTAGCTTTACCAAAATGAAGGAAAATTGGGGGGGGTGGGGGGGGGGGGGGGGGGGGGGGGGGGGGGGGGGTGTAGTGGTGAGACAATCTTTGTAAATAGAAAGTGTGGAGAGAATTAGAAAAGGTTGGGAGAGACAGAAGGTACTCTCCCCTCTTCCTATCTCTACTATACTACTTTATAAAAATTATCACACTCTCTCTCTAACACTTTTCAACACTCTCTCTCATAAAAATGTCCTCATGCGAAATGACCATTTTACCCTTAATGAATTAATTAATTCTCTCTCTTTTATTCATTAATTTAAACATCTACACTTAAAATATCTATAATACCCTTAATGAAATAATTTACAACATAGACCCATCAACTCCTAAAATAACTACACTAACCCTTTTACAATAATTATTTTTACAATAATAACCACACGGCCACCACCCGTCACGCCATCACCACTACCAACCACCACCGCCACCACCACACCGACGCCAACACCACACCGCCACTACCACCACCGTCGCCGCATTGCGCGGGTAAAATGCTAGTGTTAGGAAATGAACCGAAGGTAACGATGAGTATTGTGAACTTAAAAGATTCTATGAAAATGAATAGAATTTTGTAAAATGTAATATATTAAGAATAAAATAATATTGAATAAGATTGATTGTTTGGTGGTCCTAGATCATTTTGGTAAAATGTACAAAGAAAATAATAATTAACTTTGTTTAACCTATGAGTAAAACTATTATTTGTAGTTGTGAAATTCAATTGGGTTAAAGTTTTAATATGCTAAATCATTTTCGGATGATAATATTCTAATAGTTACTTCTATATTGAGAATTGGCTATGATGCATAAATATTTTTATTACATGTAACATGCTCTTAAAAAGACGTTATTATCTTCAATTTTAATTAAAGAGGAAATGAATAGTACATGCGACGTGACAAGTTTTCATTTGGCCATGTCGCACCCTGTTCCATCGATCGGATTTCGTTATTTCTTAACATTTTTGGGTTTTTTTCCTTCCGTTTTTTTTTTGGTTTTTACACAGTTTTGTTCCTTTTTGGTTGTCAAGACATCGTTCCACCGTTTGGCTTTTGCGACGTCACACCCCGCTTGATTGAGCTTTTTCTTTGTTCTTTTTAATAGCATCGCATTCCATCTCTCGGATTTTGGATTTTTTTTTTTTTTTTTTTTTTTTTTTTTTTTTTTTTTTTTTTTTTTTTTTTTTTTTTTTTTTTTTTCTTTTTTTTTTTTTTTTTTTTTTTTTTTTTTTTTTTTTTTTTTTTTTTTTTTTTTTTTTTTTTTTTTTTTTTTTTTTTTTTTTTTTTTTTTTTTTTTTTTTTTTTTTTTTTTTTTTTTTTTTTTTTTTTTTTTTTTTTTTTTTTTTTTTTTTTTTTTTTTTTTTTTTTTTTTTTTTTTTTTTTTTTTTTTTTTTTTTTTTTTTTTTTTTTTTTTTTTTTTTTTTTTTTTTTTTTTTTTTTTTTTTTTTTTTTTTTTTTTTTTTTTTTTTTTTTTTTTTTTTTTTTTTTTTTTTTTTTTTTTTTTTTTTTTTTTTTTTTTTTTTTTTTTTTTTTTTTTTTTTTTTTTTTTTTTTTTTTTTTTTTTTTTTTTTTTTTTTTTTTTTTTTTTTTTTTTTTTTTTTTTTTTTTTTTTTTTTTTTTTTTTTTTTTTTTTTTTTTTTTTTTTTTTTTTTTTTTTTTTTTTTTTTTTTTTTTTTTTTTTTTTTTTTTTTTTTTTTTTTTTTTTTTTTTTTTTTTTTTTTTTTTTTTTTTTTTTTTTTTTTTTTTTTTTTTTTTTTTTTTTTTTTTTTTTTTTTTTTTTTTTTTTTTTTTTTTTTTTTTTTTTTTTTTTTTTTTTCCTTCCGTTTTTTTTTTTATTTTATGCGTGGGAAACTGCTAAAAAGTTATATAGCATTCAAAACTGACCGGGTATAAAGGTAGACGGTTACCACCTTTGAATTTGTCGTTGACTGTTGACTTTTCATCTATACGTGGAATAATATATATAATAAAACACGAAAATCATTCATTTCCCAACCATATTTCAGATTCACACACACACACTTTTACACACACATTTACACACATAAGACAATCTGAAGATACTGAAATCCGATCCATCCCATGATTTGAGTCACTTTCTTTCTTCTATCTGAGGTACGTTATGAATCCTTTACCAGCAATCGTCTTTGTTGATGTCTGTTGTTTTTAGTGTTAAAAACCCTAAATTTATAAACTTTTCCTGAAATCTTAATCATTTAAATTAATAAATCAGACTAATTTAGTTGTAGAACACGATGGTGATGTTATTTAGTAGGTTAATCGTTTATTATATTTTTAATTTTTAAAATATTTAAAAAAGGGGGAAACCCTAGATTTTTTAATTTAATATTGGGAAACCCTAATTTTTTAAATTTAAAATTGGTAAACCCTAAATATTTTAATTCACAATTGTTAAACCCTATTCGGAAAACCCTAATTTTTTATGTTTAATTTTTGAAATATTTTCTATTTCTTAATGTAGAAATGAATCGTGATGCTGGGTTTAGGCTGAATGTACACCATGATGGTGCTTTTTTGTTCTTGCCACTTCGTTATGGTGGTGGTACGACTATTGGTTTTAACATACGTAGACTGTCTTTAGAAGATTTGAGAAACAAAATTGAGGAAGAAACAGGGAATCCTGTAAGGGGGTCTGTATTATCTTTGCACACCAGATGACTTTGGGACGTTGATGAAGTTAGGTAATGAAAATGATTTGGATATTTTCTATGATGTGGCTGATAGTTATGGCACAATGAATGTGTATGTGGATCACATAGACATAGATCACCATATTAACAATGTTGCAAGTGAAGAGGCTGGTGAATGTGTAGAACAAGTTGAGTAGTACCAGATGATGAGAATGATAATGTTCAGTCTAAATCTCAAGAAGGTTTTAGCACACCTGAAGTTGGTCAGTCTAGTAGGCATCCTGTAGATGGGAACTTTGAGCCAGATGATCACTATAGTGAAAGTGAGGATGAAGACTATGAGCCAAGTGAATCAGAAGCAGAATCTCTTGCTTCACTTGATCATTTGAGTGAAGGAGAGGAAGAGCTTATGGAAGTGAGAAAAGGTAACCCCATAGCAAAGATACCTAAATTTAACAATATGCCTAAACTTGGTGGTACAAACAACCATTCTGGTTGTAACACCCCACTTCTAAACTCGAATATAAAGTGCCATTTTCGAACTTAAACAATAACAAAAGAGTGCTAATAACCTAAACGATCCTTGACCTTGATCTCCAACAATCCATTATGCGCGGAAGCTAGCTATAATTCCATTTCTCTACTCTTTCTTAATACCTGCCGCAGGGAAAGAAAAACTGCGGCTGAGCCAATTGCTCAGTGCGCGGATATAGGAATACATATAGTAATACTCAAAAATAGACAAGATGTTTTTCAAACAATAATCATTTAACTTATACAAGGATTTAAAAGATATTTCTAACGAACCAAAGTATTAATGACACATTTTAATAAATAATATTAATTCGAAACAAATATGGTATCAAATCCATATTTTAGCATTACCAAAAGCACATTTCAATATCCAACATTATCAAAAAGCCGAACAAGCTTCCTACTTTCAAATCCAACATTATCAAAATGCCTACATTTCAAAGTTTCATATTTTCAAAGCCAACCGAGCTCCTACAACAAAACGCATACATTTGCATATCGAATCGATTAAACAAATGTCAGACATTGATGTGTCGTATTTTATACCATTTCCCACATGATTTTAGGACCAATTATTCGTAATTTTTATAGTTTTATATCCAACTTTCGATGCTTTGAGGTAGTGTTGAGTGTTTTCAGGTTGGAGAACGATTATACGGATAATTTGGTTGATTTTGATGATCCGTGGAAGAAACGAGAGAAGGATTCGGTTGAAATCAAGTGAAAGACGAAGAAAACGAAAACTGGAGCTTCTAACGCCCGTTAGCCCTGTAACGGCAGTTAGGCATATTTTTCTGTAACGGGTGCGTAACTGCCGTTAGGTGTTCTTCAGAGGTGTAACGCCCGTTACAAGTAACGGCCGTTAGGGCTAGAATTTCGCAATTAAAGCTAATTAATGATTAGGGCTCGTTACTGTAGCGTGTAACGCCCGTTACACCTTGTAACGGCCGTTACACGGGGTTTTGATACATTTACCTGGCTAGGGTTCAGATGGATGTACGTTTTTCATTAGACTTTTTCTTAGCATAACACATAGTTCTTGGTATTTTGGAGCAAACAAGCTTTTAGGGTTTTTCATCTTGGAGCTTTGGATTGTAATCATTATTGCTACCAGATTATTCGCAATTCATTGGTATAATATGATTTCTTCTATTCTTGTTCGTTTTGATTCAATTATTATGAGTAGCTAAATTATTTAACACCCGCTTGGATAGTGAACATGTCATAGGGTCAATTTAATGTTACTTGCAATTGTTGAATAAGATTTTTTTGTTTAATCGCATATCCGCATTTATTTGAGTTTAAATATTGTTCTTTTATATTAATCGATTGATGATTGTAATTAGAAGTTCGGGAGAAATCTATGTCATTGTCAATTGGTTTATGAAACGGTTAATCGGTCTTTAATTAACCTAAAGTCGTTGGAGTTCGGGAGAAACTAGCGATAAAGATTTTAAACAATTAAATTCATTTTGAGTGTGTAAACATCTATGATAGAGGGATCTGATTAGGTGAATAAGCAGTTCGGGAGAAAGCTTTTAAAGATTAAATCATAAAATCAACTTAAGTTCTTAACGCTTAATTGTTTCGAGTAGAAATTATTCGCGGGAGCGATAACTATATTTCGAGCAATTAAAGTTTCAAGTATAACGGGAGTTCATCTTGATTACCTTTTTAAGTGTTCAACAACGCAAGTAATGTTTAGACCCGATGATTGACATGTAAGCTGATCCAAGTAGGTGTCTTTCAATATTATTGTCTTTAAAATCATTTTTACTTTCGTCTTCCGACGAATCTTGCCCCGGTCATACCGGATTTCTTTTCGATTAATCCTTTGGGATTACTAATTATTTACTAACTTTTGCAACGTGACAATTCGGTCACAACCCCCCTATTTACTTGAATTACTTAATATCAACAATTACTTAGTTTTAGTCCCTGTGTTCGATCCTGGACTTACCTTTTAGCTATACTATATACGAACGGGTCCACTGCCCGAGAGTGTGTAGTAGTCAGTTTTAGGGTATTTCTTGTTTTAATTTGAAAACTCGATTTTACACATCAAGTTTTTGGCTCCGCTGCCGGGGACTTAATTTTAAGTAGTTGTTTAATTTTGTAGTTCGATCCTTTTTCACATTCATTTGTGAGAAAGTTATTGCTTTACTAGATAGTTTGTATTTTATTTCATTTCAATTATACCACAGGTGCGGTTGACGGTTTGTTTGTGGTGAGTGTGCAGGTTCTTGTTAGTTGATGAACACAAGAGCTTCTGGCCGACCTTTGCTTAGCCCTTTGTCTAATCCAGGGAAAGTCAGACGTCGACTTGTGTCAAGAGATAACCAGGAACCATCCACACCAGTCAAAATAGATTTAGAAACCGAAACCAGTATTCCACCCACCCAGAACTTGGAAAATCAGTTGGTTAATCAGTTGGCCGATCAATTGAATAAATCATCGGAGTTTTTCAAAACAGGTGAAGATTCAGAAGAAGAAGAAGAAGAGAAAGTTCAATCACCTGAACCGAGTGTACTTGTATTCCCTCGGGTTAACCTTAATATTAACCAACAACCAAGGGGTAGAAGAATGGGTGATGAACAACCGGTTGATCCGAATGCCCGTCCTTACGGGGAGAGAAGAAGAAATATACCGGCGGACCGGGGCACAGCTATTCGCCCTCCGGCTATTTCAGTGGATTTCTCTTTGAAAAGGGAATCACCTCAAGAGTGTAGAAGAGGATAAGTTTGATGGGATTCGAAGAAATGACCCATATGCACATCTTGAGAGGTTTGAGAAAATTTGTAGGCTATATCAGTATGGTACAGGGCAAGCTGAGGCTGTTAAGTTGGAACTATTTCCTTTAACTCTCACTGGAGATGCAGCTGCATGGTTTAAGGAGTTACCCGATAAATCATTTACCACTTGGGCCGAACTTCGAGAAGGATTTATTGATGAGTTTTATTCTGTGAGAACTCAAAGGCAATTAGAAAATAAAATCAGAGGTTTTTCTCAAGAAGCCGGTGAAGATGTTGTTGATGCATGGAAACGGTTCAAGGAAATGCTCAGAAATTTCCCTGGACATAGTATGGGTACCGAAGAAAGCTTTGAGATTTTCTATGATGGTTTGGATAGAAAAACCAAAAGGGAGCTCGGGTATGCATTTGGGGGTAGTCTAAACAACATTTCCCCAAATGAAGGATATAAGATTCTTGAGGATATGGCTAGAGAGTATTCTACAAGGATGAGGACCGAGACAAGAGATCTAGTAGAACCACCGTGGCTAAGGTGAAAAGTAGTGAGGACTCTAAGCTTATTACCGAAGTCAAGGCTCTCTCGAAGCAAATGAATGAGAGATTTGATAGTCAAGATACTAGATTCAAGAGCCTTGAGAGAGATGTTAAGGTTATGGCCGACGGTTGTGAGCATTGTGGAGACTTGCATTATACGGAGGTGATGTGTGAAATCGAGTTTAAAAATTTAAAACAAGAAATAACCTAAAACTGACTACTACACACTTGCGGGCAGTGGACCCGTTCGTATATAGTATAGCTAGAAGGTAAGTCCAGGATCGAACACGGGGAATGGTTTTGAAATAGTTGTCAGATAGAGTGATTTTGGGATAAGGATGGAACCGTAGCCGAATTGCTACCTCACCTTGACAATATGAAATTAAAGAAAATTGAAATGACAAGACAATTGAAAAGTAAAGAAAGTTCAAACAATATGAATAAAGATCACCCACTTCGAATCCACTTGACTTCAGTTATGATTGCACACGATAAAGTTCAGATATTTAGAGTTGACAAGATAATCGTGAAAGGATAAAATGCTCGCGTGGTACCACCAACCGCTCACAAATAACCCAAACACCTAAGTGCTAGTTAAATTACCCAAGCCGGTACCACCAATGCCTAGAAAATATCCCCAACAATTAGTTTGCTTGATTATCCAATTACCAATTATGCCTATGTGAATGAAAACGTGGTACCACCAACCGTTTCTAAACACGTTTACCAATTAACTCCTATTATAGATTTGACATTCACCGTCATACCATGAACCGGTGACAAACGACCATAGACAATCGAATTGAAACGATAAACGTATTCACCTAGTACCACTAACGATGAACACATAAACCATCAACATCAAAAGAATAAATCGCAAGGAATTAATTGATAAAGATCACGACACAACGATAATTGAATAAACTCTTGAATTAAAATATTGCAATCATATCATTCGTCAAGTTTCATCAAAGTGGATGATTAGAAATTTAGCCAATCATACTAAATTGAATTGCAATAAAGAAATTGAAAGAAAACATATTGTACCAATGATTGTTGAATATAAATTGCAAGACAGAAAATTAGATACGATCTAGATGGATGTTCTTGAATCTTCAATGAATCAAATGATGAAATCTGCGATGATCCGTCAAAGACTCTTGGTAGAACAGCTCCTAGAAAGAAAAACTTGGATAATGAAATTAAGTTTTTTTCTTTTTATATCTCCCCCCAATCTGTGCAAAGGGGCTGTAGCCCTGGTCTCCCCGTGCACTCACTGCGCCGCAGTGAGCATGGTTCGCTCCCACTGCGGCGCAGTGGAAAACCACTGGAAATTATTTGCTTTTGATCGACCAAGGACTGCGGCGCAGTGGGGCAACATTCCTCCCACTGCGGCGCAGTGTAAAACCTCTGGACATTTGGCTTTGGCACACCTTGACTGCGGCGCAGTGGGGTGTGAATACTCCCACTGCGGCGCAGCTCAAACTTGCTGGAATCCATGTGGCTTCTTCACTCCATTGACTGCGGCGCAGTGGGGCATCATCCTTCCCACTGCGGCGCAGTCAAATCTTGCTGAAATCTTTGTTCTTCTTTATCAACATCTCTCGAACACTCGGATCAACATCTTGGCCTAAAATCGTCAGAAAAT
>CM067169.1:14573777-14615828 GCA_034093135.1 Erigeron breviscapus | reverse complement strand
GTGTCCAAAAAGCAAAACAAAGGAAAACAGAAGATACATACATCCAATCCACAAAAACATCCTCATTTAGGTACTTCTAAAAGATATAATAGTAAACAGAAACCGAAGAGATCCAACATGAATGATATCCCCAAAATCGATTTGGAACTTGATGATACTGTATTGGAAGATTCATATTCAAAAAGATCTGGAATCTCACTAGGTACATCCAACCCAAATTTAATAGCTACATATTTTCACAGTCTTAGAATTTAAAAGTATTTTCATTTTTTGTCAATATATGTAATTTCAACAGCTTATATTGATCATGGAGATCCCATATACAAATGTTCAAAATGTAATGCAATGCTTTGGGAGGCTGAAATGCTTAGAGCTTAACAAGATGGTAGGAAAACTGCATTTGGATTTTGCTGCAAAGCTGGTGATGTTCAGCTTTCATAACCAATAAATCCTCCTCCAGTGTTACAAAATTTATATAAAAGTGAAACTACTCAGGCAAAGAATTTTATGAATCATATTCGGGCTTATAACATGATGTTCTCATTCACATCTATGGGTGGTAAAATAAACCAAGGTAATCTGAGAGGTAGGGGACCATATGTGTTTAGACTTCAAGGTCAAAATTATCATCGAATGGGCAGTCTTCTTCCACCTCCCGGTGAATTTCCAAAATTCTCACAACTTTATATTTTTGACTCTGAAAATGAAGAAGCTAACAGAGAAAGGGCTGTAAGGTACAACCTAAACATTTATCATATATTTTTTCATAAAAATTTTCGTTGGTATTTTTAATGATCTTATTTATTTTATCAATAGTTCATCTGCTCAAGGAAATCGTGTAAAAAAAACGATCTTGACCGAAATACAATAAACATATTAAAGATTATGTTAGACTATTGCAACCCCCTGGTGAAGTCGTTTAGAATGGTGAGAGATTGTTTCAAAGACAATGAGTGGCAAAATGTCAGCCTAAAACTGATTGCAAACCCAAACAGGATGGTAGAACTTACAATTTGCCAACAACATCTGAAGTGGCAGGTCTAATAATCGGTGACATCGATTCAGTAATAGACAATCGTGATATTATTTTGAGAACACAATCTGGTGGCCTAAAAAGAATAAGTGAGCTTCATCCATATTATCTTGCACTACAGTATCTTCTTATCTTCCCATATGCAGAAGATGGTTTTCGCCTTGGTATAAAACATAGGGACATCCCAGAAGATTCTGATATAATCCGAACAAAGCTGACAATGGGGGAATTTTTTTGTTATCGAATACAAAAACTGTTTCATCAATTCTTAGTTGATGGTTACACCATGGTTGAAGCCGACCGATTGTCATTTATTAAAAATTCACAAAAGAAATTAAGGACTGACACTTTCAAAAATCTAACGGCCAATATTGAAAATGGAAGTAATGATGCATCTTCTTCTGGTAAACGCATATTACTACCATCTTCATTCACTGGAGGTTCAAGGTACATGATGCAAAAGTACTTGGATGCTATGGCAATATGCAAGTCTGTCGGCTACCCTGATTTGTTTATAACTGTTACTTGCAATCCTAATTGGCCAGAAATTTATAGGTGTTTGGTCGACAAGAATCTTAACCCAGAGGATAGACCTGATATTATTTCCAGGGTTTTCAAGATGAAACTTGATCATCTAATGGATGAGTTCAAGAAAGAACAATTCTTTGGACCGATTCAAGCAGGTATAATCATCTAATATATAACTTACGTTTACTGTTGGAAATTCTTACTCTAACTACTTTTCTTTTATTAATTAAACAACAACTATTTATACCGTTGAATTCCAGAAACGTGGTCTTCCACATGCTCATAAT
Source organism: Erigeron breviscapus (assembly GCA_034093135.1). Lineage (NCBI taxonomy): Eukaryota > Viridiplantae > Streptophyta > Magnoliopsida > Asterales > Asteraceae > Erigeron > Erigeron breviscapus. The sequence goes on along the minus strand of CM067169.1, from coordinate 14,613,980 downwards.
TGTTTGTTTTTGGCTCCGGGAAACAAGTTCCCAAATGCATCAGACATCGATCGGGTTATTAGTGTTGAGATACCAGATGAAAAAGAAGATGTTGAGCTGTATACTTTGGTTAAACAATTTATGATGCATGGTCCTTGTGGAACTGATAATCCTAAATCACCCTGTATGGTAGGATTGAAATGCACCAAAATTTCCTAAAAAAATGGCAAAAAGATACTTGTGTTGATTCTGAAGGTTATCCCGTATATAGACGTCGTAACAATGGACATACTATTGAAAAGAATGGAGTACCTCTTGACAATAGATTTGTCGTTCCTTATAATGCCACACTTCTTCGAAAATATCAATGCCACATTAATGTCGAATGGTGCAACCAATCAGGTTCCATAAAGTATTTGTTCAAATACATTAACAAAGGTCCTGATAGAGTGACAGCTACTGTTTACAGCGGTGCAGACCCAACAACCGATCCAGAAAATCAGAATAAAGATGAGGTCAAGAAATACCTTGATTGTAGGTAAGTACCCACACTGCAAGAACCTATTATATTTCATATTAAAAATAAAGAATTTACTTTTACTTATACTTTACAACAGGTATGTATCAGCTTCAGAGGCTGCTTGGAGGATATTTGGATTTGATATACATCATCGGTTCCCTGTAGTTGAAGTATTGCCATTTCATTGTAAAGATGAGCAGAGCATAGTTTATGATGATGAATCAGATCTGTGTGATGTTGTTTCTAATCCAACCGTCAAACGTTCAATGTTCCTTCAATGGATGGAATTAAATAAAGTTGATGAGCTCGCTCAAACCTTGAAATATATAGATATCCCAAAGCATTTTGTTTGGTTACGCAAAAGCAGGAAGTGGAAACGCAGAGATCCTAAAAGAAAAGGTTCAATTGGAAGAATATCTTATGTTCCACCCTCACTTGGTGATTGTTATTACCTGAGGATTCTCTTGAATCATGTCATTGGTCCAAAAAGTTTTGAGGAAATTAAAACTGTAAATGGAAGATTGTGTGATACTTACAAAGATGCATGTTTTGAACGTGGACTTCTGGATGATGATAAAGAATATGTCGATGCGATATTAGAAACAGCAAGATGGGCATCAGGTTCTTACTTGAGAACTTTCTTTGTTCAATTGTTATTGTCCACATCTGTTGCACGTCCAAAAGATTTGTGGATGAAAACTTCCAAGGTTTTGTGTGAAGATATATTACATATTCAACGAAAGATTTTAAGTTGCCCAGGTTATTCACTAATCATTTTCTTTTACATGTTTACATCTAACTATAAATATATAATAACTAACATGTACAATTCAAATTTTTTGTCGGTTTGGAGCTTCAAGAACAAGAAATTCATAACCTTTGTCTTTCTTATATTGAACAGTTGCTACTAAACAATGGTAGCACCCTTAAGAACTTTCCTGATATGCCATTTCCAGGAAATAATTATGTTGAATCAATCAACAATCGATTAATAAGAAATGAACTCCTTTATGATCAGAATGCCTTAAAAAATGAACATGAAATGCTGCTGTCAAGATTAACAGGTGAACAAAAAAATCTTTATGAAACTGTCATTAAAGTTGTTGCCAAAAATGAAGGAGGAGTTTACTTTGTGTATGGTTATGGAGGTACTGGCAAGACTTTCCTTTGGAAAACTGTAACGACTGCCTTACGTTCAAAAGGTGAAATTGTTCTAAATGTCGCATCAAGTGGAATTGCCTCCCTCTTACTAACTGGTGGCAGGACGGCACATTCAAGGTTTGTTATCCCAATCAACATCAATGAAAACTCAATTTGTTCCATAGATCCAAACAGTGAATTGGATGCTTTAATAAATATAACCAAGTTGATAATTTGGGATGAAGCACCAATGATCCACAAACAATGTTTTGAAGCTCTAGATATAACAATGAGAGATATTTTAAGATCAACTCAGCCAAATAGTGAAGAACAAGTTTTTGGTGGGAAAGTTGTTGTCTTTGGAGGGGACTTTAGGCAAATTCTGCCTGTAATTCCAAAAGGATCAAGAAGCAATATTGTAAATGCCTCTTTAAATTCCTCATATATATGGCACTATTGCAATGTCTTGAAATTGACAGTAAATATGAGACTAAGAATTGGAACACCACAAGCAGATGTTGAGGATGTAAAAGAATTTGGAGAATGGATTCTTAAAGTTGGAGATGGTGTTCTTGGTGGCCCCAATGATGGTGAAGCAGAAATTGAAATACCACAAGACTTACTTATTGATGATCAAGGTGATCCTCTTTCTTCACTTATTGATTTTACGTATCCAAATATGCTAAACAGTTTGCAAGATCCCATGTTTTTCCAACAAAGAGCCATTTTGGCACCAACTCATGATGTGGTCGGTTCAATAAATGACAAGCTATTAGCTCTCATGCCCGGTCAAGAAGCAATCTATCTAAGCTCTGATTCATTATGTGAATCTGAACAAAGTTCAGAAATAGATGCAGCTTTGTTCTCAACTGAAGTTCTAAACAATCTGAAACTGTCTGGATTACCAAATCATCAATTGGTACTCAGAGTTGGTGCTCCAGTAATGCTACTCAGAAATCTGGATCAACAGAATGGTTTGTGCAATGAGACACGCTTGCAAGTAACCAAACTTGGGAAACATGTCATTGAAGCCAAAATCATTACAGGTACAAACATAGGTCAAAACACTTTGATTTCAAGATTAAAGATGACACCGTCAGACAAAAGGATTCCAGTTAAAATTTGTCGGAAACAATTTCCTATATCAGTGTGCTTTGCTATGACAATAAACAAAAGTCAAGGTCAATCACTTGATCGTGTAGGATTGTATCTACCAAGACCAGTTTTCAGTCATGGCCAACTATATGTGGCTTTCTCAAGAGTAAAAAGCAAGAAAGGTTTGAAAATCTTAATCTGTGATGAAAACTCAAATGTGATGAACACAACCACCAATGTTGTTTACAAAGAAGTTCTTCAATGTCTATGAGTACAATGTTGTAACTTATTGTCTTTTAAATCATGTATCCACTACTAGAAAACTGAGCATCACCGACGAATTTTATTTGTTAGAAATTTAAAATAGTGCTTAGTTGTATTTGAAAACATTGTATTTTGTGTAAATATTGTTAGGTTGAGGGGGAGCTTTTGTAATATACTTAGAGTATAAATACCCCTCAAACCTTTAATCCTTGTAACCTTTTCCCCACTTCTGATAATCAATAAAACCAGACTTTCCTCACACACACCTTTCTCTCTCAAGAACACACACTAAAACACACACTATCCACCATTAATGAACATTTTACTTCCGCATTAGAACACGATTTATATTAGTTATAACATTATTCGTCGGAAATTTTTCTATGAATTACCGACGAATTTCAAACAAAAAGAACATTATCAAAAGGCTGACACATTTGTGAAAATTCCTAACGAATTAACGACAAAACAAGTTTCGTCGGAAATTCGACACAAAAATAAATATATTAGCGACCAGTTACCGAGAGTTTAATGTCAACAATATATTTCGTCGGAAATTCCTTGTAAACTTTTGGTTTGAACATTAATTAACTTTAAATAAACCGTTTCCTCGGAAATCTATCGAAATTTTTTTAAATTTGTAAGGAATTTACGACGAAAATACGTCGAAACATAAAACAAAAATATATGTAATTTTCAAAAGTAAAAAAACAAAAATATAAAGTAAAAGGAATTTGTCGGAAATACGTCGAAACATAGAACAATATTTTTTAACAAATTTCCGACGAATTTTTTTTAATTTTTTAAAAACTAAAATCTACACTTTTAATAAATTTTGTTGGAAATTCATGGGGAAAATAATTTTTTTCCACTAATTTCCGACGAAAATTTATATTATCAAAAATAAAATATGTCCTTATAAATTCGTCGGAAAATATACATTATTTCCTACGAATTTCCGACAAATTTAAAAAAATTCATTAAAACTCAAGTTACCTCACATAACTTTATACAAATATGATAATATAAGTTTGACTACTTATAAAATAGTAACATATACATTCACATGTGTGCATGTATTAGTGTTATTATATACACATACGTCTATATGTATAATTTGTGTATTTAAGTATATGTTGATGCATCTGTTATTTATGCACAATTTGTGTCCATTTAAAGTTTTTAAATTGATCTTGTATATAAGAAGATATATATATAGAACAATAGAAGATAGAGTAATACAGATAACACACTGTTTAGAACAAACTAAAATACAGTTCTTAGATTTTTCAGGAAATTATAGTATAAAATATGATATGCCACAAATAGTAGTTAATCCTGAAAATATAAAATCAAAAGATTTTGTTATAGGATTAAATTTTATATTTAATCTACAAGGATCAATAACAATTTCAAAAAATATGATTACACTTAGTAAAAATACATATAGTTATCCTACACTAAGATATACACAGACATCAGAGTTTGCACAGAAGCGTGGTGGACAAGGAAATTTAGAATTTTTAAAAACACAAAATCATTCACCAAAGGTAGAAAATGAAGCTATAAAATTATTAACGGAATTCATGTCACATGAATTAGAGAAAGGAAAAGATGTTAGTAAGAGTATAAATTATCCTATAATATTACATTTAGAAAAATTAGGATTAATAGGAAAAGACATTAAACAATCAAAAGTAAAATATGTTTGTAGGTTTAAACTAAAAAATCCAGATATTATAATTAGAACATCAAATATGGAATATAGTCCATTAGATAAAGAAGAATTCAGAAAACAAATACCAGAAATGATAGAACAAAAATTAATTAGAAAATCTGAGAGTCCTCATAGATCAGCAGCATTTGTGGTTAGAAACCATAGTGAAATTAAAAGAGGAAAAGCTAGAATAGTATATAATTACAAAAGATTGAATGATAATACAGAAGATGACGGATATAATATTCCAAACAAAGATAGTTTAATAAATTTAATACAGAAAAAGAAAGTATTTTCAAAATTCGATTTAAAATTAGGATATAATCAATTACAATTAGAAGAAAGTTTTAAACCATGGAAAGCCTTCACATGTTCAGAAGGACAATATGAATGGAATGTTCTTAGCTTTGGATTAAAAAATGCACCTTCAATTTTTCAGAGATTTATGGATAGTATCTTTCTTAAATATGATTTTTGTCTTGTATATATTGATGATATTTTAGTTGCCAGTGAAACAATACAGGAGCATGAGAGACATCTACAACAAATATTCGAAGAAATTAAAAAGAACGGTATAGTAGTTTCAAAGAGAAAAATAGAGCTATTCAAAAGAAAAATATCATTTTTAGGATTAGAAATAGGAAATGGTAAAATAGAATTACAACCTCATATTTCTACAAAAATATTAGAGTTTCCAGAAAAATTTGAAAATCTCAAACAAATTCAAGCATTTTTAGGATTAGTAAATTATGCTAGAAAATTTATTCCAAATCTTTCAAAATTAGTAGGACCATTATATAGCAAAACAACCAAAAATGGTCAAAGACATTTTAACACAGAAGACATAAAATTAGTGAAAACAATTAAAGAGGCAGTCAAAAAGATTAAACCATTAGAATTGCCATTAGTTACAGATTATATAATTATAGAAGTAGATGGATGTAAAGAAGGATGGGGAGCAATCCTTCTTTGTAAACCTGACAAATATAGTGCTAAAAACACAGAGAAAATTTGTTCATATACAAGTGGAAACTTTAATAAAGCAGGTACAAATTGGACTAGTTTAGATTTTGAAATACAAGCATTAATAAATGCTATAGAAAAATTTAAAATATTTTTACATAAAGAATTTACAGTAAGAACTGATTGTGAAGCAATAGTAAAATTTATTAGAAATGATCAAAGCAAAAAATGAATAGGACAAGATGGGTAAATTTACAAAATATAATACAAGGTTGTGGTTATAAAATAAATTTTGAGCATATTAGAGGAAAAAATAATGGATTAGCGGATATGTTATCTAGAAACATTAACAAATTGTTTGATGCAGATGGATCAAAAAGATAAAGGTAAAGGAAAGATAGTTCGTCCAAAGAGAAGCTCATCGTCGATGAGTATAGATAGTGATAACACAGAGAAGCTCATGCAATCTGGCATGAACGCAACATCCAGTAGTCAACAAACAGAGAAGTTTATTAGTCAACAAATATATGGATTAGATAACATTAGTATTTTACAATCTCAACAAAGCTCATCATTTTATAATAATCCCCAAATTAATTTACAACCTAGATTATCACCTCAACAATATAGAACCCCTAGACCACATATTAGATCCATAACACCTCATTACACTCCTCAAACCATACAACCTTCAACCACATCCACAGATAATGTTATATACTTTGGAACTTATACACTTCCAAAGTTTGTAGAACCCTTAGAAAGTTTAGACCCCTTAAAGGAATTAGTTTAACAGAAAAACAACAGTGTCTATTAGATAATTTCTGGCATCTACAAACAGTGGGACAAGCAACATCACATAAAGTCCAACTTTTGAATGCTATGAGTATATATTTTAGAGAGCAGAATTTAGTAGTTCCTGAACAAAGACAGAAAAAATTTACTCATTATGTTATATTTAAAGGAACAAAATTAGGAGTTTTCAATAAATGGGAAACAGTTGCAAAACATATACAATGTATACAACCCATTTTCAAAGGTTATTATAGTTTTTCAGAAGCAATAGAAGCATGTAAAAAAGCCTTTGGATTAAAGGATTTTTATATAGAACCAGAGGAAACAAAAACTTTTTCTGATATAGCACAAATTAGTCCTGAGCAAATTATAAAAGCTCAAGAAGAGACAATTGCTAGCCTTCAAAAACAATTATTAGAACAAGGAAAGAATTCAGAGAATGTTATTATACAACTAGAGAATAGAATCTTTCAAGAAAAAGAAAAAATTATGATAGAAAAAATTAGTACATTACAAGAAAAATTAGAGAAAAAAGAAAAAGAAACAAGTACAAAAATATACAGAGATTTTGATAGCTTCAAGGCAAGACTATTAGATATTCCATGACTACACACTATGAAGCCATTAATAGATGATTTCCTTGAAGTCGAGCAGATTATTGAAGAAAAAGTTCGTAGAGAATTTCCACTAGTACTCTATGATTTACAGTTAAAAATCATAGATCTTGCATTTGAAAAGCAAAAGTTCAAAGGAGTAAATGTAGTTCAACGAAGAAGCAGCTTGGGAAAATCACATTTCCTGTTACAGATCAACTTAGAAAAAACAGATATGCCTGAAGACCAGATAATCAATTATTACCATAATGGAATGATTGATTTCTTAGAATTTGGTTATACTAATAAAATAGAAAATTTACTCAATAAATTAGGAGAAAAATTAGTATTTGTAGCTGGGAATATTGCATCTTATTCTTTAAACCCCATAGGATGCAAAATCTTTTCTTCATTTCCAGAGATGGATAACCACACCTACAGGCCATCAAGAAAGAGAATTTTCATTAGTGAAATAGAGGCAATTAAAAAACAAATAAAAGGGATAGCATGTATAGAGACAGCTAGTGATATGGATATCAACTGGTGGTTAGATGATGACTTTTGTCCAGCAAACCTATCAATAGAACAAAAGCACCAATTAGAATATGCTAGAAAAAACATTAGAGCAAATTGGATTACTGAAGCCCAGAAGACACCAAAGATACCAATGACCTTTCCAAAAGGACAATACAAATTATTAGCAGAAGGACATTATATTCAAATTTGGGCACACCATAACTGGACAATGTTTCTCCCCTTCATAGGAGAAAGTGAAGATTTAGAACAATGGGACATTACAAATGAAGATGTATCTGAAGATGATAATAGTAATCCCACTCCAGTTTCGCCAGTATCAATCGATAGCACGCACAGAGACTTTTGATTTTCTAGAAAGCATGATGCAAGCCATGACGTTTAAACAACAATAATTCAAGATTCCAATGGCAGACACAATACTATTTACTTTATTAAAGTTTTTGATTGTATTCAATAATGTAGATTCCTTTGTTGAAAATTTCTCCCGTTGTAATTATTAGATAGGGATGTTTATTGTATAGAATAAGATTTGTAATGCCTATATAAGGCACTCCATGTTTTCAGTTGGAACACACAACAATTTCATATCAATAATAATTTTCAAGTTTTTCATATGGCAGCTTAATTTCCTATCCAATTCTCTTAGTCCAAATCCCTTAATTCCTTAAATCCCTTTCAGTACTTCATAATATATCCTACCAAAAACATTAAAAAAAAAAGTCTTTTATCAATAATAATAATCCTTCTTCTTGATCATCCGCTGTGTATACCCCCATTGTAAGTTTTCTTAAACTATGTATATATGTATTAAAACAATATATATGGTTTAATATTTATATTTATTTTAAATTAACAATTAATATAAATTTATCTATAACCATATTATTAGGATATGTAAATAAAAATATTAGATATATATAAATAAATTAGATATATGTAAATATTTTTATGTTCCAGTGGTTTAACGGAAACCCAAAAAATCCGCCATACCCCCTTATTGGTATCAGAGCATAAAATCGGTTTTAGGATCTAAAAGACTAGGACAGGCTCATGTTTTTGTGGCAAAAAATAAGTCCACGTTATTTTATGAGAACCCGCTTAGGTGAAGAAAATAAAATTTGGTTTTATGTACTAATATTAAAAAAGGAAAATTGATGGATTTCTTAGATAACGTTAAATCATATTTATGTATAGTTTGTTACTTATCGATTACTTGCATCTTTTTTCATTTTGTTTTATTATATATATATTTTATTCTATAAAAAAGGATATATGAATATCTTATGAAAAAGGGACTAAGAAATAAGGGAAAAAGACTAAGAGATAGGAGTTTTAATAATCATTGATTCAAAAACAATTTCAACATTAAAAAAACTAGAGTTCTTAAATCTAGAATACAACGAAAAGCTTAATAACAATAATATATCTTTGGATAATTACAAAGTTAGTTGTAAATTTAATAATAAATATAAGCATAGTTTACATACTGAAAATATCCATTTAAACGGAATAACAGATTTAATAATAAACTTAGGATTTAATTTAGAAAAAGAATCCACTAATACACATAATATATTAGAAAGTTTAGCTAAAAATATATATAAAAGGACAGAGATTTCAAATAAAATAATAGAGAATTTAACATATATTAAAGAACAGAATAATTTAATTATAAAAGAGATAAAAGATATTAGAAAAATATTCCTAATAAACAAGAAATACAACAGTTAAGTTATTTATTAGAAAATAATAAACCAACAGCTACAATAAATAAAATAGAAAAACAATTTGCAAATCAAACAGAATTATTAGAAACAGTTAAAAAGATAGTTGAAGGATAAAACTGGAGTTAGTAGAATATAAAAAAGCCTTAGAGGACGCTAATAAATATAAACCTATAGAAAATACAGAAGAAATTACAGGTTTTACAAAATATTCAGGAACAGGTAAAAGCGATAAAGTATATCCAAATTTATTTAATTTTATAATTAGTTTATTATTACAAATCATTGAAAAGTTAAATAAATTACTTAATAAAGATAATCAAATAATTGAAAGATTAGACAAATTAGTTAAAAACAAGGAAATCAGACAAGAATTAGATAGTGAAGTTGATAAACTCACAAACGCATTAAATAAATTAAAGATTAACGATATTAAAATAGAGAAGAAACCAGAACCATATAAACATTGGATACCAAGAAAATGAATAACAGTTCTTTTTTAGGTAGAAGTAGAACGTTACAAGAATCAAGAGCATCTACTAGCAGTTTACATGATACTATTTCATCAGATTCATTTTTAAATAGAATAATTAGAAGAGGATCTAGTTCTAATAGTACACCAAATACTATACAGTTAGAAGAAGAAATAGATTTAAACAGAAATATTAGTTTATATAATCAGCATCAATTAGAAATCTTAAATCCCAGAATTTTATATCAAACAGGAAGATTTAATGTTAATACCGTATTAATAAGAAGTAGCAGAGAAGAAAGTCTAAGAGTAGTTGATAGAACAGTAACAATAGATTTATTTTCTCCAGACACTATACAAAGAATAAAACAATCGGGAAAACATTTTTCACATATAGGATTAGTAGTCATAGGAGTTAAAGCTTTAGGTAGAAAAATTTTAGGAACAAAATTATTAGCATTGTTACTAGATAAAAGTTGGAAAATAGAATTAAAAAAGGCAATAATTTCAGGAATGGAAGTTGACCTTAGTCAAAATACAGCTTTATTTTATTGTGCACCAGATATTTTAAAAGATATAAAAGATTTACAAAATATAAAAATAGCATTACTGTAACACCCCAAGCCGAGGCTCGAAATATTACGGAAATCATATAGCACAAGGTGGGATTAATGTAGAACATGAACTAAATGCAAATAAAGGATTCAGTGAATCCATACCATAAGATAAACAAGTACCAAAATACATAAAGAACAAGTCGTCATCAAAGATTACAATAGAACATCAATAGATGGCTAACAATTCTAAGTACAATGCAAAAGAAGGCAAATGGATCCTTGATCCATATAAGTCCAAGTCCGGGTTCAACAGCAAGCTAACAAATCGATCATACTTCATGCCTTGGAATAACTTGGTTACCTGAAAAGTGTACTAAGCATAGTCAACACAAGGTTGGTGAGTTCGTAGTAATGGTCCACAAGGAACCATAAACAATAATCATAATGTACAAGTAGAGGCTAGACGTGACTTACAGTGAGCCTCTAAGTAACACAACAATATCCAATCAACAAGATTACATAAGTACGAAAATGCGAGTGAAATGAAATTCGCGTGGGGGGAGGGGGGTAGATAATAACGGACAAAAGCGAAATAAGTGGAAGGGGGGAGAGTAGTGAGAGGCTAGGGGGTTAAAGGAGGATAGTAGGGGAACAGAGTGTGGACGGGGACGGGATGCGAGTGGTGAGGGTAAAATGGAGATAATGGGGTAAGAGAGGGAAGGAGGGGCGGAGGTGGGGGGGATTAAAGATGGGAAAGAGGGATCCAGATGAGGCGGTGTGGAAACAGATGAAGAACAGGCCTGGAGCGTGCATGGAAAGAGCGGTGAGGGCGGGGTTGGGGGTTCGTAGGGAAAAGTGAGCTGAAAAGAGGAGGGGGTATAGGATGGTGGTTAAAAGCGGCGAAATTAAGAAGAGCAGGGATAACTGACGGAGGGAGAAGGGGGGGGAAGGGTGGGAAGGAGCAGTCGGAAGCGGGTATAAAAGGTTGGAGGGGGGCGAGGGGAGAGAAGAGAAAAGAGGTAAAGCGGGAACTGAGAGGAGGGGGGAAAAGGGGAAGGTGTGAAGGAGGATAAGAAGTGAATAGAGTTAGAAAGAACGGGAGAAAGGGGGAAAGAAAAGGATTTAGAACGGATTAGATAAGGGAGCGGGAGTGACGAGGTGGCACGGGGTTATACGTGCTAAATTGAACAGGGAGAGGTTAGATAAGGAAAGGCGACAGTTAAGGGAAGTGCAGGAGGGGGCGAGGGTATAAGGTCATAATGTACAAGTAGGGGGAGTGACTTACAGTGAGCCTCTAAGTAACACAACAATATCCAATCAACAAGATTACATAAGTACGAAAATGCGTGTAAATGAATGCTCAATGATATAAATATCGAATGCAAGTACCAGTGCATAAATAAGTCAACATGCCTATCTTATGCGTGAACACCAGTCACCAATGCAACGATACCCTTCTGTCATCACAATGAACAAGGCTGTATCTCAAAATCATCGAGATATATATGTCTATATACTCGAAGTCAGGAACTACATCCAAAATGGGTGCATACATCTATACACCAGGATGTCGGCAATCCCCTGCCGAGGGCTCATCAGCAATGTATGCAATGCTTACAATCAAATGTAAATGCATCAATCATAAACCAACAATCAACATATAATGAACCTGAGCCAACAATCAATATTCGCCAAACATAAGCCAACAATCAATATTCGACAACATAAGCCAACAATCCATATTCGACAGACATGAGCCACTAATCAATATTCGACAACATAAGCCAACAATCCATATTCGACAAACATAAGCCACTAATCAATATTCGACAACATAAGCCAACAATCCATATTCGACAAACATAAGCCACTAACCACAATTTCAACCAACTATACGTACATACACTTAAGAGGATTCTACTTCCTTCGAGTCCCAGATGCTTATATATAGGGTCACCCGCAGCCTTCCCACCACATCTAAACCCAATGAAGGCATAACCGACTTTCATGTATGTACGTCTATCCTAATATTAACGAAATACATAACAAATATAAACTAAGTCATTCAAACGTGATAATCGTCTCAACAATTCAATACTCAAACCAATTTAACCAATCAAACGAAAGGAACCATCACATCAATCCAACAACCAAGACCATCAATCAATAAATCAATAAATTCAAGTAAACAAGCAAGGTTTACACTTTTCAGCCCGAATCTCAAGCGAGTAGGGAGATACGAAACTCACCTTGATTGGCAAAGAAGCTAATATAAGATTACAAGCGAGTATTAAGATCCACACGTCCACAACCTATAAATATACATCATAATACCATAATGTCAACTCTACAATCTTAAACAAGTTGGTTTTGCACATTTAAGTCAAGTCACAACCCCTAAACACTTCTATAACTTTACCGAGTAAGAACAAGACGCATTTGACTCGACACTTTTAGAAATGGAAGAAGTTTCACACAAAATGAATGTTACTACAAGAAAATAGACTCTTTCACGATTCCAACGATAGGTCATACGACTTATTTGGACTTACGGATCAAAAGTTATAAGCGTTTCAAAATGTCGTCAAAATCAGAAAATTACAACTGGCGTAAGCTACGCCCCTAAGGGCCGTAACTTACGCCCCTACAATTTATACCTGGCGTAACTTACGCCCTCCAGGGCCGTAGGTTACGCCCCCTACTGGGCTGCTCAAGAACAGCAGCAACAGAAAGCAGAAAACGGACCCAAAACCCTAATTTCTCAAAACCTAAGACCCTAAACCGATATCTAAGGTTAAAGGACTCGTTTTGAAGTTACATTTGACCTTCTAACACCTAAATACACTTACCCAAACCGATATTTCATTCCAAAACATCACCAAATCTTCCAAATCAAACAAAACCCTAGTTAACCCTAATTTGACCCAAACTTCATTTTGAGTCGATTTAAGACTTGTAGGTTCTTGAAACGACTAGAAACATGTAAACAAACATAATTAGATGCAAAGGGGATGAATTTGACTTACCAAAACTTCCTTTCCGAGCTAGAACCCGATTTATGGCAAAATGGGTAAAATGGGTAAAAATGCTTGAACTCCAACCTTTGATTCTTCGATATGACGATAATGAGGTATAGATGAAGATGATTCTAATGTTATTCTAGTTCCAAACACCAAGTCGATGTAAGAAGAAGAAATAAATTGGGTTTCCTTTGCTTTCTTTACTTAGAGAGAAAATGAGAGAAAGAGATAGAAGGAAATGAGAGGTAAATGAAAGGCAAGGGAAGGATAAGGGAAATGGGTCAAGGGGCTGATGGGTCGTGGACGACCCACGGGCCGACCCGTTTCTCTTTTCAAGCCAAAATACAATCGTTATACATTTAAACACCGATCAAAACATATTATCGACCCGAATATAACACATTGCCATTTAATTTACGAAATGACCCAAATAACTTCCTCATTGTCATTTAATCACTAAGACGACCCGAATAACTTCATTAACTTTTATTGTTAGTCATATTACACGTAAAGTCAACGAGTCAAAATTCACGGATGTTACATTATTCCCCCGTCAAAAGAATTTCGTCCCGAAATTCAACAAAACACTAATTACTAAATAAATGCGGATACTTAGTCTTCATATGATCCTCTCACTTCCAAGTGAACTCGGCTCCGCGTCTAGCATTCCATCTAGCCTTAACAATCGTGTAGCGCTTATTCTTGAGCTTCTTGACTTGACGGTCCAATATCTCTACCGGTTTTTCAACAAAGTTAAGCTTCAAATCCACTCAAATCTCGTCCATGGGCACATGATGTGTAGGGTCCGCCAAACACTTGCGTAGGTTGCAATATGAGACACATTGTAACACCCCAACATGGCGGAATCATGGGGTATCACTTAGAAAAGCACAACACGACATGGAAATTATGTAGATTCAAACTATATGAAAACATAGGATTGAAACAATCCTTAAACTTGTACAAACGTATACAATCATCAACATTTATCGAAATACATGTTCAATCAATAATAAAAGGCAATTCAATCAATAGTAGTTGATCCTAAAAGTAACCCATAAAAGGGAAGTAAGGATCATGGATCCAGAAAGTCCAAAACTAGTCCAATCCTAGCAATTAAGCATGCAATCATCCATTTTGTCTCTGATTAACTTGATTACCTGAAAAGTGTACTAAAGAGCGTCAACATAAAGTTAGTGAGTTCGTAGGGACATATAACAAGGAATAAACGTATCGGGAATACAACCGTTAACGATATACGGGGATTAGAATACCTAATCACATCAAGAAAACCCTAAAAGGGTATACGTTAGCACAACATCAACACATAACACAATTCAACAACGTTCCAGCACGACTTACATATGTTCCAAAGGCGTGATCATTACGGCATGACTTACATATATTTCAAAAGCATGATCAACACGGTATGACTTACATATATTTCAAATGCATGTACAACAACATGACTTACGTATATTTCAACAGCATGTATAACGGCATGACTTACATATATTTCAAATGCATGTACAACAACATGACTTACGTATATTTCAACCGCATGTATAACAACGTTTACGTTTCATACAATACAACATTCAATAATGATCACATATAACAATTAACACGTTCAACAAGCACGTTTAACAACAACGATTCATATAACGATTAACAACATTCAACAAACACGTATGTGTACACTTTTCAGCCCGAATCTCAATTAGAGTAGGGAGGGTTTACGAAACTCACCTGAAATGCCTGTCAAACAGTAGGAGGTATGTAACAGTCTGAAATGTATCCAAATATCCCAAACGTTTTAGCCTTCGGTAAAGGAAACTGTATAAAATAATCCATTTTTATAGAATTATCAGTTTAGTAAGCAACTGATGGGCGAAGGACTAAAACTGTAAACAGTTTAACTGCTCAGGACTGAAACTGTCAGAAAATCTAACGGTTTAGGACTGAAACTGTCAGAAAATCTAACGGTCTTAACGGTCAGATTACAACTTTGTATTTCTTGTTTCTAATTCAACATAGGAAACTTATAAGTGATAAATAACCTGTTTAAATGATGATTCTGGCTGCTTCGTATCAAGACCCAGTTGACGTTTTATGTTAATAAAACTATGTAAAATGCTTCCACGGGGCATTTCGCGGTGCGAATAACTTGTAAACAAAACGAGATTCAACGAATCCGTTTTCTTGTCTAAATTCTCTGTACCCCAGTCTATCCATATAACTATAATAACAACTTGGAAGTCTTAGCCATTTTCCTTAAATCTAACCCGAAAACCTTACGAGAACTTATAAACTAACAAAATCTTCCAAAAATAAACGATCACCAATTGTAACGAAACTCACCACACAACTAGAGGAATCAATAACGAACTCCCAGCAACTTTCAGAATTGAAAACTAACGTGTAACTTTTACGTAACATGAATCTAAAGTTTTCCCAAAACCGTTCTTTTCTTTCTTTCCTTCTTGGCTTTCAACTACGGTTCCTGTTGGTGATGATGAATGGTGGTTCACGGCTTTCTTGGGTGTTTAGGAGTCAATGGTGATGACTAAAAGAAATATGAACAGTAGCAGTCCATCGGAGAAGATGATGAATAGTAAATGTTTAGCTAGTAACAGCAGCCCTGAACAACAACAAGAAGATGATTCATGATGGCTAATCATGGTTCGGTTTGTAAACGAGCAGCAGCAGTTGTAGTTCAAAAGGTGGTGATTTCTTGGCAAAAGCAATAACGAGCAGCAGCAGTTGTAGTTCAAAAGGTAGTGATTTCTTGGCAAAAGCAATAATGAGTAGCAGCAGTTGTAGTTCAAAAGGTAGTGATTTCTTGGCAAAAGCAATAATGAGTAGCAGCAGTTGTAGTTCAAAAGGTAGTGATTTCTTGGCAAAAGCAATAATGAGTAGCAGCAGTTGTAGTTCAAAAGGTGGTGATTTCTTGGCAAAAGCAATAACGAGCAGCAGCCATGATCGAGCAGTGGTGCTTCGGTGGTGAAGATGGTGAACAGTAACAATGGTGATGGTGGTTTCCTAGCAGCAGCAACATGACAGCAGTAGTTCAAAGATGATGGTGTTGTCACAAGGGTGGTGGTGTTTGGCCGTGGTGGTGATGATGAAATAAAACGAATAGCAGCAGTAGTTTATGGTGGTTGTGGCTGGTTCGTGGTTAACAACCATATCCAGCAGCGGCAGCCATACTACATCAGCAGTAAGGCGGCAGTAGCATAATTCACTGGTGGTGGTTCTCGAATGGTGTTGGACAGGTGGTGATGATACCGTGGTTTCTAAACAATGGTAGCAGCCGTAATACAAAGGTGGTGTGGTAACCGGTTGGTGATGTTAGTACGAGAGTGGCAACCGTAGTAAGTAACAAGTAGCAGGAGTGGCTCGGTGGTAGTGATGGCAGCCGTAGTGTGTTTGGTGGTGGTGCTCGATGCTCATCATCATCAATATCTATACACATATGCGTGTATGTTTATAGAGAGAGAGACGAGAGAATTAGAGAAGGAGGAACCCGAGGTTCATATCTATATCTCTATTCTATATTCTATATATGTATATAATATAGAAAGAATCTACAGGAGGACAACAATAATGTAGGCGGCCAAATAAAAAAAGAAAAGCAGAAGGTTATTTTGTCCAAAGAATCTGAATGATTGATTAATAATCATTGTTCGTTAAATATTTAACCCGTGATTTAATCTAAATAATGGCCGTTATAATGTCAAACTTTAAATTTGAACTTACTAAGGCTTTAGACATAATACCTTATGATTTTTATATTTACTCAGATTTTTGCGAGTTGTTACATTATTCCCCAGTTAAAAGGATTTCGGCCTCGAAATCTAGATTGTATCGAATAAAATTATACTTAACTTGATTTACGTTTTATCTCAATGACAATAAATCGATATTAGAGGACATGGCACCTAAGTATTTATTCTACATTAGACAATCACACATAATTAACAGAAAGATACAAGGCGCATCCCTAATTGATGTCTTCTACTCTCAACAGAGTAGGATGAACTCATATGATTCTAAACAGAATCCTTCTACTCTCAACAGAGTAGGATGAACTTACACACAATCCTCCACCGGATTAACATTTAGAGATAGCATATATAAACATTCTATAATTTGTACATACTTAATAACCAACAACTTGTATTCCTATAGTATAGCATATATGATTTGTTTAGACATAGGTAAGTCTGACTAAGGCACTATACAGGATTCAAATTTATTTCTCTTTCCATATTTGACCGTTAGAAACGGCTCCTTTTTAGACTATATAATAATACCTTAGCATACTTTTCTTCATGCCATATCAATTTAACATTTTCCTTTCTTCAGAATCTAACCAAAACCCGAAACCTTATATCAAAAATGTTGAGTCCTTTCCTAATCGTAATCTACGGTATTATCATAGTGTGGTTAATTACTGTGGCTCAACTACCATTGGATGAGGCTTATCCGTGGTTAGTAGCGTTCGTCTTTGGCGTTGTTCCCTTACTGTTTGTAGCCACATGGGTTTCTTTGTATGGTTTTTAAATATGTTGTATCCCTAATTGTTGTATTTCCATTAAAATAATGTAACGAGTTTCACCCGTATTGTATGAATAATGAAATACAAATTTCTTGGATCTCTTTTGGGATTGTTGTCGATTAGGGAAATTCCCCAGTTAAAAGAATTTTCCATATTTGTCTTGATAGATTTTTATACCAAGTTCATTTGTATATTTTAATCGTTGATCGCCCATCATAATTTTAGCCTTTCAAATAATTCTTATTTTCAAATTTGAAGTTCTTTTACCAAGACACTACTGTTATCCAGTTGGAAAAGTCGACATATTTTTGTTGATAACATTTGTCTCATTTTCTTAAATTCAATCATTAAAGGCGATCCACGGGTCAAAGAAACAAATATTACCTGGATCACTCCTGAAACAATAGTTTGGATCAAAAATTCATCTAGGGTTCAAAAAGATGAATTAGCAATTGATATGGTTCTTGAAAAGAAGCAGTGAAGAAAAATAGTGATAAGTGGAAGATGGTCTATTCATTAAGCTATTAATTAAGTTGAGGATTTTCTCAACATAGTATACGCTTTTGAGTAAACTGTTCAGCTCTTTTCAACCTTGGTTAAAGGGATGATAAAGTTTAGAAATTTTATCTTTAGAAAAAAAAAATAATAATAATTCGGTAATTACTAATTACCGTAGCAATGATTAAAATTACTGTAGTTTATGCACACCTGTCCGTTCTTCCAGGTCACATTTCCCTTTTCATCCTCTATATAGAAACGCGTTTTCTTAAGGAAGAATGCACACTAAATCTTCTTTTTCTATCTCTTTTATTTACTTTGTTCTTCATCTGCTAATTTGTCTTTAGCTATTCCGTTCACAGCCAACTTGTGTTCTAACAGATCTCCGACTTACTTTCTGGTAAGCTACATTTTTGTGCTCTTTCTTTCTCATCTTGGATAATATACTATCTATTTATATGTTTATATAAAACTTTTATCTTTTAATTCATGTTCGCTTAATTAACAATATTGTTCCAACGATTTATCATAAGATAATGAAAAATTTCGGTGCCTCTTCGAGCGATCCAAAAGGCAAAAGGCCAATGGCTCAAGAGGATCTTGAAGATCTTGAAACAAATAGGGTCAAAAGGATTAAGCAGGAGTCCGTGATGTTAGGTATTTCCTTTGAAGATTACAGGGCGATGGTAGATGAAGATGTCCACCTTTTTGAGAAACAAACCTCTGAAGATGAAAAGTTAGCAAAACTTTTATCTAAATTTTTAGAAGAGGGGGAATCTATCCTTGTGAATCGTCAAATAAAAGAAGATGAAAAGTTTGCAAGAGCCCTAGCTCAGCAAGACGAAGATAATCTCTCTCAAAGGGAGAAGTCCATTTTTGCTATGTCATCTGAAGAAGAAGAAGAAAATCCCAATATTCCACCTCTTAAGAGAAGAAAAAGAGATGCTGCTGGAGGAAGTAACATGTCAGGGTCGAGTTCTGACAGAACTCCTAATTCTTGAAATCAAGAGGGATTTTATAGAAATATTTGGAATCTGTTATCAAATCTTAAGTTGTCCAGAATGTGTTTTTAAATTAGAATAATATTGTTGATAATATTTCTTATGTATTTGTTATGTCAATTGTCTGACCAAAACTTATTGTAGATAAGAAGAACTCAATATAATCATGGACGCAAGGCAAAACCAGATGATTGGTACTAGTGAATGGGGAACATCAATCGATGATTTTTGCCAAAATTGGCTTCTCCAAAATACAGTACCAACATCACAGTTAGAACTCCCAACAGAAAATGTCAGTGCATCGTTCCCAACTTTTGTTGATGCAGTACATCATGGAGTTTCATCTCCAATCCCAATGAACCCTTTATATCAAAACTTCTCTTTCGATACACCAGAAGCAACATTCCAGTTGGAATCAACATTCCAACCAGTACCTTCTGAGGAGAGTAACAGGGCACCAGGCAAACGTCCAATGTCAGACTCGCCCACACTATACCCCAATCCAATTGGTGACACATATTATGAGGTCTCAACCTCAAACAGGGTGGAACCGGTTGATACGATAATGAATCATGGACCAGAGTTTGAGAAGCACGTAGAAGACTCATGGGCTTATATTTGCAAGCTTTATAGTCGAAAGAAAAAGTCCGCAAAGGTATCGTCCTCGAAAGCCCAAAGAAATGTAAGGTCAAAAAGGTCTTACCAGTTTGTGAAACAAAATACTACTTTGGTAGTATTTGGGGAAGAAATGAACATATCAGAGATGTCAACACCGATATGCTCATGCACAGGGATACCTAGGACCTGTCGCGGGTGGAGTACAGAGGGATGGACCTCCGTTTGTTGTACAGCTTCTCTTTCCATGTATCCGTTGCCAACATATGTCAGGCCAAGTCGTATTGTAAGGTTGCCGGGGAGAAGAATGGGTTGTAGTACATTCTCAAAGGTCATTAGAGAAATTATTGTTAGAAGGGTACGATCTCGATTGTCCAATTGACTTGAAAGATCATTGGGTTAAACATGGAATTAACAAGTATACATTGAATAGATAATTGTGTGATCTTCATAGATTTAGGAATTTGGCTACTTAAACTATAAAGTAGGATTACATAAACAGTTAGTGATCTTCGTATGTCTATTTCCCTCTTTTCTTTATTGCGAAATTTATATATAATTTGTTTGTAGTTAACACTTTTATTATTGCTTATATCAAAATAGTCTGATAAAGCCATCCTACTTTATCTTGTTCCATCAAGATCCAGATATCTTATTTGTTGTCGGCCATTTTGAAAAAATTTATTTTCATTTGACGTCATTGCTTACGTTATATAAGCGAATAGTACCTCACAGTAAAATCATGTATTCTCACCTTAAAGTACAAGATCATTTAAGAATGAAATCTACAGAACTTTATTCGTGCTTATAGTTATAACCTCCTACGATCATCCTGTTTACTCTTATTCTAGTCATTTCTTTGAAAACACTAATTCAAGCTCCATAAAAACGCCTCTTAATACACTAAATCACCTAATATTTCATAATATCTCACTTTAATTGAACATTATAGTCTCCAAAATCTTAGATCATTCTATCAGTCAATCGTAACTATAAGTTTGAACTTAGTCTATAGTTCATAATAAATCATTGGTCTACAATTATAGATTATAAGTATCTAAGAGCTTAATAAGCATGTATTCTAGATCTTATTCTCATACTGTTATTCCAACAATGACTAATAATTGTAGACAATTATAAGTAATATAGCTTAGACATGGGCCATCCGGTAATGCTTATAATATAAGGCATACCATTTGCCAGCCCATCGCATTACCAACCCGTTCAAAATACCCTATGCCTGTACTACCATTTCTATTAATATAAAATTCAAGTCCACACAATTCACACTTGAATATCAAAATTGACCTTTAAGTAATACACAATTTCCACATCAAGTCCTTATAAATCATTGCATGAATATAGTTATCTCTACAGAGATATTACCATGGAAATAATCTAAGGTTTCAGCAATCGTACAATTTACAATTAACAATACAATCACGAAAACATTCAACACTATATAAATAAAAGGGTCAAGTCATAACAAGGTGGGTAAAGCATAGTCCGAATTTTAACTTCAACATTCGACACATTAAAAGTGTTTGTATACAGGGTGTACCATCGGCTAACCCTCCACACCGTTAATATATTGAATGGATGTCAAAATTCGGTACCGATATGTTCTCTAAGTATTGGTCGGGTATGTATACAGGGTGTACCAGCGGCTAACCCTCCACCTAACCAACACTCATTAAACATACCGGGTTAGCTACTATACTTATCCACGAGGCGCAATCCATGAGATTATTAACTTTATATGACATAGGATAACCATAGATTTGTTGATCAGGCGCCTCTAGGGTTATCGAATGTTATACTCCATTAATGCCATCATTTCATTTGCTGGGGGACAAATAATAAATGCATCCAAGATTCCACACACATCAACGTTTATCACAATAATTCCACAATTCATGGTGTATCCCGACACTATCATATACGTCCATCAAGTTGTCATATAACAATCAAGTCATCAAATCATAAGTAACCTACGAACTCCGTTTAAACCATTTTTATGCATCATACAGTTCACGTTGCACACAAAATTTCCTATCATGCATGCTAATATGAAATGTGGGTGCAATGGCTATAGACTAGGTCAATCCACCTAATTCTCTACAACCACGGCTCTGATACCATTCTGTAACACCCCAACATGGCGGAATCATGGGGTATCACTTAGAAAAGCACAGCACGACATGGAAATTATGTAGAATCAAACTATATGAAAACATAGGATTGAAACAATCCTTAAACTTGTACAAACGTATACAATCATCAACATTTATCGAAATACATGTTCAATCAATAATAAAAGGCAATTCAATCAATAGTAGTTGATCCTAAAAGTAACCCATAAAAGGGAAGTAAGGATCATGGATCCAGAAAGTCCAAAACTAGTCCAATCCTAGCAATTAAGCATGCAATCATCCATTTTGTCTCTGATTAACTTGATTACCTGAAAAGTGTACTAAAGAGCGTCAACATAAAGTTAGTGAGTTCGTAGGGACATATAACAAGGAATAAACGTATCGGGAATACAACCGTTAACGATATACGGGGATTAGAATACCTAATCACATCAAGAAAACCCTAAAAGGGTATACGTTAGCACAACATCAACACATAACACGATTCAACAACGTTCCAGCACGACTTACATATGTTCCAAAGGCGTGATCATTACGGCATGACTTACATATATTTCAAAAGCATGATCAACACGGTATGACTTACATATATTTCAAATGCATGTACAACAACATGACTTACGTATATTTCAACAGCATGTATAACGGCATGACTTACATATATTTCAAATGCATGTACAACAACATGACTTACGTATATTTCAACCGCATGTATAACAACGTTTACGTTTCATACAATACAACATTCAATAATGATCACATATAACAATTAACACGTTCAACAAGCACGTTTAACAACAACGATTCATATAACGATTAACAACATTCAACAAACACGTATGTGTACACTTTTCAGCCCGAATCTCAATTAGAGTAGGGAGGGTTTACGAAACTCACCTGAAATGCCTGTCAAACAGTAGGAGGTATGTAACAGTCTGAAATGTATCCAAATATCCCAAACGTTTTAGCCTTCGGTAAAGGAAACTGTATAAAATAATCCATTTTTATAGAATTATCAGTTTAGTAAGCAACTGATGGGCGAAGGACTAAAACTGTAAACAGTTTAACGGCTCAGGACTGAAACTGTCAGAAAATCTAACGGTTTAGGACTGAAACTGTCAGAAAATCTAACGGTCTTAACGGTCAGATTACAACTTTGTATTTCTTGTTTCTAATTCAACATAGGAAACTTATAAGTGATAAATAACCTGTTTAAATGATGATTCTGGCTGCTTCGTATCAAGACCCAGTTGACGTTTTATGTTAATAAAACTATGTAAAATGCTTCCAAGGGCATTTCGCGGTGCGAATAACTTGTAAACGAAACGAGATTCAACGAATCCGTTTTCTTGTCTAAATTCTCTGTACCCCAGTCTATCCATATAACTATAATAACAACTTGGAAGTCTTAGCCATTTTCCTTAAATCTAACCCGAAAACCTTACGAGAACTTATAAACTAACAAAATCTTCCAAAAATAAACGATCACCAATTGTAACGAAACTCACCACACAACTAGAGGAATCAATAACGAACTCCCAGCAACTTTCAGAATTGAAAACTAACGTGTAACTTTTACGTAACATGAATCTAAAGTTTTCCCAAAACCGTTCTTTTCTTTCTTTCCTTCTTGGCTTTCAACTACGGTTCCTGTTGGTGATGATGAATGGTGGTTCACGGCTTTCTTGGGTGTTTAGGAGTCAATGGTGATGACTAAAAGAAATATGAACAGTAGCAGTCCATCGGAGAAGATGATGAATAGTAAATGTTTAGCTAGTAACAGCAGCCCTGAACAACAACAAGAAGATGATTCATGATGGCTAATCATGGTTCGGTTTGTAAACGAGCAGCAGCAGTTGTAGTTCAAAAGGTGGTGATTTCTTGGCAAAAGCAATAACGAGCAGCAGCAGTAGGTTGAAGGTTGAAGATGATGAATAGTGGTCCATGGTGAAGTTTGTACTAAGAACGAGTATTAACAGCCGTGGAGTAGTAGTAGTAGCCGTAGCAGTCGAGTAACAGCAGCAGTTTGATGTTTTCGAGCAGTAATATTAACCGAGCAGCAGCCATGATCGAGCAGTGGTGCTTCGGTGGTGAAGATGGTGAACAGTAACAATGGTGATGGTGGTTTCCTAGCAGCAGCAACATGACAGCAGTAGTTCAAAGATGATGGTGTTGTCACAAGGGTGGTGGTGTTTGGCCGTGGTGGTGATGATGAAATAAAACGAATAGCAGCAGTAGTTTATGGTGGTTGTGGCTGGTTCGTGGTTAACAACCATATCCAGCAGCGGCAGCCATACTACATCAGCAGTAAGGCGGCAGTAGCATAATTCACTGGTGGTGGTTCTCGAATGGTGTTGGACAGGTGGTGATGATACCGTGGTTTCTAAACAATGGTAGCAGCCGTAATACAAAGGTGGTGTGGTAACCGGTTGGTGATGTTAGTACGAGAGTGGCAACCGTAGTAAGTAACAAGTAGCAGGAGTGGCTCGGTGGTAGTGATGGCAGCCGTAGTGTGTTTGGTGGTGGTGCTCGATGCTCATCATCATCAATATCTATACACATATGCGTGTATGTTTATATGAGAGAGAGACGAGAGAATTAGAGAAGGAGGAACCCGAGGTTCATATCTATATCTCTATTCTATATTCTATATATGTATATAATATAGAAAGAATCTACAGGAGGACAACAATAATGTAGGCGGCCAAATAAAAAAAAGAAAAGCAGAAGGTTATTTTGTCCAAAGAATCTGAATGATTGATTAATAATCATTGTTCGTTAAATATTTAACCCGTGATTTAATCTAAATAATGGTCGTTATAATGTCAAACTTTAAATTTGAACTTACTAAGGCTTTAGACATAATACCTTATGATTTTTATATTTACTCAGATTTTTGCGAGTTGTTACACACATCATGTACACTGCTAAGCTCTTGTGGTAATTCTAATCGATAAGCAACTTTTCCAACCCTTTCAGGAATCTTGAAAGGACCAATATACCTCGGCCCGAGTTTGCCTCTCTTCACGAATCGGATGACGCCTTTCCACGGTGATACTTTCAAAAGTACGAAATCACCCACTTCAAACTCTAACGGTCTCCGCCTCACATCGGCATACTTCTTTCTGGCATAACTTCTTTCGTAGCATATGAGCTAGTTGGGCTATTCTCTTAGCTTGAGAAGTTGTTCTTGTCATTCCAATTACTATTCCTGGCCCGCTACTTTGGTTTTCTTCTACTCTTGGCTCATCCAGTGGAGAGTAACACCTCTACTACCTAATGCTTCGGTTAGTGTCGTTCGAATACTCGCGTAACATCCGTCATTGCACAAGATTTCCGCTATGGTCATAAGCACATTTTCTTCACCTGTGATCAAGTCTCAAGTTGGTTTGAGTGCCCGTTGCTCATTGGATGGCTCCCCGAATTGGAGTTAAGCAACTTTCTTTATCTGGAAGGACAGAAATCGAATCTTCGCGTACCTAACCCATTTCTTCTACATACTAATGTGCCAAGTTGTCAAATTTTACCGGTTTCGTCGTATCGTGATCACTTCTTATCGTCGGAGACTTCATGGCGAAATCCGTTCCAATTTGTTTTCCTTCAAATCTCTCTCCCGTCTTTCACTACACGCTTATTCACATCTCAGAAGTCTATAAGGGTTTT
Organism: Erigeron breviscapus; assembly: GCA_034093135.1. Lineage (NCBI taxonomy): Eukaryota > Viridiplantae > Streptophyta > Magnoliopsida > Asterales > Asteraceae > Erigeron > Erigeron breviscapus. The sequence goes on along the minus strand of CM067169.1, from coordinate 14,588,113 downwards.
GACTACGCGCGCGATGTTAGGAAGTTAAGCATAAACGAAATTTAAGTTATCGAGACGGGACAAGCCCGGTAAGTCATCCGGAAAAGTCTCGGGAGGCTCAAGATTAACAGAGACGACGTTAGCTTTCAGATTCTTGAGACGATAGCTCTAAGGACGCTTGAGTTTGAAGACTTACATGGGACCCTAAGAACCTTACTGTTACACAAAGACATTCTTAGTTAACTCTTTACCACTACCACTAACCGTATTTATCACCGTCATCCAATCCATACTTGCAAAAAAAAAAATTTTAAAGTTCCACATTTCCAGGAGCATGGGGCTAATGAAGAGCTTAATATCATTTAAAGTCAACCATCATTACCAGGTAATTCAACTAGACCTATCTAGCACATCACCAACCATTTAAAGGATCTAGATCTAGATCTAAGCCTACGGATGTTCGTTAATGAAGGAAGTCTAGTAAGAGAAAGTAAGACTATAACCGGTCCTAGAATCGAATAACATTGAGTTGTAGTGGTCGAAGAGAAAGGAAAGTACCTATCGTCGCTTCCGGGTCGTTGCGGGCTTCATTAGCATCTCCCGCCAAGGTTCGTCCTCAGGTTGCACCTGACGGCTTGGTTCGTCGTGCTCTTGGGTAGGAATGGAAACTTGAAGTTGATTATGAGAAGTCGCTACTTGGGCTTGTGGTCCGATCCATCTTGAACAAGCATTTCTATAGTGGTCGGGGCTACCACACACAAAACAAACACCCTGTTGGCTCCGAGGGTGGTTGGCTTGGGGATAAATGATTTGAAGAGGTGTTGCATTCAATGGTGCCGCTTTCGGTGCCCTACAATTCCTAGCTACGTGCCCGCGCCGATTACAATTAAAGCAAATCCCACATTGGTTAGTGGGAGAGTGGTGAAGATTACACCTGCCACATAAGGGGTGAGGTCCCAAGTAAGTTTTCCTTGCCGGCTTCACCGTCGCCTGACTCTACCTTTATTATGACCATTGGGGTCAAACCTACCCGCCTTCCTTGCCTCACTAGATTCTCCAACTTCTTTCCTTTTCGATGAGGCTTTACTTGACATCTCCTCGTTGCCCATATTTACTCTAGCTTCACGTGTTTCATTGCTTCTTTGGAGACTTGTCGTGACTTGGGCTACGATAGTAGGTATGGCGTTTACCACTGCTTGGGCAATCATGGTTGCCAAATCCGGTTCATCGCTATGGCTAGTCGCATTCCTTCTTGGTCCCACCATTATCTATAAGATACGTAACGTGTTGACCCGAAAGTTTAGCCTCACAATGCTCACGTATTAGTCACACAAGTAGTTAATGCTCTCAAACCGATGTAATATACTCACTTCATATCATTAAGCTAAGGTAAGAGGGCTAGAATCCTATGGGATTGTTACTTATCATTTTATCATGTCAAGTTCACTACAGTCGTTTATCCTTAATTCACGTAATCATGTCAATACATCATACAAATAAACTAACTTGTTAACTTCATTCATACAATCGTCCATCTACTAATACATTTTTACACGTGTATTACCAACTACGTTATATCATGTTTACAACCAACTTTAACAATGTCTCATACATGTTCAATTTCGCATACTATTAAGCAACATATCCTTTTTGTTCTCCGATTACGTTTAACATCATTAGGGTTGGAATATCACCCGTTCAACATATTTATCACATTGTATTCTAACCGTTTATCAACACGTTTAAGTCGGACAACTACGAAAACATTTACAGCATCGACGTAACCACTACAGGGTATACATACATACACATCACACATGCATAACATATATGTTACTAAATCATACTAGCCAACATGTTATTCCACTACCAAATCCAATCATAGTAATAGTTCTAGAGTTTATGACCCGGGGGTTAACTTCACAATCGCTCTCATGTTAGCCGCACTAGTAGTTAGTACTTTCATGCCAACACACTACACATGTTTAATGTCTTTACACTAAGGCCAACACATAAGTGTTGTCAAATACTTATCATATATCGTGCTATTATGCCATCATATCATACTTGTTTCATATCATTACACTAAGGACAACATATCAAAGTTCTCAAGTGATTGTTATCTATCATGTTCTCGTGCCACGTTCACAACAATTGTCCACCGTCAAAACCAAATACTCGCATTAAACACATCTCATTACAAGCAGCTAAAACAAGTCAACTAACACGAGTGGTTTAAAGTATAATCCGAATTCGATATGCTCTCTAGTTATTGACCGGGTATGTATACAGGGTGTACCAACGGCTAACCCTCCACCAAATCAACTTCCATTAAGCCATGCATGCGCAATCCATGATGTTATTAACTTGTTATAATATTGGGTGACCATAAAAGAGTTGATCGGTTCTTTTAGGGTTGCCACAATATTATACTAAGTTAATAACATAACTTCATTTTGCTCTAAATCATCCAACTAGCACCAATCGATAGTAACAATCCGTATCAATGACAATCAATCTCAATCAATTCACACATTAACCACATTGTACTCAATCCACATTTATCACATTAAACTCAAGTCATCACATAAGTGGTTTTAACTACGAACTCACAATATACACTTTATAGGGTTCACATAATTCACATTGCACACAATTTCCTAACCATGCATGCTATATGAAGAGTTTTAACTTAAGCCGTAGTCTAGGTCAAACCGCCTAATTCTCTACGACCACGCATGGGCCACCATTCTGTAACACCCCAAGCCGAGGCTCGAAATATTACGGAAATCATATAGCACAAGGTGGGATTAATGTAGAACATGAACTAAATGCAAATAAAGGATTCAGTGAATCCATACCATAAGATAAACAAGTACCAAAATACATAAAGAACAAGTCGTCATCAAAGATTACAATAGAACATCAATAGATGGCTAACGATTCTAAGTACAATGCAAAAGAAGGCAAATGGATCCTTGATCCATATAAGTCCAAGTCCGGGTTCAACAGCAAGCTAACAAATCGATCATACTTCATGCCTTGGAATAACTTGGTTACCTGAAAAGTGTACTAAGCATAGTCAACACAAGGTTGGTGAGTTCGTAGTAATGGTCCACAAGGAACCATAAACAATAATCATAATGTACAAGTAGAGGCTAGACGTGACTTACAGTGAGCCTCTAAGTAACACAACAATATCCAATCAACAAGATTACATAAGTACGAAAATGCATGTAAATGAATGCTCAATGATATAAATATCGAATGCAAGTACCAATGCATAAATAAGTCAACATGCCTATCTTATGCGTGAACACCAGTCACCAATGCAACGATACCCTTCTGTCATCACAATGAACAAGGCTGTATCTCAAAATCATCGAGATATATATGTCTATATACTCGGAGTCAGGAACTACATCCAAAATGGGTGCATACATCTATATACCAGGATGTCGGCAATCCCCTGCCGAGGGCTCATCAGCAATGTATGCAATGCTTACAATCAAATGTAAATGCATCAATCATAAACCAACAATCAACATATAATGAACCTGAGCCAACAATCAATATTCGCCAAACATAAGCCAACAATCAATATTCGACAACATAAGCCAACAATCCATATTCGACAGACATGAGCCACTAATCAATATTCGACAACATAAGCCAACAATCCATATTCGACAAACATAAGCCACTAATCAATATTCGACAACATAAGCCAACAATCCATATTCGACAAACATAAGCCACTAACCACAATTTCAACCAACTATACGTACATACACTTAAGAGGATTCTACTTCCTTCGAGTCCCAGATGCTTATATATAGGGTCACCCGCAGCCTTCCCACCACATCTAAAACCCAATGAAGGCATAACCGACTTTCATGTATGTACGTCTATCCTAATATTAACGAAATACATAACAAATATAAACTAAGTCATTCAAACGTGATAATCGTCTCAACAATTCAATACTCAAACCAATTTAACCAATCAAACGAAAGGAACCATCACATCAATCCAACAACCAAGACCATCAATCAATAAATCAATAAATGCAAGTAAACAAGCAAGGTTTACACTTTTCAGCCCGAATCTCAAGCGAGTAGGGAGATACGAAACTCACCTTGATTGGCAAAGAAGCTAATATAAGATTACAAGCGAGTATTAAGATCCACACGTCCACAACCTATAAATATACATCATAATACCATAATGTCAACTCTACAATCTTAAACAAGTTGGTTTTGCACATTTAAGTCAAGTCACAACCCCTAAACACTTCTATAACTTTACCGAGTAAGAACAAGACGCATTTGACTCGACACTTTTAGAAATGGAAGAAGTTTCACACAAAATGAATGTTACTACAAGAAAATAGACTCTTTCACGATTCCAACGATAGGTCATACGACTTATTTGGACTTACGGATCAAAAGTTATAAGCGTTTCAAAATGTCGTCAAAATCAGAAAATTACAACTGGCGTAAGCTACGCCCCTAAGGGCCGTAACTTACGCCCCTACAATTTATACCTGGCGTAACTTATGCCCTCCAGGGCCGTAGGTTACGCCCCCTACTGGGCTGCTCAAGAACAGCAGCAACAGAAAGCAGAAAACGGACCCAAAACCCTAATTTCTCAAAACCTAAGACCCTAAACCGATATCTAAGGTTAAAGGACTCGTTTTGAAGTTACATTTGACCTTCAAACACCTAAATACACTTACCCAAACCGATATTTCATTCCAAAACATCACCAAATCTTCCAAATCAAACAAAACCCTAGTTAACCCTAAATTGACCCAAACTTCATTTTGAGTCGATTTAAGACTTGTAGGTTCTTGAAACGACTAGAAACATGTAAACAAACATAATTAGATGCAAAGGGGATGAATTTGACTTACCAAAACTTCCTTTCCGAGCTAGAACCCGATTTATGGCAAAATGGGTAAAATGGGTAAAAATGCTTGAACTCCAACCTTTGATTCTTCGATATGACGATAATGAGGTATAGATGAAGATGATTCTAATGTTATTCTAGTTCCAAACACCAAGTCGATGTAAGAAGAAGAAATGAATTGGGTTTCCTTTGCTTTCTTTACTTAGAGAGAAAATGAGAGAAAGAGATAGAAGGAAATGAGAGGTAAATGAAAGGCAAGGGAAGGATAAGGGAAATGGGTCAAGGGGCTGATGGGTCGTGGACGACCCACGGGCCGACCCGTTTCTCTTTTCAAGCCAAAATACAATCGTTATACATTTAAACACCGATCAAAACATATTATCGACCCGAATATAACACATTGCCATTTAATTCACGAAATGACCCAAATAACTTCCTCATTGTCATTTAATCACTAAGACGACCCGAATAACTTCATTAACTTTTATTGTTAGTCATATTACACGTAAAGTCAACGAGTCAAAATTCACGGATGTTACAATTACAGACTAAAGGATATGAAAATTATGATGGAAATAATCTTGTAATTAGTATAGGAGTATTAGGTAGAGCAAGTAATAGATCAGGTATGAAATATAAAGTAAATATAGAAGGAATAGTAAATGCTATAGCTTCAAAATCTATACAAATGATAAACCCAATAAAAATAGACCCTGGAGAGTTAGCAGGATTAGAATGGCAATTAGATGAATTAAAAGAACAAGAAAATGAAGTTTTAGTACCTAAACAGAGCGTCATATATGAAGGATTAGATGGAACACAAAGTCTTAGATTTGTTAATTTCACAAAAGAAACACCTAAAGATGAAAATGAAGCTGAAATGGAATATACTTATATGAATATAGAATATGATACAGAACCAATATATGATACAGAAGAAGATGAAAATATATTAGATATAGGATTTAGTAAATTCAAAGAAGAAGAATGTGATTATAGTCTATGGGAATATTTAGAAGAAGAAGAAGAAACAACAGTTTTTAAAACAGAAGAAACTAATAAAACCATAGATCAAATAATAGATAGAAAATTTACAGAATTTAATATACAAGAAGAAATAGACGATATGTTAATGGAGTGTATGACAGAATTAGGATTAACATATGAAGAAAGCTATAATAAATTACAAGAATATTTTAATCTACCATTAGCTACAGATATAGCACAGGAAAAATTATGATATCAGATTTTTATAAACAAGAACAAACTTTAGTTGGTGATACATTTATGACTCCATCATTAAAAAGATTAAAACCAGAAGAATGGACAGGACCGTCGTCATCATATACAACACATGTAGGTAGAGAACCTTGGACAACACCCTCTGTATCATATACAGGAGAATCAAATATAGTAGGAAAAGGTAACAGATTACCAGTAGGAAGTATATATAGTGGTAGTATGTTGTTAATAGAGAGTCAAAAACCACAATTATGGGCAGATGAAGTATTAGCATGGGAACAAATAATAGTTAGAATGTGGGAAACTAATAAAAGAGATGGAATGGATATGTTTGCATATTTAGAAACAACATTAGGACCAACATCATTAGGTATATGGCAAAGTAAAAAGACTAAAAATCCAGAAGAAGTAAATAATTTAAAAGCTATGGGTGATAATCCATTCAACTTCACATCACAAATTAGAACATTAATATTAGGAGTAGACCCAGTAAAGAACAATACATTAATACAAGATTCAGCTATCAGAAATTTAGAACAATTAAGTATAGCAAATATGAAATATATTAATGAATATACCCAAGATTTTATTAGATTATTAGCACAAACAGGTCAGGCAGTTAATAATGATTTATGTGATAAATATTTTATAAAATTACCAGGAGATTTAGGAAAAGCAATACATGAATCATGGAATCAATTATATGGTACTACACAAGATTTAGGATTAGGACCTAGAGTAACACATACATTTCAAATATTAGAAGAAAAATGTAAAGAATTAGTATTACAAGAACAAATAAAAAAGAATGCTTTTGCATTTTGTAAAACAACGATTTATACACCACAAGCTTATGGACATAAAGATTACAAAAAGAAAAAACTTAGAAAAAGTACTACATATAGAAAAGAATATAAACCTTATTATAAAAATAAATATGTTAGAAAACCACAGACAAGAAAATGTAAATGCTTTATATGTGGGAACGAAAATCATTTAGCAAACAAATGTCCAGATAGAGGTAAAAATATAGAAAGAAGTAACTTAGTAGAACAAATAGGTGAATATGAAATAGAATTAGTAGAAGCATGAGATTCAGACAATGAATCAGTTTATAGTATATATAGTGATAATGAAGAAGATAAAACAGTAGCTAAAGTTACATATACATATGTTAATACAGAACAAGAATGTACACATAAATGGATAAATAGAAGAGGTAGCAATCACATAACATGTTTCATGTGTGGAAAATGGCCAAGTATAGAAAAAATATCACAATGTGCAAAATGTTTTAAAGAAATATGTTGCATATGTCTCAGAGAAATATTTAATATAGATATGGTAGAAGAACAAGAAGTACAAGTAAACATAGGTACTAGCACAAATAATGATAAAATAAAATACTTAGAAGCAAAAACAGAGTTACATGATTATAAACTAAAAGAAATAGAAAATAAATTAAATCAATTAGAAGATTTAATAAACAAAAAGAAATATGTAGAGCAAGAGATGACACAAATGAGTGAATTAGTTCCAGAAGAAAGTATATATTTACAAACAAATACTGGAAATACTAATATGATAAATTTACAGTGTAGATTATGGATAGATAATAATATATATCTATATATTATATTTATATATATATATATATATAGACTTTCCTTAATTTGAGAACCATTTTTTTTGCAAGAACCATGAGAACTCTCAAATTATGTATTGGATCACATGTTTTTTTTGTTCATTCACATGTGAAATGATATAAAAAAGTATGTTGTAGAAGAAATTTTTTTAAAAAAATAAATTACTTCGTTGGAAATTCGTCGGCAATATACATCATTTTCTTTCGAATTTCCCACAATTTTTATAAAAATATTAAAAATCCAAGGTATTTACATAGTTTTAGACAAATACATTGATATATGGTTGACTAATTATAAACATACACATTCATATATGTGTATATATTAGTGTTATTATACATGTACGTTGATATTTATTTGTGTTGAGACAAGGATTCGCAATATGTATGTGTATGTGTTTATAAATGTATATAAAAGCTTTTAAACAATTTAAATCAAGTAATTTTTAATAAATTTCGTTGGAAACTTTTGGCAAAACAAAATATATTTTAAACCAAATTCCAATACAAATTAAATTATATGTATTAAAAAATAAATTACTTCGTTGGAAATTCGTCGGCAATATACATCATTTTCTTTCGAATTTCCCACAATTTTTATAAAAATATTAAAAATCCAAGGTATTTACATAGTTTTAGACAAATACATTGATATATGGTTGACTAATTATAAACATACACATTCATATATGTGTATATATTAGTGTTATTATACATGTACGTTGATATTTATTTGTGTTGAGACAAGGATTCGCAATATGTATGTGTATGTGTTTATAAATGTATATAAAAGCTTTTAAACAATTTAAATCAAGTAATTTTTAATAAATTTTGTTGGAAGTTCGTGGGAAAACATAGTTATTTCCAACTAATTTCCGACGAATAAATTATATGTATTAAAAAATAAATTACTTCGTTGGAAATTCGTCGGCAATATACATCATTTTCTTTCGAATTTCCCACAATTTTTATAAAAATATTAAAAATCCAAGGTATTTACATAGTTTTAGACAAATACATTGATATATGGTTGACTAATTATAAACATACACATTCATATATGTGTATATATTAGTGTTATTATACATGTACGTTGATATTTATTTGTGTTGAGACAAGGATTCGCAATATGTATGTGTATGTGTTTATAAATGTATATAAAAGCTTTTAAACAATTTAAATCAAGTAATTTTTAATAAATTTCGTTGGAAACTTTTGGCAAAACAAAATATATTTTAAACCAAATTCCAATACAAATTAAATTATCTTAATCTTAATCTTAATATATATTAAAAGGCAATTGACCTAATCTCAGTTGACCAATCACAACCCTCAATTTCTCAAAATTAATTAATTCAACACATGTCTAAATTAATTTACACTTTTTTGTTTTTCATCAACATTTACACTTTAACCCAATTTAAAATAATTAATACTTTATTGCATAATGTCTATCTAATAACAAAATATAGCTAAAAGTTAGAGATGTTACAACATTTGGATTAATACGAATTAATATTTATATCAATATTTATTTTATATTATTAATTGTAATCAAACTAATTGTAATATTGTTGTTATTAGTAATTGTAATCAGACTATAATCAGGATAATCATTTTAGTAATTGGAATCAAACTATATTTAGGATACAAATTCTTCTTATATAAACCGAACATTACAAATAAAATCACAACACCTGAAATCATTAAAAACCTCGCGAACCAGTTGCTACTTTTATTGTTCTTAACAACCATGACTAACGAAAATAAAACTATTTTTTTGCAAGACATCAATGAGAACTCGGTCAATTGTGTAATCAAGGTTAAGGTATTGCTTCTCTAGAATAGTTTGTATAAAAGAAACCCCGCTACACCATTCAAGTTTAATATGATTTAGCATTCAGTATTTACATTTGAATATCACAATTTCTTTTTAAGTATATTTTTACATTTAACGTAGACGTATTTTTTTGTTCCATATACTAATCCTTATATTGATAATATTATTAAACCCGTATATTTGATACGGGTCTAAAATCTAGTATATGATATAAAAATTTTAAAATCAAAAATACAATACGGAGTACTACACTTTTTGTCTTTTATTGAATGTCAATAATAATATAATATAGTGATACTAGGGATACACCGTCCACTATTCATATAAACACTACCAAAACGGGCCGTTTTATGTAAAACGCTCCGTTGGTTACCACGTTTTACATGAAACGCCGCGTATGACCGGTGTGTAGATAGTAAATTTGCAGATGGGAATTACACGTGGTCTGACACACATGTCAGGTGTCATTCCCCCGTTTTGGGTACCGTTTTACATAAAACGTTAAGTTTTTGAATTAAGTTTTTGGTTAAATTCAAAAACTGGCCATTTTACGTCAAATGAGTATATGCCAGTTCCGTTTTGTAGATAAAACGGGGCGTTTTATGAAAAACGGAAAGAATTTGCTCTGACATGTGTTGGAAGGACTTATACTATGGGTCATCCGTTTTTAAAGTTGGGTTATTTTTCGAGGGGGGAATTGGTCAATTAGTTAGAGTGGAAGGGCTTTTCTTAAAATTTTGGTGCATATAATTTCATATTTATATAAAATTCTTGGAAACCCTAAATATCAAACGATTCAGTTCTGGGATGTGTAGAAACCGTGTTATCTCCTTGGACGCCAAACATGAATCGTTTGGTTTTCCTGGGGGGATGCAAACCGTTGGGTATTATACACTCCCAATCTTATATAAGAAAGTTATGTTTTTTTTGTTTTTCATTAACGTGGTGGAAATCTTCTTAGGGTTAATTGTTTCAACAAATTCCACATACAAACTAACCAAATCATGAATCGCCTAGATAAATGGGACCACGAGTGCATGCAGGATCGTTTCATCTTCAAGAGAAATGACAGAATAATGATGTTAATCGAGAAAGTCAAGAGGGTGATGATGCTTGACGAAGATTTTTGAAGGGAATTTACAAGCAAGGGAATTCGAAGCCAAACCTATGTAACAAATCCCAAGAACTGATGAGGGTGCTCAGACGAAGATTTGACCCCGGAACTATCAACATGGATGATTTGGAGAAAGAGATTGTTTGGTGGAGTTTCAGGTGGAACAACACACGAGAAAATTGCATATACAAGTGATGTGGGGGAATGATCGAAAGAGATGGTACCGGGCTAATGTTTTGTTGGCATCAACCGATCTAGACATGTTGAGGCAGATAAATAAAATGAGACCCAACAACTGGGATCGATGTCAGGAAATCATGCAGTTCGAGCTTGAGATGGAATAGGAGAATTCTGGGCTAGGAGTCTACATGGAGTTAGACATGACTTACGAAGATATTTGGAGTTAAATCTGTACGTGATGTTCATGTTTATTTCTGTTTCCAATCATGATATATGTACTTAGATCTTTGCTCTAGCTTGATCAATTTGCTTGTTTTGGTATTTATGTATGGGAATTTTGTTATCAATGAATGGTTGTTTTGGTCTTTATGTATGTGTTATTTAGTATGTTAATTGATTTTTTGTTGAATGCTTTGAATAAAAAGTTTAACCTGTGGTGATTTCCTTGTGGAGGAAATGGATGTTCTGTTTTTCATACTTGATAGTCGGAACACACAAAGCATGCAAAACATGGAGTAGCGATAACACATCGTAATCTCTGAATCAAGGTAAATTGTGGATATCCCATTTGAGAACACTATAGATAGTATTGAACATACCAAATTCACAAGAATGAAAACACACCGAATTTATAGGAAAACTTTAATAAGATCAAGTTAGCAACAATGACATTCCAAGTTAAAATTAAAGCATCACTACAATGCATAACAAACCAAATCACCCTAATTAAGGCTTTAAAAGTAGAATTATCATACAAAATACAAAAATAATAAACCAAGTCATTGGGTAAACATAAAAGATCCCTCCACAAACTCATCGTCTATGGGTTTTGTACATCAACATTGCATTTTCGTTCATTCCGACATCAAGCATTTCCCTTTTCCTATGATATCCAACTCAAAAGTAAGAAAGAAGAACATTCCTGGAAACATATAAGCAACATTAGGTTCAAAACAAATATTTAGGTATAAGAACTCTTATTACATGCATCTACAACTAAGTTAAACCAATCAACAGATTGTGCTGCAATAAGCTAAAACAAAAAGATCAAATAACTTATGTAGTATTACTCTACTTCACCAGAATGTATGTACCTGGCTGCAATCATACCTATGTGAAAACTTATCTTCACAAAGTATTCATAAGAGATAATAAAAAAGTTGAGCTACCTCTGTGAATATAATCTTGCTTTGCTCCTTAATACATTTGTCTCTGAGTAAAGTAACCTGCATAAACACAAAGGAGAAGGCTTCATATCACTAATTAAAAAACAATTTGATATTTTCACAAGGTGTTGCATGATAACAAGCAAAACAAAAGTAGTATTGAACTTACCAAACAACAACCACACAACTTGCTTCAAAACAGCCTCAAATATGGATTATGCCTAACTGTACGAAACATCAACCAAAACAGCCATGAAAATCTGCACATTAAACCTACAAAACAACAGCCAAAACAGCCTCAAAACTACTTCCAAATAACAGTCACATAGCTTCCAATTAGCTGCAAATTTGCAGCTAAAACAGCAGGAGAACAACAACCAAAACAGCATTGAAACAACCAAAAAATCTACACATGGAATCTACAATGAACAACCAAAAAAATCTCAAAATAGCTTTCAATTTGCTGCAAGAAAGTAACCAAAGGGCCAAAACAAAGGATAAAACTTGTAAAAAACAACAATAGTTAACAAGAAGATAAAACATGCAAAAAGCGAGTCGAATGAGCATAAAAACAACAACACTAGACATTAAAACAACGAAAAGCTAACTAAAGAACATCTGAAATATTAAACTTCATTAAACCATGATCAAAAAATTACAACTTAAACCATAAGAACCAAGTCACAAAACTAATAATCTATTATTGCCGATAGAAACAAATCAACTACTTAGTCATATAGATTCATAATTCCAAATAGCAAACTCATAGTAAGATAGTATTATTTCAATAATTGCAACTATGCAGGTACTTAGGGAGTTAGGGTACATAAGTTTAACAAAGTAATCAAATATTAGGGTATATAAAATTATAAATTAAGTTAGGGCAAATGGTAATTCAATTGCTAGTAATAAAAAAAAGAACCTGGTGGAACCATACGTTTGGGGGATGGCCGGAGGATGATGGCCGGCCAGAGTGACGGACTATGGTGGTGTGCTGGTAGTTGTGGTGGAGTGGTGGCCTGTTGATGTGTTTCTTCAGAAGTATCGTCATCAATGGAAGAGGGGCATGATTGCAGGAAGCAATTGTGGGGGTAGGGGCATAGATGGAGAAAATGGTGAATTCAAATATTTAGATGGAGAAAATGGTGAATTCAAATATTTTTGGGAAAAGGGGCGCGACTTGGAAGTAATTCAGGAGGGAACAAATATTTTGGGAAAAAGGGGTGAATTCAAATATTTTGGGAAAAAGGGGTGAATTCAAATATTTTGGGAGAAACGTACCGTTTAACAACAAACGGGGTGTCTGATGAAACCCTACATTTTAGACAAAATGGGTTTCCTAAAGTTGACATGACATGACGATACTACTGACTTGCTGACTGGCCGTTTGTCGTCCAGTGGTTATGTTAAAACTCCTACGTTTTATACAAGACGGGTATCCCAAATTTGTCTTATAAATAAGGTGTGTCTTTCCATTTCGTTTCGTACAACCTACATAAATTCTTTTGCTTACCTTCGTTCCTTTGTATTTCTGGTTTATCATGAGACGAAGCCAACGGATTGCACTTGAAGTCCATGAGGTGAAACCACCATATATCCGGATAACGTGACTCAACATCAGCTGCAGATGACAGAATTTAAAAATATCGGGCATCAAATGATGGAATCTACACGTGATGTTATACTCCATATCACACGGTTGACAATATCATTTGTACAAGGCTTATATTAAATCCTTTTTAGTTTATTTTATTTTTAACTCATATGGATTATGGCTTGACTCGGTTCCTTTAGTTATGTTTCATGTAAGGACTGAGTCATAATTGGGAATCCAAATAATATCATCCATCAAATGCTAATGACCGAGATAACTTTGTGTGGTCACACTCTTTTCAATATATTCTACATATACAAATACGTTATACATAAAAATGTACGTTTTTGTTTATAAGATCATCGAAGTGGCCATAGTAATGCGTTTGACATGACAAGACTATACTACTGACTTGCTGCCTGGCCGTTTGTCGGCCAGTGGTTATGTTAAAACTCCTACGTTTTATACAAAACGGATATCCCAAATTTGTCTTATAAATAAGGTTTGTCTTCCTCTTCATTTCATACCATCTTTAATTTCTCTTTGTGGGTATATCATGAGACGAAGGCAAGGACTTACGCCGTTTATCCAAGACGTGAGGCTACCACATATTCGATAACGTGACTCAACATCAGATTCAGATGACAGAGTTCAATTATATTGGG
>CM067169.1:14496277-14568777 GCA_034093135.1 Erigeron breviscapus | reverse complement strand
GGGAAAAAGAAAGTATTTAATCTTTTAGCCCCACGTATTCGGACATAACAAAGAGATTTTCCACGTAGCCATTTGACCCAACACGTATGCATCAAGTGAGATGGCTGTCGTATTGTTGATGTTGAGTCACGCCATCCGAATGCATGATTATTTGTTGAATGATTTTACAAAGCACAGAGCGTGTGGGGGATACGCAAATATGATGTAGTAAAGCCATATTCTGGTGGCACAACTAATGGGAATGGAAAGTTCATAAACTCTATCCATGTATTTATAGCACTATAAGGGCCATTTATTCCTGCGTTTTATCCAATACGTGGCATTTATAAAGGTAATATCGTCTAATAATTGGTTTTAAATTAAGATAATACTTACATATCTAAGGAAAAATCTAGTGTACATATTGAAAGAAGAGTAAATTAAATTACTAACGAAAACCATCTTCAGCTAGCAATTGCCAATATTGCGCATAGTCGATTTTTTTGTCAATCAACTTTAGCAATTTATCAAGTTCAAAAGTTATTTCATCGATGGTTGGTAATGTAGACCCAAGATATTCAACATGCATTTCTTCACCCGGGATGATTTTCATACCTCTTTTGTTAATTTCTTTGATTTTTTTGTCATACACAAGCTTCTTTTGTTCAAGCATAATTTTACAATCACTGACTTTGTAATAAAGTTCATACCCGTCTTCCATGTCTTCTTTACATTGTGCTTTCAATGCATGAAATGTTATCATAGGTGGTGATGAAGGGCCAGAGGAGGATGAGTCAGACATACTTTGTGTTTTATTAAAATTAGGGATACCGGGTTTGTTTGTTGCAAAAAAATATGTAGGGGTCAAAGGGTTACTCTAGTAAAAAAGTGGGTGGCAATTATTATAGCCCCAATGTGGTATGCGTTTTAGGTAAAACGGATAATGTATAATAAAAATTTAAAACAATTATCGAAGTGTGAATAAAACACATGGTACATTTTATAACGTTTTCTATCCATCGGACACTTTTCCGTTTAACGTTTCGACTTAGACGCACCGTTTTGTACTCCTGCCATTAAAGTAGCTGAAATGTGACAGTCTACAGTGACTGCCGCAGGCTACAGTACGGGTCAATGGCTTAAGTTAAAAAAAAAAAAAAAAAATTAAAAAAAAAAAACTTTCACCACATTAAAAAAAGGAAATTTAAATGGGTATATATATATAAGAAAATTAAAAAAAAAAACTTTCACCACATTAAAAAAAAGAAAATTAATATGTTTTTGGAAGTTTAAATGGGTATATATATATAAGAAAATTAAAAAAAAAAAAAAAAAACTTTCACCACATTAAAAAAAAGAAAATTAATATGTTTTTGGAAGTTTAAATGACAAATTTGTTCATCATCATGCAGTTCTAATTATAAAACGTTTTAACTAAAACGTGGTATGCTAACGACTAATTTTTCATTCATATATGAAAATGACTTTAACTTATGGTTACATCTACAGTTGGAGTCTCATGCGTATTCTAGCATAGGTGTCGTTTTACATAAATTTATGAAAAATTATGCATTATACACCATCAAACTATACCCACCAAACACAGTTGCTATCTCTTTGATTGACTAATAGTGGGGAAAAAGAAAGTATTTAATCTTTTAGCCCCACGTATTCGGACATAACAAAGAGATTTTCCACGTAGCCATTTGACCCGACACGTATGCATCAAGTGAGATGGCTGTCGTATTGTTGATGTTGTGTCACGCTATCTGAATACGTGGGGGTTCGAGTCTCTTGGTACCCTAACAGTGTTCAGATATCGTGACACACATCACTTTGAACGCTTGTACAGTTTAATCGTAATCGAAACAAACATAAAAATATATGTAGGGGTCAAAAGGTTACTCTAGTAAAAAAGTGGGTGGCAATTATTATAGCCCCAATGTGGTATGCGTTTTAGGTAAAACGGATAATGTATAATAAAAATTTAAAACAATTATCGAAGTGTGAATAAAACACATGGTACATTTTATAACGTTTTCTATCCATCGGACACTTTTCCGTTTAACGTTTCGACTTAGACGCACCGTTTTGTACTCCTGCCATTAAAGTAGCTGAAATGTGACAGTCTACAGTGAAAGTCACAGAGCTACAGTAAACGTCCCATGCCTGTTTGGGGGTACAATACTCTCCATTTAATGGAAAACGGAAACTTTTTTTTAATATAAATACCCACTGTATTCTTCTTTCGAACAATGACACCATACCACACTTTCAGACGCTATGATAGTCACTGTATTCCCTCAAACTGATGTTGTGTCACGCTATCTGAATACGTGGGGGTTCGAGTCTCTTGGTACCCTAACAGTGTTCAGATATCGTGACACACATCACTTTGAACGCTTGTACAGTTTAATCGTAATCGAAACAAACATAAAAATATATTCATATAGTTACTCTAGTAAAAAAGTGGGTGGCAATTATTATAGCCCCAATGTGGTAATGTAGACCCAAGATATTCAACATGCATTTCTTCACCCGGGATGATTTTCATACCTCTTTTGTTAATTTGTTTGATTTTTTTGTCGTACACAAGCTTCTTTTGTTCAAGCATAATTTTACAATCACTGACTTTGTGATAAAGTTCATACCCGTCTTCCATGTCTTCTTTACATTGTGCTTTCAATGCATGAAATGTTATCATAGGTGGTGATGAAGGGCCAGAGGAGGATGAGTCAGACATACTTTGTGTTTTATTAAAATTAGGGATACCGGGTTTGTTTGTTGCAAAAAAATATGTAGGGGTCAAAGGGTTACTCTAGTAAAAAAGTGGGTGGCAATTATTATAGCCCCAATGTGGTAATGTAGACCCAAGATATTCAACATGCATTTCTTCACCCGGGATGATTTTCATACCTCTTTTGTTAATTTCTTTGATTTTTTTGTCATACACAAGCTTCTTTTGTTCAAGCATAATTTTACAATCACTGACTTTGTGATAAAGTTCATACCCGTCTTCCATGTCTTCTTTACATTGTGCTTTCAATGCATGAAATGTTATCATAGGTGGTGATGAAGGGCCAGAGGAGGATGAGTCAGACATACTGTGTGTTTTATTAAAATTAGGGATACCGGGTTTGTTTGTTGCAAAAAAATATGTAGGGGTCAAAGGGTTACTACCCTCAGCAGTGTTAACCTGATAAAGTGGATCATACTGGTTTCGGATCTGAACAGCAGGACCAGGAGGAGTATTAATGTAACAAAAGTGTGCGTGGAAGAAGTACTGTGGCGAAGAATTTGAACTTCACCTATTATTATTTTTTTTATTACTTTTATTGTATTCATTCAACTTGATGTTTGTACACGAAAGGTGGGTAGTTTTAAATAGCTAAATATAAAGTTTTTGTATCTACGATTCGTGAAGTGGTATAAGTCATAATGTTATAACAAATGTGCATGTACAGAAGGAACTTATACACATGGCGTCAATGAATCGAGTCCACAATCCCGTGGGACTGACAGAATCTATGTCCCAATCATTGAATAAAACCCAAAACGCTAAGTCTTATATAAAACGTGATTTAGTATACCAAGTGTACATATATATCTGATGACCAGGTAGTCTGATAGGGTCATGCCCTTCCAAAGACACTCCAAAATGTTTCTTTCTATAGGTTGGTACACCAATTAAAAAAACATAATTTCTTACACTTCACCATATACATGTCGTGGTTGTACGACCATTTATTTGGAGAGGAGGACCCATGGCCGCCTAATATTAACCAGGCAAGTTACTTTGTACGTATTTCTAGATATTCATATACGTCTTCGAAGAAAGTAATGTTGGCCACGTATTACATAAAACGTGGCGTATTAAACTTTACAGATTTGTCCACAATATTGGCAACAAATATTAACGTAACTGTAAATGCAGAAACCAAAAAGTTTATATCAGGGAGTTGTACATAATAACATACAAAATTAAGCAGACCATTTAAGTTATGTTTGAAATATTATACCATATCATTCGATAGTTATACTAATTAGCTACGAACATGCTACGTTTTTAGTATAACGGTGCGTTTTACACAGGGACCTATTGTCGACCGCAACATACACCAACCAGCAGAAAGTTATTCGGATGAAGGAGTCCCAGAAACACCCCCGGAATATTATGCTAGGCAACATCGGAAATCTACTTCAGAACCGGACTGTGAGTCTGAGGGAGTACCTGACACCCCGCCAGAGCATATACACGGGTCGGGTGATAATGATGCTGATTTTCAAACACCTGAGGGTCCATCTTCCTATAATCCGGACAACACACAGAGTGAAGCCCCCGGACGGGCGTCTGAAGGCTTGTATCACACCAACCAGGGTTTTGAGACTCGGGAGGAGTTGGTTAGTTGGGCCACCCAAGTAGGTTTAGCAAACGGGTACGTTCTCGTGACACGGCGTTCATCTAGAGGTCGGAGTGACAGGGTCATAAGGGTGGAGATTGCATGCACTTAGGGAGGTAAGCACATAAGCAACGCCACAAAAAGACGTAGCGGTACCCAAAAAACAAACTGCCCGTTCCTTCTGGTAGGCCTATATAAAGCATTTGACGGTGTATGGCGACTGGAGGTGAGAGACGATACACATAATCACGACCCGGCACAGTTTATGGAGACCCATGCATTTGCGAGGAGGATGACCCCGGATCAAGTCAATACGGTGGGGACGTTACACGAACATGGTCTCGCACCACGTAAAATACTATCAACCATGCGGAAATTGTTTCCCAGATCTCATGTCATTAGGAAAGACATAAACAACACCACTGACAAGATAAAGCAAGGGAAAAAAATAGGTGATACCCCTATGCAGGTGTTGGAGAATGTACTTCGATCGAGGGAGTACGTATACCACCCACGAGAGGACCCCGAAACAGAAGAGTTGGACATGTTGTTCTTTGTTCATCCAAAGTCGTTAGAAATGTGGCGTGCATTCCCCCATGTGCTTTTGATCGACGCAACTTACAAGACCAACAAGTATAGGTTCCCTCTTGTACAAGTAGTTGGACTGACGTCAACCGGAAAGTCGATATCCGTTGCACACGCGTTTGTACAGAAGGAACGATGGGACAACTACAAATGGGTACTTGATAGGCTTCGAGATATGCTGGATAGTTGCATGGAACCGCGCATAATCGTTACTGATAGGGATCTTGCTTTAATGAATGCAGTCAGTGACACATTTCCCAATGCAAGCAAGTGTCTATGTAGGTGGCACATAACCGAGAATATAGCAAAATATCACAAAAAATCTTTTAAAGGGGGTGACTGGGCTAGATTCGAACACTACTGGAAAACCGTATGCGATTCCACCACAGAGACGTTATACGACTACAACGTGGGTGTGCTTAGGAACTTTCTTCACCAACTCGAGCGAGACCGTATGTTATATACATGCTTTATATTGAAGTTTAAATACATCGTAATAAATCATTATAACAGTGTTTTAAATAATATATACCTTTTTTTATTTCTCTTTTCAGGTGTTTGGGATTATGTGTATGACAATTGGTTAGGACTGTATAGAAACATGTTTGTATCCGCATGGACAGACGAACATTTAAACTTCAACCAACGGACGACCAACCGAGTGGAAAGCCAGCATGCAAACCTTAAAAAATTCCTTGAGAACGCAAACAACTCGTTGGAAAGGGTCGTCGATTATGTCGACGAAGTCGTCATGGCACAGTACGTAGCGATCAGACACACGTTCGGCAGGAGTCTCACAAAGGTAATGGATCATCACAGGCTGGTAAGGAACTGTTATTGAAACACCCTATCATTATATATATATATATATATATATATATATATAGATATATATATATATATATATATATATATATATATATATATATATATATATATATATATATATATATATATATATATATATATATATATATATATATATATATATATATATATATATATATATATATATATATATATATATATATATATATATATATATATATATATATATATATATATATATATATATATATATATATATATATATATATATATATATATATATATATATATATATATATATATATATATATATATATATATATATATATATATATATATATATATATATATATATATATATATATATATATATATATATATATATATATATATATATATATATATATATATATATATATATATATATATATATATATATATATATATATATATATATATATATATATATATATATATATATATATATATATATATATATATATATATATATATATATATATATATATATATATATATATATATATATATATATATATATATATATATATATATATATATATATATATATATATATATATATATATATATATATATATATATATATATATATATATATATATATATATATATATATATATATATATATATATATATATATATATATATATATATATATATATATATATATATATATATATATATATATATATATATATATATATATATATATATATATATATATATATATATATATATATATATATATATATATATATATATATATATATATATATATATATATATATATATATATATATATATATATATATATATATATATATATATATATATATATATATATATATATATATATATATATATATATATATATATATATATATATATATATATATATATATATATATATATATATATATATATATATATATATATATATATATATATATATATATATATATATATATATATATATATATATATATATATATATATATATATATATATATATATATATATATATATATATATATATATATATATATATATATATATATATATATATATATATATATATATATATATATATATATATATATATATATATATATATATATATATATATATATATATATATATATATATATATATATATATATATATATATATATATATATATATATATATATATATATATATATATATATATATATATATATATATATATATATATATATATATATATATATATATATATATATATATATATATATATATATATATATATATATATATATATATATATATATATATATATATATATATATATATATATATATATATATATATATATATATATATATATATATATATATATATATATATATATATATATATATATATATATATATATATATATATATATATATATATATATATATATATATATATATATATATATATATATATATATATATATATATATATATATATATATATATATATATATATATATATATATATATATATATATATATATATATATATATATATATATATATATATATATATATATATATATATATATATATATATATATATATATATATATATATATATATATATATATATATATATATATATATATATATATATATATATATATATATATATATATATATATATATATATATATATATATATATATATATATATATATATATATATATATATATATATATATATATATATATATATATATATATATATATATATATATATATATATATATATATATATATATATATATATATATATATATATATATATATATATATATATATATATATATATATATATATATATATATATATATATATATATATATATATATATATATATATATATATATATATATATATATATATATATATATATATATTATATATATATATATATATTATTTTTAATAACTGTTAGGTCGAGAATCGACCAAGTTTAATTTGTTCAGAAATAGCTTGAAGTTTAGTGAAGACGTTTTATCAGAATTCTGAGATGTCTCAGAATTCCTTCACTGAAGCTTCACTTCAGTTCAGATCGAGATAAATCTGAAGCATTCATTCTGAAGTCAAAGACTGAAGTATGAAGAAGAGAATCACCTCAGAAGCGAGCATCAGAGTGATTCTACCAGATCGAAGACTGAAGCATCTCAGTGTAAAGTATTTACAACACTTTACACTGATTACGAGGAAGACTTTTACTTTACACCTTTATCCGGTTAATAGATTTATCTATTAACAAAAGGTACAAAGTATAGGCTTGGAACCTAGTACTATAAGTCACATCAAGTGACTTATATACTCTTCCAAGTGCAGCATGTAAGGAATTATGGTTTAATTTCTTAAATGCTCACAACCACATTTGTACGATCTTGTCCATGTCATCATGGACTTGGTCTATAAATACAAAGTCTTCTCACAACTTGCAAAACGCTTGAAACTTTGCATTGCAACTTGTGAGATATACTCTAAGTAAACTTACGAGTATTTCCAAGTCAATTAGATCACTTGTATTTCGGGATTGTTTAGATACTTACACTTTGGTGTTTATCTTTGTTCCGCAACAATCCTTGTATTTGTTTATACATCAATAAATCAAATACATTAGAAAACAACGTGTCTCAATGCTACATACTTGATTATATTTATATATATATATCTTTATATAGTTTCTGCCATTTGTATATATAATAACTGTTAGGTCGAGAATCGACCAAGTTTAATTTGTTCAGAAATAGCTTGAAGTTTAGTGAAGACGTTTTATCAGAATTCTGAGATGTCTCAGAATTCCTTCACTGAAGCTTCACTTCAGTTCAGATCGAGATAAATCTGAAGCATTCATTCTGAAGTCAAAGACTGAAGTATGAAGAAGAGAATCACCTCAGAAGCGAGCATCAGAGTGATTCTACCAGATCGAAGACTGAAGCATCTCAGTGTAAAGTATTTACAACACTTTACACTGATTACGAGGAAGACTTTTACTTTACACCTTTATCCGGTTAATAGATTTATCTATTAACAAAAGGTACAAAGTATAGGCTTGGAACCTAGTACTATAAGTCACATCAAGTGACTTATATACTCTTCCAAGTGCAGCATGTAAGGAATTATGGTTTAATTTCTTAAATGCTCACAACCACATTTGTACGATCTTGTCCATGTCATCATGGACTTGGTCTATAAATACAAAGTCTTCTCACAACTTGCAAAACGCTTGAAACTTTGCATTGCAACTTGTGAGATATACTCTAAGTAAACTTACGAGTATTTCCAAGTCAATTAGATCACTTGTATTTCGGGATTGTTTAGATACTTACACTTTGGTGTTTATCTTTGTTCCGCAACAATCCTTGTATTTGTTTATACATCAATAAATCAAATACATTAGAAAACAACGTGTCTCAATGCTACATACTTGATTATATTTATATATATATATATACGTTAGGTAGAATCGACCAAGTTTAATTTGTTCAGAAATAGCTTGAAGTTTAGTGAAGACGTTTTATCAGAATTCTGAGATGTCTCAGAATTCCTTCACTGAAGCTTCACTTCAGTTCAGATCGAGATAAATCTGAAGCATTCATTCTGAAGTCAAAGACTGAAGTATGAAGAAGAGAATCACCTCAGAAGCGAGCATCAGAGTGATTCTACCAGATCGAAGACTGAAGCATCTCAGTGTAAAGTATTTACAACACTTTACACTGATTACGAGGAAGACTTTTACTTTACACCTTTATCCGGTTAATAGATTTATCTATTAACAAAAGGTACAAAGTATAGGCTTGGAACCTAGTACTATAAGTCACATCAAGTGACTTATATACTCTTCCAAGTGCAGCATGTAAGGAATTATGGTTTAATTTCTTAAATGCTCACAACCACATTTGTACGATCTTGTCCATGTCATCATGGACTTGGTCTATAAATACAAAGTCTTCTCACAACTTGCAAAACGCTTGAAACTTTGCATTGCAACTTGTGAGATATACTCTAAGTAAACTTACGAGTATTTCCAAGTCAATTAGATCACTTGTATTTCGGGATTGTTTAGATACTTACACTTTGGTGTTTATCTTTGTTCCGCAACAATCCTTGTATTTGTTTATACATCAATAAATCAAATACATTAGAAAACAACGTGTCTCAATGCTACATACTTGATTATATTTATATATATTTTTTATATATATGTTAGGTCGAGAATCGACCAAGTTTAATTTGTTCAGAAATAGCTTGAAGTTTAGTGAAGACGTTTTATCAGAATTCTGAGATGTCTCAGAATTCCTTCACTGAAGCTTCACTTCAGTTCAGATCGAGATAAATCTGAAGCATTCATTCTGAAGTCAAAGACTGAAGTATGAAGAAGAGAATCACCTCAGAAGCGAGCATCAGAGTGATTCTACCAGATCGAAGACTGAAGCATCTCAGTGTAAAGTATTTACAACACTTTACACTGATTACGAGGAAGACTTTTACTTTACACCTTTATCCGGTTAATAGATTTATCTATTAACAAAAGGTACAAAGTATAGGCTTGGAACCTAGTACTATAAGTCACATCAAGTGACTTATATACTCTTCCAAGTGCAGCATGTAAGGAATTATGGTTTAATTTCTTAAATGCTCACAACCACATTTGTACGATCTTGTCCATGTCATCATGGACTTGGTCTATAAATACAAAGTCTTCTCACAACTTGCAAAACGCTTGAAACTTTGCATTGCAACTTGTGAGATATACTCTAAGTAAACTTACGAGTATTTCCAAGTCAATTAGATCACTTGTATTTCGGGATTGTTTAGATACTTACACTTTGGTGTTTATCTTTGTTCCGCAACAATCCTTGTATTTGTTTATACATCAATAAATCAAATACATTAGAAAACAACGTGTCTCAATGCTACATACTTGATTATATTTATATATATATCTTTATATAGTTTCTGCCATTTGTTCTTGCATTATTCATATTGTCAATTGTTTCTTGTTATCCATATCTGGATCGTAAACTGAACTTGTCCATCAAGATTAGTTGTACTTGCCAGTCGGGTTTGTTATTCATCTATATATATTGGGACTCACAATTGGTATCAGAGCAGCAAGGTTGAATTTCATATCAATTCATTAACCTTTGATCTGCATAGATGGCTGACTTTGAACAAGAACGACCTGACCCTAATAATGCCACCCCACCGCCTATCATCAACAACAATATACCCTCACACAATGTTCACGTACACTTTCCAAATAATCCTGTCCCCAAGTTTGATGGGAACAGTGAAAACTTTCAAACATGGAAAGCGTGCATGCTTAAGTATATTGCTGGTGTTGAGAGGCATTTACCAGATATCCTAAGAGAAGGACCCTTTGTCCCTATGAATGCTTCTACTGTTGTCAGAAATGCCGATGGGACTCCTAGGCAGTCACCTAAGGAGAAGGATCATTGGTCTGAGGAAGATCATAGACTTGTAGACCTGGACACCAAGTTACAAAATATGATTTTATACGCAGTTCCAGAAACCCTAATGCCCACTCTTGTTTTACTTGATAATTCTAAATTAATGTGGGAGGAACTAATGACACAGTTTGAAGGCACTAATGAGACAATTGTCACAAGAAAAGTTGCTTTAAACAAAAGATATGAGTCTTTCTTTGCTATCCCTGGGGAGTCTTTAACGCAAACTTACATCAGATTTACAAATCTGGTCAACCAACTGAAAGCCCTGGGTGTAACCAAAGACAAAGAAATTTTGTTAGAAAAATTTTGTGACATTTTACCTTCAAAATGGGAAAACCTTATCTTGGTCTTGAGACAAGGCAAAACATTGCACAGTCATACTCTTGCTTCCCTTTATGGAGCATTTAGGTATACTGAAGAGAACAAAGCTGAAAGAGCTTTGGCTGAGCAGGATGCCAAGAACCATGTGTCTACCAGTTCTGGTACGGTTCAGTATTCTGAACCACATAGCACTGCTCTACTATCTTCTGAGAGTGATATTTATGACTCAATGAAGAAGATGGTTTCTCAAATGTTAAAAACTGGTGTCTCTGCTAATGTCACTCATGATTGTGATGAGAATGACAATGATGATCTGGTTGCCATGCTGGCTAAAACTTTCAAACATGGAAAGCGTGCATGCTTAAGTATATTGCTGGTGTTGAGAGGCATTTACCAGATATCCTAAGAGAAGGACCCTTTGTCCCTATGAATGCTTCTACTGTTGTCAGAAATGCCGATGGGACTCCTAGGCAGTCACCTAAGGAGAAGGATCATTGGTCTGAGGAAGATCATAGACTTGTAGACCTGGACACCAAGTTACAAAATATGATTTTATACGCAGTTCCAGAAACCCTAATGCCCACTCTTGTTTTACTTGATAATTCTAAATTAATGTGGGAGGAACTAATGACACAGTTTGAAGGCACTAATGAGACAATTGTCACAAGAAAAGTTGCTTTAAACAAAAGATATGAGTCTTTCTTTGCTATCCCTGGGGAGTCTTTAACGCAAACTTACATCAGATTTACAAATCTGGTCAACCAACTGAAAGCCCTGGGTGTAACCAAAGACAAAGAAATTTTGTTAGAAAAATTTTGTGACATTTTACCTTCAAAATGGGAAAACCTTATCTTGGTCTTGAGACAAGGCAAAACATTGCACAGTCATACTCTTGCTTCCCTTTATGGAGCATTTAGGTATACTGAAGAGAACAAAGCTGAAAGAGCTTTGGCTGAGCAGGATGCCAAGAACCATGTGTCTACCAGTTCTGGTACGGTTCAGTATTCTGAACCACATAGCACTGCTCTACTATCTTCTGAGAGTGATATTTATGACTCAATGAAGAAGATGAGGAACACAAACTGGACCTTTTGGTTCTTTTAGAGGCTGACATCTCATTTGTTGAGACAGTGCGTTCAGAAAGCCTAAAAATGTTTGAAAACAATACTTCTGAACTGAACGCCAGTCAGACCAGACTAAAGGAACTGAAAGATGTTCATCTGGCCCTAAAAAGTTATCAATCTATGGTTGCCACTTTAGAGTTGGAAAAAGAAGAGCTAAAAACCATCCTTGAAAAGGAACAAAAAATAATCAAATCTTGGATGAGTGCACCAAAACCAGATGCTGCAATCAAAAACACTTTTGCTAATCAAAAAACAGCATATGAATCTGGTGATCTTCACATGGCATCTATAATCACTGATTTAGATGCACTTCCAAAAGAAATGAAACCGGAAATTATTTTTCCTAAAGTTGGCAAACAAAAAATTGTGACTAATAAGGTCAAGGAACATTCTGAGGGAAAATCTGAAACAGCTCAGACAACCGTTTCAGAAAAGAAGGCTAAATCCAAAAAGCCATCCCCCCAGACTTCTTCTAAGGTTCCAAAAGGCCAAAAGAAGAAGGCTAAATCCAAAAAGCCATCCCCCCAGACTTCTTCTAAGGTTCCAAAAGGCCAAAAGAAGAAGAAAACCATCTCCCCCACTGAGCCTTCTACCTCAGATTCTGGTAAGGCTCAGGTGTCTAATGAAGAATCTATTTTGTTAAGGTTAGAAAGTCAATTTCAACTATTGGCTAGACAAGTGCAGAGTTGTAATGCACGTTTAAAAAATGTTGAAACCACTCCTCTTCAACCAAAACAAAATGCAAAACCTTTTTCTAAGCAAATCAAGCAGAAAACTGAGCAGAAAAAGGTTGAGCACCCCATCAAACCAACAATTTTTTTGTCATCTGAAATTATGACTGAAATCCCCTTTGACCCATCAATTCCCCATAAACCAAAGAAATCTGAGACTGCTAAGGGAGAGTCAAGTGAACCCATCCATAGATGGGTTCCCAAAAAGAACTAACTTTTGTTTATGTGCAGGGAGACCGAAAGAAGAACATATGGTTTCTGGACAGTGCTGTTGGCCGAACCATGACTGGTTATCAGACCCTGCTAGAGGAATATAGGGTGCAAGAGGGGCCCTCAATTGTTTTTGGAAATGATGGTAATGGAAAAACTGAGGGATATGGTGTTGTGAATAATGGTCAAGTCAAATTCACACGAGTTGCATATGTGAACGGTTTGAAATATAACCTGATCAGTGTCAGTCAACTATGTGATGATGGCTTCAAGGTTTTATTTGATATTTCACAAGGCACCATATTCAATAGAGATGGAAAGGTGGTACTGGTTGCACCAAGGAAGGGAAACATTTATGTCATTGATATGAATCCATCTATCTCTGAACAATGTTTCTACACAAAGGCTGATGAAGACACAAATTGGTTGTGGCATAAGAGATTATCCCATCTGAACTTCAAGAACATTAATAAGTTGTCAAGAAAACAACTTGTTGATGGGATACCCTCCATGTCTTTCAATAAAGACAAGCCATGTCCAGGTTGTGAAATGGGTAAGCAGAAAAGAGCTT
The DNA here is from genome assembly GCA_034093135.1 of Erigeron breviscapus. Lineage (NCBI taxonomy): Eukaryota > Viridiplantae > Streptophyta > Magnoliopsida > Asterales > Asteraceae > Erigeron > Erigeron breviscapus. The sequence continues at coordinate 14,554,468 of CM067169.1, read as the reverse complement.
CATTCAAAACTAAGCAAAGCTTTAGTATAACTGAACCTCTTCACATGCTTCACATGGACCTTTTTGGACCAGTGAATGTTCAGACCAGAGCAGGAAAGAAATACACCCTTGTTATCGTAGATGAATATTCAAGATATTGCTGGGTGATTTTCCTCAAGTCTAAAAGTGAAGCTGCTGCTGAAATCATTGCTCTTATCAAACAAATTGAACTCAAGTACAAGCGAAAAGTTTGTCAGCTCAGAAGTGACAATGGCACTGAATTCAGAAATGCCACTCTGGAGTCCTTCTGCACTGAAACTGGCATATCTCAGAACTTCTCCTCAGCACACACACCAGAGCAGAATGGTGTTGTAGAACGAAAGAATCGAACGCTGATTGAAGCTGCTAGAAGTATGTTGAATGAATCTGGTCTTCCCAAGAATTTCTGGGCTGAAGCTGTTGCAACTGCTTGCTACACTCAGAACAGATCTATTTATGTCAAAAGACATAAGAAGACCTCCTATGAAGTACTCAGAAATAGAAAGCCTAATATTGGATACTTCCATGTATTTGGGTGTCCAGTATACATTCTGAATAACTCTAATCAGCTTGGAAAATTCGATGCAAAAGCTGATGAAGGGTACTTCTTAGGATATTCATCAAATCGCAAGGCCTTTAGAGTCTTTAATAAGAGACTTGAAAAGGTTGATGAGTCAATTCATGTTACCTTTGATGAATCAAATTCTGCAATCTTTAAAAATTCCATCCCTATACCACCCTCAGAAAGTCCAATTAGTTTTGGTGATTCTGATCCCATTGCTGAAACTGATCAGTCACCTGAACATGCTTCTGAACATCTCCGTTCAGAACCAGAAATAAATAAGCCAAGCAACATTCCATTTTATCCTCCAGTTAGTTTCAAACTACCCTCTGAACTAACTATTGGATCAGATGTATATGCTGCTTCTCCAATGATATCAGACTCCACTGAGCAACCTCAATCTGAAGAATTTCATGATGCAAGTCATGATCTGCAGGAAGAAGAAGAAGCTGAAAATGTATTTTCTGAAGCTCCTCCTGAAGTTACTCAGAGAAGTTCTTGCACTGATATCATTTCTCATCCTGGTCAATACTCTAAATGGACAAAGGCACATCCAATCGAGCAAATTATTGGAGAGTCCAGTAGAGGGGTTCAGACCAGAGCAGGAAAGAAATACACCCTTGTTATCGTAGATGAATATTCAAGATATTGCTGGGTGATTTTCCTCAAGTCTAAAAGTGAAGCTGCTAGAAGTATGTTGAATGAATCTGGTCTTCCCAAGAATTTCTGGGCTGAAGCTGTTGCAACTGCTTGCTACACTCAGAACAGATCTATTTATGTCAAAAGACATAAGAAGACCTCCTATGAAGTACTCAGAAATAGAAAGCCTAATATTGGATACTTCCATGTATTTGGGTGTCCAGTATACATTCTGAATAACTCTAATCAGCTTGGAAAATTCGATGCAAAAGCTGATGAAGGGTACTTCTTAGGATATTCATCAAATCGCAAGGCCTTTAGAGTCTTTAATAAGAGACTTGAAAAGGTTGATGAGTCAATTCATGTTACCTTTGATGAATCAAATTCTGCAATCTTTAAAAATTCCATCCCTATACCACCCTCAGAAAGTCCAATTAGTTTTGGTGATTCTGATCCCATTGCTGAAACTGATCAGTCACCTGAACATGCTTCTGAACATCTCCGTTCAGAACCAGAAATAAATAAGCCAAGCAACATTCCATTTTATCCTCCAGTTAGTTTCAAACTACCCTCTGAACTAACTATTGGATCAGATGTATATGCTGCTTCTCCAATGATATCAGACTCCACTGAGCAACCTCAATCTGAAGAATTTCATGATGCAAGTCATGATCTGCAGGAAGAAGAAGAAGCTGAAAATGTATTTTCTGAAGCTCCTCCTGAAGTTACTCAGAGAAGTTCTTGCACTGATATCATTTCTCATCCTGGTCAATACTCTAAATGGACAAAGGCACATCCAATCGAGCAAATTATTGGAGAGTCCAGTAGAGGGGTTCAGACCAGAAGAGCCACAAGCGATCAATGCTTATACGTCAGCTTCTTATCTCTAATTGAACCCAAGAAGATTGACGAGGCTATGCAAGACCCAAGCTGGGTTGAAGCCATGCAAGATGAGCTCAACCAGTTTAAAAGAAACGATGTATGGGAACTCGTTCCTTGTCCCAGTAACCTGAAGAAGGAACCAATTGGGACAAGATGGGTCTTCAGAAACAAGATGGATGAAGATGGTCACATCATAAGAAACAAAGCAAGACTTGTTGCAAAGGGATATGCACAAGAAGAGGGAATAGATTTTGATGAAACTTTTGCACCAGTTGCTAGACTTGAAGCTATCAGAATATTCTTAGCTTTTGCAGCTCATCATCAATTTAAAGTCTATCAAATGGATGTCAAAAGTGCCTTTTTGAATGGCGAACTAGAAGAAGTAGTGTATGTGCATCAACCACCAGGGTTCATCAATGAAGAAAAACCACATTGGGTGTACAGACTGAACAAAGCCTTATATGGTCTGAGACAAGCACCCAGAGCCTGGTATGATACTCTCACTAAACATCTTCTTAAAAATGGTTTTAAACGTGGTGCAATTGATAAAACTTTATTCATATTGCATGATAAAAGTGATATCCTTTTAGTACAAGTTTATGTTGATGACATTGTGTTTGGTTCTACTAATGAGAAGATGTGTGAAAAATTTTCAAAAATCATGTCTTCTGAGTATGAAATGAGTATGATGGGAGAACTGACATATTTTCTGGGACTTCAAGTAAAACAAAATGAAGATGGTATTTTCATTAACCAAGAAAAATATGTCAGAGATTTATTAAAAAAATATCAATTTGATTCAGTCTCATCAAAAGATACTCCTATTTCTGCTCCATTAACTTTGGATTCTGATCCACATGGAAAACCAGTGGACCACACAAAATATCGTGGTATGGTTGGTTCACTGATGTATTTAACTGCAAGTAGACCAGACATAATGTTTGCAACATGCCTTTGTGCTAGATTTCAATCTGATCCCAGATAAGCACATGCAAATGCTGTTAAAAGGATCTTCAGATACCTTAAGGGTGTCCCCAGATTGGGTCTTTGGTATCCCAAAGGCTCCAGTCTAGATCTAATGGGTTATTCAGATTCTGATCATGCAGGTTGCAAGATAGACAGGAAAAGTACCACTGGTGGGTGTCATTTCCTTGGTGGCAAATTAGTAAGCTGGACTAGTAAGAAACAGACTGCAGTATCACTATCCACTGCAGAAGCTGAGTACATTTCTGCAGCAAGTTGTTGTGCTCAGATTCTATGGATGAAGAACCAGCTGACTGATTATGGTGTTACTTACACAAAGACTCCAATCTTTTGTGATAACACTAGTGCCATTGCCATATCTCACAATCCTGTGATGCACTCGAAAACCAAGCACATCGATCTCAGGTATCATTTCATTCGTGATCATATTCTGAAAGGAGATATTGAATTGCACTTTATTCCCACTGATAAGCAACTCGCTGATGTTTTTACAAAACCTTTAGATGTCAAAACTTTTAAACATCTAGTCAGTGAGTTGGGTATGTTAAATCCTTAGACTGGTAATCTTGTTATGAACGCCTCAGTGACACTGATCTGGTTCACCAGTCTGAGCGATCCATGCAATTTTTGCTCGCCTAGCTATCGAACGCCTTAGTGATACTATCTTGGCACTTATTAATTCATGGATCATCACTTCAGGGGGAATGTTAAACATTTTTCAAATTATAAAATAAACCTTCATTTTTTGAGGGGGAACCTTTTTGCTCAGAAAAATGTATTTAACTGAAGCACTTCAGAATATCAAAATATTTCAGTTGAATTTTAATGACTGAGATGGTTCAGATCTCCTTGGAACTGACCATACTCAGAATCTGTTTAGTCATCTCTGAAATACAAAAATATTTCAGTTGAATTTTAATGACTGAGATGGTTCAGATCTCCTTGGAACTGACCATACTCAGAATCTGTTTAGTCATCTCTGAAATACAAAAATCTTTTCAAAATATCTTTGATACTTGGTCGATTGTGTGTACACGTGGCATACTGCATACTAGGTTTTGAACTTAGGATTGGTCATGCTTATGTGTTACACAAGTGGCGCCGTAAAAAGAGAAGAAAATGAGTACTTTTACTGAAAAAGTGTACAGGGTGGGGTCCCTCAAACGTCTCTGCATTAAATGCGGACGTGACCCCAGAAATTGTTTTTAATTGGAAAAATCCTTTTGTTCCATCCTAAATACAAATCCCTTATTCATTCTTTCATTTACTTCGTTTTTCATTTACTCTCTAATCATCAATCTCTCTCATCTTTACTTTCAAATTCATTAACTCCTCATATTCCTTTTCATTTTCACTCTCTATTCAAAATCTAAAATGTCTCATAAGTCGCTTATAAACTTTGAATACACTCCTTCCAATGATGTGAAAACATCTGCTCAATGGCCAAAGAACTTCACTCCATCACAAATCCGATTCAATATGAGCAACTTTTTGGCTCAATTGAATGTAAAATCTGAAACCTTAATGGGAAGGTTAAACAGTTTTTGGGAGCAATCCCCTTTCCATTATGCGCTGACCGCTAATCCGCAGGCAATGTATCATCGATACTTGCTTGAATTCTGGTACACAGCAGTGGTGAATATGGATGAACAATCCATCTCCTTTACTCTCAATGAAGGCACCAAGAAATGTGTCATCACTCTTGAGGGGTTCAGAACTTCCCTTCATCTGAACTACCTCGAACCTCCCCAGGTGTTTGTGAAAAGACTCAAAGGAGTCAATTTTAGGGAGGTTCTAGTCGCCACTGGTCATGGTGATATGGAGGATGCTGATGGAAACTTGAAGACCTCTGGACACATCTTCATGTCTGGTTTTGGTATTTGTTGGAGGTTCTTCTGGACTCAAATAGTGGAAAGTCTTGGTGGCACCCATGGAGGGTTGGACCAACTTTCAATACCCCAAGTGGAGATGGGGTATTATATCTGGAATGGGATGCAAGTGGACTTTGCTGAGATTCTCTTCTCTCAGTTGATTACAAAGTTAAAAGGGAAGAGAAGTCTACATGTTGCCTTCCCAAGATTTCTGAGCTTGTGTTTCAAAGATATACTTGGAGAAGCTTATGATCAAGCTGGACCTGAAGCTTCGGTACCAGAATATAGTAGAGACTTCTCAAAGGCAACAATTACTGAAAATGAGCCTGAACTCTCCTCTGCTATGATTCAGGTATTTGCTAAAACTGTCTCAGCCACACTAGCTGGTTCAGAAGCCAAGTGTTAATGAGAAAGAACTTGGGGCTTCTATCAGTACTGGTATTGTGGAAGATCTGAAGTCTGAGCTATCTCAGAATTTGGCTGCTCAGATTTCAGAGTCTGTCTCTCAGAAAGTTGGAGAAGAGGTTAGAAAGATGATTGCTGAACTGACCAAGGATACAAATGACAAGGTGGAAAAGGCTGTACATGAAGTTAAAAATTCAGTTTCCAAGCTTGAAGGTGCAGTTCAGAATCAGTCAAAGCAATTAGATGAAATTCTAATGATTCTGAAGAAGGATAATGTTGTTGCTCCTCCTTCCCCTGCTTCTTTCACTGAAGAAGACAGAAAAATGTTGAAAGAATTAAAGGATCAAACAGCACTGAACCTTAGTTCATCATTCAGACTAAAGGCTCAGTTTGCTACAATGGCAAAAGGCATTTGTGAGTGCCTCGAACAACAAAGTTGGGAACCACTGAAGGCACTTAAATCTACGATTGATCTCTATGCTAGACTGCCTTCAGAGATTCCCAAAGGGGGAAGTAGTGGTGTGCCTATTGGTTTGCTCGCAAGTACTCAAGAATTAATTCAAGCAACCAAGAAATGTGTCATCACTCTTGAGGGGTTCAGAACTTCCCTTCATCTGAACTACCTCGAACCTCCCCAGGTGTTTGTGAAAAGACTCAAAGGAGTCAATTTTAGGGAGGTTCTAGTCGCCACTGGTCATGGTGATATGGAGGATGCTGATGGAAACTTGAAGACCTCTGGACACATCTTCATGTCTGGTTTTGGTATTTGTTGGAGGTTCTTCTGGACTCAAATAGTGGAAAGTCTTGGTGGCACCCATGGAGGGTTGGACCAACTTTCAATACCCCAAGTGGAGATGGGGTATTATATCTGGAATGGGATGCAAGTGGACTTTGCTGAGATTCTCTTCTCTCAGTTGATTACAAAGTTAAAAGGGAAGAGAAGTCTACATGTTGCCTTCCCAAGATTTCTGAGCTTGTGTTTCAAAGATATACTTGGAGAAGCTTATGATCAAGCTGGACCTGAAGCTTCGGTACCAGAATATAGTAGAGACTTCTCAAAGGCAACAATTACTGAAAATGAGCCTGAACTCTCCTCTGCTATGATTCAGGTATTTGCTAAAACTGTCTCAGCCACACTAGCTGGTTCAGAAGCCAAGTGTTAATGAGAAAGAACTTGGGGCTTCTATCAGTACTGGTATTGTGGAAGATCTGAAGTCTGAGCTATCTCAGAATTTGGCTGCTCAGATTTCAGAGTCTGTCTCTCAGAAAGTTGGAGAAGAGGTTAGAAAGATGATTGCTGAACTGACCAAGGATACAAATGACAAGGTGGAAAAGGCTGTACATGAAGTTAAAAATTCAGTTTCCAAGCTTGAAGGTGCAGTTCAGAATCAGTCAAAGCAATTAGATGAAATTCTAATGATTCTGAAGAAGGATAATGTTGTTGCTCCTCCTTCCCCTGCTTCTTTCACTGAAGAAGACAGAAAAATGTTGAAAGAATTAAAGGATCAAACAGCACTGAACCTTAGTTCATCATTCAGACTAAAGGCTCAGTTTGCTACAATGGCAAAAGGCATTTGTGAGTGCCTCGAACAACAAAGTTGGGAACCACTGAAGGCACTTAAATCTACGATTGATCTCTATGCTAGACTGCCTTCAGAGATTCCCAAAGGGGGAAGTAGTGGTGTGCCTATTGGTTTGCTCGCAAGTACTCAAGAATTAATTCAAGCAACCAAGAAGCAAGCTGAGGTACCTTCTGGTAGTGCCTCAGTTCAGGGGGAACAACTTCAGAAGGACAAAGGAAAAGGCAAGGCCAAAGTGGGAGAAGAACCAAAGAAAAGTGTTAAGGGTTCTGGTCTGACTATTGGAGAAGATGTTGATGAACAAGGCTATCCACTCCATGATCAAAATGCTGATAGCAAGAAGTTAGAGACTCTGTAGAAGCAAGTCTCTAACCAATTTATCATGTGGAATGAGAATAAGGAAAGGGAAAGGGTTCAACACCAGAGTATGGGAACCCTTGATCACATTGATGCTGCATCTCTTGGTCTCTCACTGGAAAGATTTCAGAAAATCAAACATGATCCAAGAGTGCAGAAGGCAGTTAAAGAAATGCTCGATTATGAATATGGGGTGAACTACTCGCCTTTGGAACAAAAGCTGGACCATCTCACCTTCAAGATGTCCATTGATGACTTAGTGAAGAATAGAGAAATGGAAATGGCCAAAAAGAAGAAAGAGGTTCTGGCTGGAGTTCTGCAGGTAGAGAAAGAGTTGTTCAGACCACCAACGAAGCCCAGAACTGGAACAAGGACTGCAAAGAAAGATTCTCGTGATGTTGTCCATACTTCAATCAAACCAATTTCTGATGATGCTGCTGAACTCCAAAGAAACCATGAAAAGGTTCAGTATGATCACTATATGAACCATCGATCGCATCCAGCCAAAGTCATTGATATGGTAGTTGCAAAGGCTGATGGATTGAAGCTGTTTGATTTGGTTGTGAAAAGAGAAGGAAGGGCTACTAAAGAATATAGTCAGGTTTCAGTGCATGAATTTGGGATTTCAGAGCATAGGGAGATGATCCAGATTCTGAAAGGAAAGCCAAAGTCTGCCTTGACTGGTGCATGGTTAGCAAGAATTCAACAAAAGATGCAAGCCAAGGTAGAAATTGAAAGCAGGTTGTTTGGGAAAAAGGATCACTCTCCACTGAAGAGAAAACCTACTGAGGCACCTTCTGGTAGTGCCTCAGTTCAGGGGGAACAACTTCAGAAGGACAAAGGAAAAGGCAAGGCCAAAGTGGGAGAAGAACCAAAGAAAAGTGTTAAGGGTTCTGGTCTGACTATTGGAGAAGATGTTGATGAACAAGGCTATCCACTCCATGATCAAAATGCTGATAGCAAGAAGTTAGAGACTCTGTAGAAGCAAGTCTCTAACCAATTTATCATGTGGAATGAGAATAAGGAAAGGGAAAGGGTTCAACACCAGAGTATGGGAACCCTTGATCACATTGATGCTGCATCTCTTGGTCTCTCACTGGAAAGATTTCAGAAAATCAAACATGATCCAAGAGTGCAGAAGGCAGTTAAAGAAATGCTCGATTATGAATATGGGGTGAACTACTCGCCTTTGGAACAAAAGCTGGACCATCTCACCTTCAAGATGTCCATTGATGACTTAGTGAAGAATAGAGAAATGGAAATGGCCAAAAAGAAGAAAGAGGTTCTGGCTGGAGTTCTGCAGGTAGAGAAAGAGTTGTTCAGACCACCAACGAAGCCCAGAACTGGAACAAGGACTGCAAAGAAAGATTCTCGTGATGTTGTCCATACTTCAATCAAACCAATTTCTGATGATGCTGCTGAACTCCAAAGAAACCATGAAAAGGTTCAGTATGATCACTATATGAACCATCGATCGCATCCAGCCAAAGTCATTGATATGGTAGTTGCAAAGGCTGATGGATTGAAGCTGTTTGATTTGGTTGTGAAAAGAGAAGGAAGGGCTACTAAAGAATATAGTCAGGTTTCAGTGCATGAATTTGGGATTTCAGAGCATAGGGAGATGATCCAGATTCTGAAAGGAAAGCCAAAGTCTGCCTTGACTGGTGCATGGTTAGCAAGAATTCAACAAAAGATGCAAGCCAAGGTAGAAATTGAAAGCAGGTTGTTTGGGAAAAAGGATCACTCTCCACTGAAGAGAAAACCTACTGAGGCACCTTCTGGTTCAAGGCCTGCCAAGAAGTAGTTTTCTTCTCAGATTATCATGTACTTGTAAAATATTTGCATTTGTAACTATCATTTCAGTTTGTATATATATGTTGCAATTGTAACAAATAAGTAGATGATAAGTTTAAGTTAGAAAACCACAAGTAAAATTCTGAGACATCAATGATCTATAAGATGTACTTAGAAAATTTTTTACAACTTAAACAAAAACTTGCATTTCAGACTTACAAACATGTATAGATAGAAGTATGAGATGCATGCACTATTTCAGAACAAATAGGGGGAATTTGTTAGGTCGAGAATCGACCAAGTTTAATTTGTTCAGAAATAGCTTGAAGTTTAGTGAAGACGTTTTATCAGAATTCTGAGATGTCTCAGAATTCCTTCACTGAAGCTTCACTTCAGTTCAGATCGAGATAAATCTGAAGCATTCATTCTGAAGTCAAAGACTGAAGTATGAAGAAGAGAATCACCTCAGAAGCGAGCATCAGAGTGATTCTACCAGATCGAAGACTGAAGCATCTCAGTGTAAAGTATTTACAACACTTTACACTGATTACGAGGAAGACTTTTACTTTACACCTTTATCCGGTTAATAGATTTATCTATTAACAAAAGGTACAAAGTATAGGCTTGGAACCTAGTACTATAAGTCACATCAAGTGACTTATATACTCTTCCAAGTGCAGCATGTAAGGAATTATGGTTTAATTCCTTAAATGCTCACAACCACATTTGTACGATCTTGTCCATGTCATCATGGACTTGGTCTATAAATACAAAGTCTTCTCACAACTTGCAAAACGCTTGAAACTTTGCATTGCAACTTGTGAGATATACTCTAAGTAAACTTACGAGTATTTCCAAGTCAATTAGATCACTTGTATTTCGGGATTGTTTAGATACTTACACTTTGGTGTTTATCTTTGTTCCGCAACAATCCTTGTATTTGTTTATACATCAATAAATCAAATACATTAGAAAACAACGTGTCTCAATGCTACATACTTGATTATATTTATATATATATATCTTTATATAGTTTCTGCCATTTGTTCTTGCATTATTCATATTGTCAATTGTTTCTTGTTATCCATATCTGGATCGTAAACTGAACTTGTCCATCAAGATTAGTTGTACTTGCCAGTCGGGTTTGTTATTCATCTATATATATTGGGACTCACATAAACCCGTTTTCTGTACTTGTAAGTTATATAATACCTTGGAAAACAGTAAACCCGTTTTGTAGTTGTGTTTTCATTGTTGGACATGGAGTGCATATATATATATATATATATATATACACGTATATAACATATATTATATATATATATATATATATATATATACATATATACTTGCATTTTTACAGGGATGATGATGATGTATATGTATAGGAAAGAGAGAGAAAATGATGGATAGTAAAGACATAGCTCTAACTCAATGTGCAAATGAAAAGATAGGTAAAAGAATCCGTTGATATATTAGTCATGGTCAAAGTTGGTATTATCTATGAATGCATTTGTTTATATTATTTAGTAGGTACCTATTAAAGCCTTTCAAAAAAAAAGTATGTACCTATTATTATTATTATATATTTGTGTTGGAGTAATTTGTCTTGGAAAGTGAATTTTTGAGTTTGTCACACACGGTTTCTTTTAACTTTTGAAGGTTTCTATACAAGCTTTCATTATTTCCCAAACATCCCTCTTTACCACCATAATTTTTTATTATAAATATATATAGAGAGAGATATATATCACTACACTTATATTGCAGAAGTCAAGCACAAAACGAGAAAAGAAGAACGCAAGATAAATCAGGAGAGCCACCATCTCTGATACGTTGTCACTAGCGACACGCCATATATACTCTATCTACAGCAGCCTAGCCCAGCAAAACAAACTCCATTTTCGGTTCAGCCCTTAAAACCCGAGCCCGACCCGGTCTAACCCGGACCCGAACCGACCGAACCTATTTCGGGTCGGGTCTCGGTTCCATGTTTTCTGCCATTTCAGGTTTCGGGTCTACCCGGTTCGGTCCGGGTTTAGACCCGTGCTCATCCCTACATCCTTCGGACACAAGGTCGCAAGGAACACCTAATCAAGGCAGACATAGCTACGCCGGCACTGTCAGGTCACAATCAACAATGTCCCCTGGTTTCAATCGTAGTAGATCAACCGCTCAACGACCAGGCGACATCCCCGGAAACATCCCCGGGTTCCCCTTGATGAATCCAGAGGTGGACGTCATCGATTTTATGCGTTTCGAGAGGTGGATACTATCGATTTTCCACCCATTCGTCTCACGCATAACGGATGTCCCTGGAAATGGCCACTGCGGTTTTGCTTCGGTCGATGTGGAATTGGGATATACAGAGAAGGAGCATTTTTACGTTCGACAAGAAATGCTTCAAGAGTTGGAGGGTCCCAATTCGGACTGGTGGAAGAATCGTATTGACTATCAAATGACAGGAACTTTTGATTTTGTGCGTTCTCAACTATACTGGGAAAATCCACTTCAGAGGGCACCTCAGGAAAAGTATATGATGTTCCCATACGCCGGACTCATCATCGCGCAAAGGTTTAATGCGGTTGTCCATTTTCTAACGACTACTGGTAGCGAAACTTTTTTCCCCCTTCGGAATGCCCCCCCTCAAGATCCGGAAGGGAACTACTACCCGCATCGGTATGTTGTCTAGTCAGCAACTCTCATTTCATCAGCGTTAAACTAGAAGGCGATTACCCCATGCCGCCAGTTAATATGTACTGTGCACACTGGCGGACACCAGAAGCGTGTGAGTGGCAAATAATCTACCGTCATCGTATGGATGAGTACATACGGATCCGAGAACTCAACCGACCTCCGGGAACACGCCGTCAACACGTAGACTTGTGCGACTAGTTATGCGTTTGGTATTTGTAATAAAAATTATATTGTATTTCTATATGTGTACTTTTGGTATTTGTAATAAAAATTACATAGAGATTATTTGTAATAAAAATTATATTGTATTTCTATATGTGTACTTTGAATTTTTATCTTATACAATACAAGTGTGTGACATTTTTTTTTATTTAAAAAAAAAGTGGCAATTTCACGTTTTATATAAAACGGGCCGTTTTGAACAGGTATATATAAGGAAAAAAACAACTGCCTGATGTCACTTTCTCATTTTTACTTTTTACTAAAAATAGCCCTAACCCTAATACGGGAAACAACCACCGCCTGAGATCGTTTTTCCATCACCACCGCCGGCGATCTGTTCTCCCCCACCACCGCTGCTGTTCTGCTTCTCTGTCGTTGTACTCCATCTCCTTTTCTTGGTAAGTATCTACTTAGATCCGTTCAACACTCCTTCTCGTTGCCATGCATTTTCAATCATTTGTGTTTACTTTGTTGTATAGATATATACAAATATATATATATATATATATTTACAGTTTTATATATATATATATATATATTCGTATGTGTCGATCTGTATTCAATCTCATCATGTAAGTCAATTAGGGTTCATGGGTATTCAGTCTACAATTTCTAACTTACATACGAAAATGTTTTTATAAATCATAAATGTATTTGGTTCGTTTTGATTCGTGTGATAGATCGGTGGTTGAATCATTTTTATAATTTTTTTAATAAATCAAAGGAACTAGGGTTCATTGGATTGGTGGTTGACTAATTTTTTTGACCCTCCATCACTGCTCACGTCTTATGTAAAACCTCCAGTTTTTCAAAATTTACGGGGTGTACGGATTTTGATGATTTTGTACATTTTACCCCCTGGAAATTAAGAAAACGGAGATACTGTTGTAAAACGGCAAGATGGTCACAAAACGGGGAGGGTCACACAAAACGGAAGCCCCTGGTCCCAATATACCAGATCTCATTTACTCTTGTCCCCAGTCTCCTCCTTTACCTTTACTTTCAATAATTCACATTACCTGCTTATTAAGATTGAATATTCTATCAACTTCACATTTTACTTTTTACTAAAAATAGCCCTAACCCTAATACGGGAAACAACCACCGCCTGAGATCGTTTTTCCATCACCACCGCCGGCGATCTGTTCTCCCCCACCACCGCTGCTGTTCTGCTTCTCTGTCGTTGTACTCCATCTCCTTTTCTTGGTAAGTATCTACTTAGATCCGTTCAACACTCCTTCTCGTTGCCATGCATTTTCAATCATTTGTGTTTACTTTGTTGTATAGATATATACAAATATATATATATTTACAGTTTTATATATATATATATATATATTCGTATGTGTCGATCTGTATTCAATCTCATCATGTAAGTCAATTAGGGTTCATGGGTATTCAGTCTACAATTTCTAACTTACATACGAAAATGTTTTTATAAATCATAAATGTATTTGGTTCGTTTTGATTCGTGTGATAGATCGGTGGTTGAATCATTTTTATAATTTTTTTAATAAATCAAAGGAACTAGGGTTCATTGGATTGGTGGTTGACTAATTTTTTTTGACCCTCCATCACTGCTCACGTCTTATGTAAAACCTCCAGTTTTTCAAAATTTACGGGGTGTACGGATTTTGATGATTTTGTACATTTTACCCCCTGGAAATTAAGAAAACGGAGATACTGTTGTAAAACGGCAAGATGGTCACAAAACGGGGAGGGTCACACAAAACGGAAGCCCCTGGTCCCAATATACCAGATCTCATTTACTCTTGTCCCCAGTCTCCTCCTTTACCTTTACTTTCAATAATTCACATTACCTGTTTATTAAGATTGAATATTCTATCAACTTCACTATTTTACTTTTTTAAACTGTAGTTTTCATACAAAATCACACAATACTCCTTCTAATAAGATGATTGATAACCCTACCCACGATATAATTGACAACCATTGTGTCTCTGATATCAGTTCGTGTAACCAGTTGGCTGTTACAAACCCCAAGAAGGATTATGAATTTTTTAACTTTGTACGTAACAGTTTGATGTCATTATTCTAGGTGACTAGTTATTATTTACTTGATCCTAATTCTATTTATTTACTTTGGTTGCAGATGGCGGCACCCGAAAACCCCGACCAAATCAACCCCCAGGAGAACGTGGCCCCCCGCTATGAAGAGGTCAACGCAGCTGCAGGTCAACATCAAGATGAAGAGGATACGAATCATGAAGGAGACCATGAGGACTCGTATGATGAACCAGACTCCACAGAGGAAGAGGCCCGACCCACTAAACGACGACGAAAAACAATGCCACAGGCGAAGTGGCCTAAGACTAAGGAAGACAAGCTGCTTGCTGAGTACAAGCACACAAAGTTTAATGACAAGACATGGAAGGCTGAAAGGTTTGAGCGGATCAAAAGAGTGGAGGTGGCGCCCGGTGCTGTGATTTGTTTTCAAACACTTGAAGAATTGAAGTTAAAGGATAGGGCCATGTATTTTCTCGGTGGAGAGAACACCATGTGGTCTCGCTTGTATCAACAGGACCTGCCTGCGTATCGGGAGATGTGTTCAGAGTTCCTGTCCACGTTCAGGTACCGTCTAAAGGTTAATGGAATACCAGTTTTTTTCCCGAGTTATTAATAACACCGTTTTTTGGTAAAGGTACAACGAGAAGAAAAAGCGGAACGATCAAGGCGGCCCACCTGAGGTGGGGGAGCGAACCCCCCCCCCCCCCCCCCCCCCCCCCCCCCCCCCCCCCCCCCCCCCCCCCCCCCCCCCCCCCCCCCCCCCCCCCCCCCCCCCCCCCCCCCCCCCCCCCCCCCCCCCCCCCCCCCCGACATGAGGTGGAGTTCTGTTTATTCGGTAAGGTGTACGGGATGGATCTGTGGGGGTTTGGGGTATGCGCCGGTCTGTACAAAGACAAAGATGAGGAGGAGAGGAAAGAGTTCAACATATCCTTGAAGGATGCGCCAATTGACGTGTTGTCCGACTTTTGGAGGGCGATCGCTCCCCATACTGAAGAATAGGCCTTCAAGAGGGAACGGGCGACACATATCAGGTAACGCTCGATGTTCATATTCATCTTTATGAACTTTTAGTATTCTTTTATATAATGTTTTATGTTGAGTCTTGCAATGTTGTTATATCGAAAGAGTCAACAACAGTCGGATGATTAAAAAGGAAAAAGATACAATGTGAACAGTCGGGACTGAAAATGAACTTAATTGACCTTTTGAAGAAAAAAATAACGAAAGAAGAAGGGGTTAAACGTGTCGGGTAGACTGGCTGGGATTTTTTTGTCTAGTTTGAAGTTGGTAATCAGTTTGTACACGGCTAAAGCCTAGGCCCGGCTAATTGTTTTTCTAGTTTATATGATGATGCATTGCTACGCCATATATACATGATGATGCTTGTTTTTTCCGTGTAAACAGGGACCCTTTGTTCCGCTACTTCCACCGCCTGAACACAAAGACGATAAACGGGCGTAGCCAGGGCGGAGAGCACATGTCCGTGACCGACCTGTTTCTCTTGTACTGTCTTCTGATGCGTAAACCCTGCAACCTGGCCCATGTTCTTGCTCACTACTTTCACCGGTTTTACTCCAAGTACATTTCCTAGCTTCTTAGTATTTTCAATGGCTTATTATTTATGACGTCTTTTATATATTAATTAGTGATATACATATCTGTTGCAGGAAGGATGGCGGGAAGATTGTATGCGGGCATATCATCACCAGGATCGCACAATCGTTGAACCTGCATCAGAAGTACGCTGAACTAAAGATCCCGCCGGTGCTCCCAAAGGCGAACGAAAAGCCCACAATGTATGCGATGGGCATCCTTAAAAAAATAAACAATGTTCCAACTCTGATGACAAATCAAAACAGAAACCTGTGGAAGGGACCGGAGTTGACGGAGATCGTGTTGCGCCGCCTTTACCGGAAGTGGAGATTCAACAAGTGCACGAGGGGGGTCACAGGGAGGAGGAAGAGGAGTAGGAGCCAGAGTACCGCCCTAAACGCTCATATCAGGTCGTCCGCCTCCCTAAGGAGACTACAGAGAAGGTGGATGAGATCAAGACACGCCTTGACGGTCTCGAGAACCAGGTCCGGGGAATGGCAAGGCAGACAGAGCATATGAAGGCCCTCTTGAAATGGCTTTGCGGAGCAATCAGCCCCGTTCATGGCACTCCTGCTTGTCCGAAGATGCCAGAACATGATGCTCCCCCCACTGATCCTCCTACAAGGGATGCCTCTGAAGAAGAAGAACCCCCCCCCCCGGGTTTTGGCGGCGCAAAATTCAACGAGGATTCGGCCTGAGACCCCGATTCTGGATCAATCCCTGTTTGATGATGCTCCTGTTAATGACTCCACCGGTCTGATCACTCCACTGGTCACTTCAATGACTCCACTAGTCCTCCGCACCTTCATCAGTCCCACTATGATACTACTCCGGTTAATGCCTCCAACCCGTTTGATCAATCCACTGTTAATTAGTCGCACCAGTACGATGACTACAATGTTCTTACGCCGCTTGGTCAGAGCTCCAACCACTTTGATGAAACTCCGGGTGATGGCTCCTCACAGTTTCATGGTAATCTCCTTGATACATTTTACGTTAACCAAATTTCGTACACTTTTATCTAGCTATTAGACATATGTTTCCGCCATAATTTGTGATACTTTTATTGTTCCGGATATTTCCTTTTGATTCACCGATGGTAAATTTGTATGTTCTAGTCATGCGTGATACAATGTGTTTTTCATGATAGTATTAAAAAACATGTATTACAATATTTTTATAAACTAGGTAACAAAAATTATAAAACCAACAATAAAATATATCATGGTTACTCAACTTGTTTTATTCTTACAAGGGATAATGACCGATGCGTGTAGTTAACACTGCCAAAAAGTATATGTAATTTAACGATCTCAAAGACCTTCTATCCAATGTAACTAAATACGAATCTGTGAATGAAGGAACCAAGAAGAAACCGAGAGTCAAGATCATGGCAAAGAGAAGAAGTGAAAGAGTTTTAAGGAATAAACTTGGCAAAACAACTCCCGGACCAGGATTAACGGCTGAAGATGCTATGGTGGTTGAGTAACATGTGATAAAACTAGTTTAAGTATTTGGACTTGTGTTAAGAAGATTGGTGTACTTGACTACCTTCTTAATTTACGTAATTTTTGTGTTGGTGATTTTGTAAGGTTCATCCGGTTAAATACATTACGTAGACACAAATTCGTTTTTGGTTGAATTGAATAGACGGCTAGTGAGATACAATACACAAACTTGAGATCTTTCATAAGCCTAGTAACATAATTCCATAATAATACAAACAATTGTTAGTTGATTTCATAAAGTATAAACTTTGTCTATTTTTCAAACCCATACACAATATTTCAAACTTTCATAAGCCTAGTAACATAATTCCATAATAATACAAACAATTGTTAGTTGATTTCATAAAGTATAAACTTTGTCTATTTTTCAAACCCATACACAATATTTCAAACTTTCATAAGCCTAGTAACATAATTCCATAAAAATACAACAAATTGTTAGTTGATTTCATAAACTATAAACTTTGTCTATTTTTCAAACCCATACACAATATTTCAATCTTTCATAAGCCTAGTAACATAATTCCATAATAATACAAACAATTGTTAGTTGATTTCATAAAGTATAAACTTTGTCTATTTTTCAAACCCATACACAATATTTCAAACTTTCATAAGCCTAGTAACATAATTCCATAATAATACAAACAATTGTTAGTTGATTTCATAAAGTATAAACTTTGTCTATTTTTCAAACCCATACACAATATTTCAAACTTTCATAAGCCTAGTAACATAATTCCATAATAATACAAACAATTGTTAGTTGATTTCATAAAGTATAAACTTTGTCTATTTTTCAAACCCATACACAATATTTCAAACTTTCATAAGCCTAGTAACATAATTCCATAATAATACAAACAATTGTTAGTTGATTTCATAAAGTATAAACTTTGTCTATTTTTCAAACCCATACACAATATTTCAAACTTTCATAAGCCTAGTAACATAATTCCATAATAATACAAACAATTGTTAGTTGATTTCATAAAGTATAAACTTTGTCTATTTTTCAAACCCATACACAATATTTCAAACTTTCATAAGCCTAGTAACATAATTCCATAAAAATACAACAAATTGTTAGTTGATTTCATAAAGTATAAACTTTGTCTATTTTTCAAACCCATACACAATATTTCAAACTTTCATAAGCCTAGTAACATAATTCCATAAAAATACAACAAATTGTTAGTTGATTTCATAAAGTATAAACTTTGTCTATTTTTCAAACCCATACACAATATTTCAAACTTTCATAAGCCTAGTAACATAATTCCATAATAATACAAACAATTGTTAGTTGATTTCATAAAGTATAAACTTTGTCTATTTTTCAAACCCATACACAATATTTCAAACTTTCATAAGCCTAGTAACATAATTCCATAAAAATACAACAAATTGTTAGTTGATTTCATAAAGTATAAACTTTGTCTATTTTTCAAACCCATACACAATATTTCAAACTTTCATAAGCCTAGTAACATAATTCCATAAAAATACAACAAATTGTTAGTTGATTTCATAAAGTATAAACTTTGTCTATTTTTCAAACCCATACACAATATTTCAAACTTTCATAAGCCTAGTAACATAATTCCATAATAATACAAACAATTGTTAGTTGATTTCATAAAGTATAAACTTTGTCTATTTTTCAAACCCATACACAATATTTCAAACTTTCATAAGCCTAGTAACATAATTCCATAATAATACAAACAATTGTTAGTTGATTTCATAAAGTATAAACTTTGTCTATTTTTCAAACCCATACACAATATTTCAAACTTTCATAAGCCTAGTAACATAATTCCATAATAATACAAACAATTGTTAGTTGATTTCATAAAGTATAAACTTTGTCTATTTTTCAAACCCATACACAATATTTCAAACTTTCATAAGCCTAGTAACATAATTCCATAATAATACAAACAATTGTTAGTTGATTTCATAAAGTATAAACTTTGTCTATTTTTCAAACCCATACACAATATTTCAAACTTTCATAAGCCTAGTAACATAATTCCATAATATAAGATATTGAATTAGTTTTCATTAATATGTAACAATAATGTAAGGAAATTAGAAAAGTAAAAAACTATCAGCTCATATTCGTGCAAATGAGTATAAAGGATAATAGATATGTGAAATAGATAGCCAATAGGAAAGCCCCATCACCTCTCACGCGGATTGTAATCCAATGGTTGACAAGGAATCTTAACAAACACAACAACCCCCAATATCTAATCTAATGGTTCACAATTACTTTGAACAAACACAAAACCTATCCCTCTTTCCCCAAATCAATAAACACCCACTAGTAAAATGGCAAACTATTTTGTTATTCTACTTCCTCTCTAACAACATCATTACTGCTCTTTAGCTTTCGAAATATAAATGAGCTTTCCCCAAGCCAATAAACAAATCACTTCTAGTAGTATAGCTACATGTTTGCGATTAATATATCTACTCTTTTTCTGCTAAAAGAAAACGTCAATGGATATGGATGGAAAGAAAAGTGTGTTGAAGGAAGACATCATCGGTGATGCTAATAGGACGACACTGAAGGCGATGGATCTTGTTTACGGCTTTGAAACGTCAAGGTCGTAAATCTCTACGGTCTTTAGTGTCCAATAAGCTTCTTTTTTTTGTTTTGTTTTGTTGATGTTCTTTGTTTTATTTTGAGATCATATTTGTTTTATTTAACATCATCACCATCTATAGCACTGGCGGTTAGCATAAAAATGTAAGCAAAGAAAATATAGATGAAACATGATCATGTTGTATATGAGGTTTTTGATTGTAACTTTGTGATGATGGATCTGTATATAATTAATACAATAATTTTATTGGTTATTTAATTAATTGGAATTTGCATTAATTTCTTTTTATATGTATTAATAATCCTTATTTGGTTGATTGAAGTTTGTATTAAATTTGTTTTTTTTTTATGATTATTTGATTATTTGGAATTTGCTACATTGTAGCTGAATTTCTACTTTTTTTTATATATTTATTATCGGTCGGAAATTCAATGCTAATATAAATTTCTATTGCTTTTTTAATTCGTCAGAAGTTCATTGCTAAAACATATTAATTTTGCTTCGAATTTCCGACACAAAAGATGGTCGCTAAATGGTCGTTATTAGACTTTTTTTTAATTATTTGTAATGTTGTTATTGACAAATTTCCGATGAACTTTTTTGTCGGAAAATAAAAATTTCGTCGGAAAATTTCGTCAGTAATGGTTTCCGAGGTGGGTTTTTTCAACAAACGATTTTCGTCGGAATTTAGTCGTTGATACCGTTTTCTTACGAATTTTGTCGTCGCTGAAAGTCAGTTTTTTAGTAGCGATCCCATCACTTTTGCTTTCATTAGATTCATTTTTTTGCATTTTTTCAAAGTTTAATCAACTTATAGACACATTTTGTTTCATTACTAATGTCCTTTACACGAAAGTAGGATTCATTACTAACATAAGCAAACTGAGTTGTCAACCAATTACAACATCTACATTAAATGTTCGTCACATTTACAAATAAGTTAAAGCTCTTTGACGCCCTCTCTAATATACATACATCACATATACAAATAACTTAAAACTCTTTTTCGGCTTCATGATTACACAACCCCGCGTCGACGCGGGATATAGATCTAGTTATAAGTTATAGGTTTAATTATACCGTGAGACACGAATGTTGCATGGTGATATTAAATTTGTGAGTTATTAATTTCTCTCGGTCAATTTTCATATTTGATTTCCTTTTTTATTTCTACTACTAATTTACTAAAAACTGTAAGATTTTAGCTTTTATGAAAAACTATTCATTGTATCCATGCGTTGTTACAGAACCTGTTCTTTACATGACCATTTTTGGATACAAACAATTCATGATAGTATTAGTGTAATACAAATATATTTATGTCAAATATCAATAAAACATATAACTGTAACAAATATAACGTACAAAAACAAGAAGAAATATATGATGTATGAAAAACATAGAACAAAATAATAAATATATTAATGCAAATAGTGATACTCTAACGACGGTGATGTAATATAGTGTTTTGCTTTGAATGTTACATGAACGTAAAACGTAATGATGTAAGATAAAATAATAAAACCAATGTCAAAGGTAAACCGTAAATGTGTAAAAGTTGTTTTATAAAAACATGACAACCCAATAAGAAAACTGAAAACGAAAACTTTGACAGAGGACAAAATTTAAAAGATAAATCTTTATGGGGTAAGAACGAGAAAACTTAAGAAGTGTTATACTTTATACTTCATGTTTGTAAGTTAAAAGATTAAAACTCTAGAGAATACAAATAAAAATATATTTTACTTGCATATATTTCAGATTGATTTTTAATTTATATATGATTATGAGTACGTCGTAGTTAACATATGATGTCTTAATATTTATTTTACAAACTATTTAACTAGGGAAGTGATATTTATACAACAAGTTTTAGCCATCTACAATAAAGGTACAAAACTTATTGCACTGTGTACAACTATACCATGCAGGAATTGTTGTAGATGGTTAAAAGTTGTTGTAAAAATATCATTTCCCCTAGTAAAAGATAGGGAAAAATTCATAAAAAGGTAAGCTTTTTACTCAAAATTTCTAATAAGGGGAACTTATTTAGTTTCCGTCTATTAAAAGAATCCCATTTCTTAAAATTTCTCAATAAAGGTAACATCGTTAGTATTTAACGCCGGTTCTTCGTTAAATGCTACATCGACTTGCCACGGCATCAAAAAAGTCTTCAATCCATTAAAAATTAACATCGATAGTTTTGATATGTACGTTTTCTTGGCATGTTCTGCATCCTTCTAATGATTCTCTCTTTCGAATTTGAACCATAAACATAAGCATGTTTTGATATGTCACTTCCTTTTAATGATTCTCTCTTTCGAATTTGAACCATAAACATAAGCATGTTTTGATATGTCACTTCCTTTCTTCAGAAATGGCCTCGCTCCATCTTTCCTCCATTTACAGGGCCCGGTTTCTTTCCTTTACTTCATACACCTGTCTCCTAAAAGCAGCGGCTCGTTTTCTTCTATCGAAATCTTCGTCCAGCCGCCATGATAAACATCTTCTTCTTCTTCAAAACCGGCTGCTGTTGGTTTTGGTAATCTATAACAGCTTTCGGGTCATCGCATCGTCTCTTGTTGGGATGTCATTCTAAAGCCTTTTTCTTGTACGCTTTCGTTATATATGTCTATGAAATCTTGGTTCCTGCTACCCCAGATGGTAATCCAAGAATTTTGTAATATGATACAATGATAAGTCGTTGTCTAAACCCCCATATCTTCTTTCTTCTAACTTAAAAAAAGAAAAACCCTTATCGCTCAAGTTATTAACTAAATTTTCGTAAACACCGATCGAGAGAAAACCTTGCCATTTGCTGAAAAACCCACTAATCCATTGTCGAAAAACTAATATCTGGAAATGATTTTATATATGTGGGTTTTGTAGGATAAGATATGTGCATGTGAGTGTTTTATGTTTTGGAAAATGAGTGAATGGATTGAAGAGTCCATTTAGTTGTTGAATTTGAAAAAGAAAAGAAAGAGGAAGGGTCTGGTGTTATAGAGTTGTAAATGTGGCCATTCGATGTGACATTTAACGGAGTACTGACGTTAAAAACTAACGATGTTACTTTTATTGAGAAACTTTTAAAAATAAGATCCTTTTAATATATGAAAACTAAATAGGTTCCTCTTATTAGGAATTATGAGAAAAATGTTATTTTTCCCTTAAAAGATATCCATTTCACCATATGAACTTGTCAATCCAAGAAAACAGGTAGATCAATCGATACTAGAATCCGGGTTCCAATTGACTATTGGCTATGGGGCGGTGTGAGTCATCATCACACATATTCCAAAACACTCTGACCTTGACACGTGTGTGGCCATTATTTCGCCACCTACTAACCCCCTTCTATTTTTATGGAGAAGGTAGCCGTCCAACCGTCCATTTGCAGTAATAAACGACTTCGAACTTGCATTATTATGGTTTGGACGGTGTTATAATAAACACATATTTTTATTAGTAGATTAGTATTACATTATTCACTTTATTTTGTCACAATAGCCACCATCTCATTTCCTATTCCTATATATATATTCATCACTCTTCACACTCACACTCACTCTCCACAACACTCATCCTCACACATTCAAAAACTAACTAGAGTACTTAAATTTAAGTTAATTTGAGAAATTAAGTTTTTTAATTAATAATGGAAGGAAAGGAAGAAGATGTTAAATTGGGGGCTAACAAGTTTAGGGAAAGACAGCCCATTGGGACAGCGGCTCAGGTTCAAGATAAGGACTACCAAGAGCCACCACCGGCTCCATTGTTTGAGCCATCTGAGCTCTCTTCTTGGTCATTTTGGAGAGCCGGTATAGCCGAGTTTATTGCTACCTTTTTGTTTTTGTATGTAACTGTTTTGACCGTTATGGGTGTAGTCAAGTCTCCTACCAAATGTGGTACTGTTGGTATTCAAGGTATCGCTTGGGCTTTTGGTGGCATGATCTTTGCACTTGTTTATTGCACCGCCGGTATTTCGGGTACATACAACACTTTATAACTTCACAACTTTTATTTTCTAATTATAGAAATAGCAGATGTTTTGCCTTAATTAAAATTATTGAACTATGAATAATGTCAGGGGGACACATTAATCCAGCGGTGACATTCGGGCTATTTTTGGCAAGAAAGTTGTCATTGACAAGGGCGTTATACTACATGGTGATGCAGTGCCTTGGTGCTATTTGTGGTGCTGGCGTGGTCAGGGGTTTTGAAGGTGGGACCCAATTCAAACTAAACGGTGGTGGGGCCAACACAATCGCCCATGGTTACACCAAAGGCGATGGCCTTGGTGCCGAAATTGTAGGAACGTTTGTTCTTGTTTACACTGTTTTCTCAGCCACTGATGCCAAGCGTAGCGCCCGTGATTCTCACGTTCCGGTATGATCGATCAATTCCACTATATGTAATCATCAATCTTTAATATCATACAATTAGCATTTAATTAATCTGGTTTGGGTTTATGTATGTTTGTATTATTTCAGATATTGGCACCATTGCCAATTGGGTTCGCGGTGTTTCTAGTGCACTTGGCAACTATTCCAATCACTGGAACTGGAATCAACCCGGCTAGGAGTTTGGGTGCTGCCATTATTTACAACAAGGATCACGCCTGGAATGATCACGTAATTAACTAAGCCTATATAATAATTAAATCCTCTAATTATTATTTTCTTATTTAATTAGATAAAAATCTCTAATTGCTATTATTATTTGTGATGTTTATGCAGTGGGTGTTTTGGGTAGGACCATTCATTGGGGCAGCATTGGCAGCACTTTACCATACGGTCGTGATCAGAGCCATCCCATTCAAGAAGAACTGAAGAAAACAACGACTCTTTTATTTGTAAAATGTATGTATGTATGTATGTATGCATTAGGTAGTGGTTTTTTTCTTTTCTTTCTTCAAATAAATCCTATTTTTAGTGGATGGATGAGTGAATTAGGGCCCTCAAACAAGAATATTTGTGTTTGTAACTTGTTTTCTAGTCAATGAAATGAAGTACTTCTTTTATGTTTTTTTCAACCATATATGTTGTGTCGTTTCCAATACGTGTAATGATATATGTGGTGAATTTCTTAGATTGCAATTAAAATTCTCTTAATAATTCACTTAAGATCTTAAAAACTACACGTGAATTCTATTAATTCTCTTACCTAATCTTATCTTTTGATCTTACCATGCATTCATTTTGTTTTATTTTAACACCTAAACTTTCGTGTCACGTGTTTGTAGGTCTATCAAAATTAATCAAGTTTATTATTTTTCTTTTGAAATTTTATAAAAGAGTTCATGTTCTATAGTTGAAGCTACAATAAAAATAATTAATAAGAATAACACCGTATGGATTTATTTATTACCCCACCTATTATGAAATACACTCGAATAACTAGCATGTATATTAATCTCCGTGGTCGGCAGTGATTGGTAGCGGTCTTGATTCGTTTTGTTTCTCTAATTGCTTTGCTTCGTGAATCATTTGATTTAAAATGATTTCAAGCTTGTATGATTAATTATATAGTTGAAAACTAAACACTTGTCAGCACGATACGATGACGAAAGTGGTAACGACGGCGGTGTGGTATTGGCGACAGTGGTGGCAACGACGAGTGGCGGAAATGGAGAGAACAAAAAAAAAATATGCAGCTTGGTTTGGTCCAAAGTTAACAAAAGTCGAGAAAGATTTTCACCTTACATTTTTTGCATATCTAAAATTATGTTCGGTAGAGAGATAATATATCTGATTTTGTTAAAGGTTCTACTGAGGCCTCTAATTAATACTTACTTCGACGCAATAACATTGTCAACTACAACTAAATACACAGACAACTGTTTTTTTTACGATTTTGATATATGCAAAAGTAAAAGGACGTTTTACGCTTTAACAATTACTCCGTATTTACTTTTGTAGATTATACTTTTGACTAGATGGGGAGATTATGGTAAACTTAGACAAATCCAACATTAGAAAACATCATGTTTTGTTATTGACGTGTGTTACTAAATATGCTTCGTAAAAAGCTTGGCACTGTTTATATATAGGATAATCTATACTTTATTACAGTATAAAGCAAATTCACTTTTAATTTTTAACATTGAACTTAAAATTTCAATATTGATTTTAAGTTTCAACAATGTACACATTCTATTGCATGATGTACCATACATCATAGCCACATTACATCAATAACTTTCACTATTCACCGGCGCCCCACCACCACCACCAATCTCCGTCGCCACCACCGTCGCTACCGCCGCTCGCCGCCACCACACCGTCACCGCCACCACCGCCGCCGCCATTACATCACCGTCACCGCCGCCACCTCCATCACCACCGCAACGCGCGGGTACCGTTCTCGTAAAATAATAATAGACAATTAATTTGGGAAACCAAAAAACAAAATGACGACTAAGAATTTAAAAATAAAGTTTATATGACTTCATTTCTTAAAATAAAATTATAATCTATGATTATCAACATCATATGTTAACCTTAATAATCTAAACACCTTATAAACCAATCTAGGGTATGTCTTAAATTTAAAAAAATTAAAAACTCTTTAAATGATAAAGTCATTAACTTTAATCTACTATAAATTCATATTCACTATTAGTGAAGTTAACAATAAGAAAATATTTTTCTTTTTTCTTTTGCGTTGGTTCAAATTTTAAGTTAAAGACTATTTTTACATCACTATTGGTCACTGGTGGTCAGCAAACCCGAACATCAGCAGCTTTAGTTTTGTCGGTATGTTGAAACTATACAACTCTACTCATTTTCTAGTTTATATAATTCATATATATCATATAAATAAACGAATCAAATAGAAAGGAAACAAAAACGGAAGATTAACAACTATCAAGTAATAATATAATTGTACAACAACAACAACAACAACAAGGGTACCCAATCCCGGCATAAGCCGGGCTATGGAGGAGGTATGATGTAGACAGACCTTACCTCTACTCAAAGGTAGAGAGGCTGCTTCCAGATCCACCTAAGTGGAAGGGACCTCCGGCCCGGGGTGAAAAAATAGGGTTAGATCCACCGGAGTGGAAGCTTAACCGGGATCCTCTCGATCTCAAACTTTCAATCTCAACCTCTCAATCACAATCCCAGCCCCAATCTCGGATCTAGATTTGGATCTATAGAGCCGTTGGGAGAGTTGGGGAGGAGAGAGGGCAGAGAGAAAGAATTGGGCTTATATATGGGTCATACTCTTTAGCCCATAACCAAAATCTACCCACGGTTGATCCCAATCTAATAAGATACAGTACCTTCCTAACCCTAGCTTTCAAATCTATCGTCCCTCTGTTTTTATATTTTTCCGGCACTCCAGTTATCAAAACAGCTTCTCCGATCAAATCATTCAGTCGGAAAATGGCAGCGTCAGATCAAACAATTCTACAGTTCTTTCCGTTATCGACCAGCTTGTCGGCAAAAGTTCATCCTCTTGTTATCTTCAACATTTGTGATTGTTTCGTTAGACGTCCCGACCAGGCTGAGCGCGTCATCGGCACGCTACTCGGCTCCGTTCTTCCTGACGGAACCGTTGATATTCGTAATTCCTATGTCGTCCCTCACAATGAATCTTCTGACCAGGTTTTATATGCTTCATTTTTTTATATTTATAATTGATTATATATTTTGTTTGCAGTCAATAATTTTTTTTTGAATTAGATTAAAATTGATTCAGTTTGCTGTAGATTTTAGGATATAAAATAATAATGAATTATTTAGGATTTTGCTAAACATAGGTTGTACATAAAAATATGACCTCCCCCACCTACATCTAATTGAATGACAAATACAGTACTTTTATTGCGTGTAGCATACAAACGAATTCAATTATTTATGTACGGAGTAACACTTAATTGATATTTATATATATTGTATGATGATATTGGAAGGTGGCGCTGGATATAGACTATCATCACAACATGTTGTCGTCTCACCAGAAGGTTAATCCCAAAGAAGTTATTGTTGGATGGTAATTATTACTTACTTTTCTTATATATATATAGTCATTCACTCATTTGTTTGCACAGTTGTTTCGTTTTATGTGTTGAATTATACATATCTGATTATATTTGAATTACTTTTGCATGATATGAAGTTGAGTAATACAATATGATTCTATATTCTAATTGAACCTCACAAAACAAGGAACAATGACAATTTAGGAAACACTCTTTGTCTCTTTGGACAAATACATAAGATAGGCGGATGACCTTACAACATGCTTAAGTTAGGAAATGAATGTAGCTTCTGTGTCTATTTATCTGGAACCGAGAGGTTTAGGCGACCCAGGATTTTATTTTGCTAATTTTTGGGGGTTCGCATAAATCTTTAATTTAGAATTTTAGAACTTGTGACTTTGGAGACTTTAGATATCGATTCTTGACTTTCTGTGTATACAGAGTTATGATATCCGGAGCTTCAGATACTTTTCGTTGTGTCACTGATTCGTAGATTTGTTAGACCATCTCTTATGGGCTGTTTTTGCAAAGTATTTTTTTGTTATAAGCTCTTTGAAAAGATTTTTCATGTTGAAATTAAAGGCTATTAAACACTAGGTTTGATTTCCCATTAGATGTTAAAAGTTTGACATTGTCCGAGATAGCACTATTCTCAACCATTATGCATTTTTTCCTATAAGACATCTCAAAAT
The DNA here is from genome assembly GCA_034093135.1 of Erigeron breviscapus. Taxonomy (NCBI): domain Eukaryota; kingdom Viridiplantae; phylum Streptophyta; class Magnoliopsida; order Asterales; family Asteraceae; genus Erigeron; species Erigeron breviscapus. Next base: position 14,526,031 of record CM067169.1, on the reverse strand, counting down.
CTGCTTTGTTCCAATGGCAAATGATTACGTTGCAGTTACTAAAGTTTTCCCGTGTATTTTGTTTGTGGAAAAGGTAAATAGATAAAGTATTTTACTAATCTTTTGTATCTTACAACATTTCTACACATGTTCCTTTTTGTTGCATCTAAGTGAAACATCTCGTTAAGTCCACATTAGCTATGGTGCAATAATTACTGTTTTGCCCAGCTATAAAAGAGTGATTAGAATTTCAAGCCTGTATATGATCTTTTGTTTATAGAGCATCAACTTATATGTAAGGATTTAAATACAAGGCTGGTATGGCAGAATTCTTTACTTTTTATTTATTTTATGAAGCTGAAACCATAGCTGGTTGGAATTTAAAAAGGAGAGAACCATAACTAGAGTTTTCGTTAATTGGTAGAAATATATCAGTAGTTATGTTCTAAGATATTCCATAAAAGTTGTCATGTACTCGTGCTATATTTTAGGATAAAACAATTACTGTTTCTCAAAAGTTCAGTGATATTAATAATTGCATAACAAGTCTGGTGACTCAACAAATAACTAGATGAAAATATATGGAAATGCCTGCAAATGCCTTTGAGAATGAACGTATGCATGACTTACCAAATCCTTAATCTATTTTGAATAGTTGAGGGCATGTATCTACCCATTCTTCAATGAACTTTGTGATTTTAACACACTTCCAAATGGGTGTCTTTGCCATCTATCTTTGAATTCAAGTCTCAAGGAGATTATGCTTTTCATTATTATCTCTTAAACAATTTGGCTGATGGAACATTGACATAGTTAAAGGGGCATCTTTGGAACTTTTGGTCAAATTGACACCAGAACATGCTCAGAAGCAGTGTCCCTTCCTTGGGTTTTTAAGTTACTGACATTGTTATCTGTCAAATTATTGTGTGACATGTTTATTCTTGGATGCTTATTTAATAGCTTTTTGTTGAACTTCTTGGCATTTTCCGCACACTTGACACCCGGGCTTATGCATATGGTGGTGAAAAGTGAAACTTTTGTAGCCTTGTATGGTATTGTTGTCTGATATATGCAAATTGTTGGTTGTGGCTGCTTAGATTTTTTCCCAATCAAAGGATACAAATGTTGGAAATTACTACCCGGTTTTCGAGCTGCATGGGTGACTCCGTGTCACTTAGCAAATAAGAGTATCGATGTTTATCTTTGGAATATTTGTCAAACATTAACTTTTATCTGTCCCGACAGTGTTGCATTTGTAGTCGAATATATGCATACTCCTAACCCGGGTGGCACTACAGACGATGGGATAATAGATTATACCAATTGGAGTTAAAATGAGTAATTGTTAGAGTGGCAAAACAGTAATTGTTGGTTTAATCATTCAACAAATTGATCTCTTCATTATAAAACTATTCAGGTTTTCAACTGGATTTGGTGTCACGGGTGGTAGTGCTCTTATTCATGAGTTTTATTCTAGAGAAGTTTCAAACCCTGTCCATCTGACCGTCGACACTGGATTCACAAATGGGGAGGCATCCATAAAAGCTTTTGTCTCTGTTAACCTGTCTTTGGGAGATCAGCAACTTGCTGCCCAGTTTCAAGAAATACCTCTTGATCTTCGTATGGTTGAAGCCGAGCGTGTTGGGTGTATGTGTTAACACTCCCTCTTTCCTTGAAGCATCAATTTATATTGGTTTTGTTTATCCATTTAGTAGAAAGTTTACAAGTATTTAATATTGAATTGACGATATAGCCAAAGATAAAGAACCATTTATATCTCTGACAAAAAAATATAGGCTATATAAAACTGGTAAAGTTTTTACATAGTAGTGAGTCTAAAAGTAAATTTGTCATGGTCTTAACTAAATGTGGAAAAAGGGGTGGGGCCCTTGGAGTCATGGTTTGGGTAATCGTTCAAGGTGGGTTATGGTCAAATGGGGTAATGCCGTAATGGTAGGCAACAATTTGTAGCACAAATCAAATTTGACCTGGTTGGATTAACATGCCGACACTTCTCCTATATCCTAAGTTATTTTGTTCATGGTAGATACAGTTACAAAAATATAATTCTAATTGAAAAGCAAATATACACTCAGAACCACCTATTATTTGCATGCGTTTGTTTTTAATGAGACTTACTTAACCCGACAACCTCTTGGTTGATTTGTTACATCAACACCTGTAGACTTAACAGTTTAAACAAACTGATTTTGGGTGAAACAGTTAAAATAATGTCTTCGATGATTGTGCAACATATTGATACTTTCTGCCTGTTTTTATTTTATTTTAGCAATGCTCTTAAGTTTGGCCCAGTTAACTGTTTAGAGCTAAAGAACAACCCAAATTAACCATTTTACAGTAATTTGGATAAAGTTTTCACCACTGCATTAAATCATTGAGCCTGGAATGGTACATAATGACTAGGCATCTTCCAGCTAATTTTGATTGATAGACGAGTGTAGTTATGTATGAACAATGCTTCTAAAAGTGGTTTCATATAGACATGACCATTATATTCTTAATTTAGTGAACTTTGAACTCCAATGACAATCTTGTGTACTGATGGTTAAACTAAAATGTGATATTCATGATTGTAGTTGACATTCTCAAGACCACAGCAGTGGACAAACTCCCAACTGATATGGAAGGAATGGAAGCTACAATGGAGAGATTGCTTGCATTAATAGATGACACCTACAAATATGTTGATGATGTTGTGGTAAGACTGATTCTATACTAATTCTATCATTATTACAAGTATGTTTTGCAAGTGAATGTATGTTTTAAATATCTCTTTTCAATCTTCCAGGAAGGTCGTGTTGCTCCCGACAATAACATTGGAAGATTCATATCGGATGCAGTATCTTCCCTTCCAAAGATATCTCCATTGTCATTTGATAAGCTTGTGAATGATAGCCTACAGGTAAAGTGAATATTCCTAAATAACCTTTCATATGATTGTTAGCATCTTAATATCACACATACACAAACACAGTAGTATTTATTGGGATCGTAAAGTTTAACCTGAACCATTTTGCATTTGGCGTTGATGTTTTCCTTTTGGTTATGTTGTAGGACCAATTGCTGTTGCTATACTTGTCAAGCATTACAAGGACACAACTCAGTTTAGCAGAGAAATTGAATACTGCTGCCCAGATCCTGTAATCAAATCATGTTATCGTGCAGTGTCCGCCTTTGAGTGAGGTGTGGTTCAATATTTTGTTAAATCTTTGAGGTTGGTTTTGCTAGGAAATGTTTGTAATGTGGTTTTGGACATGTAATAGCTCATATTTAGATTATTTTCTGCTGCAACTGATTTTCATGGATGCTACTAATCTGAGGCTTAGATTCTATAAATCATCTACTGCTGTTGATTTCAGCCTTTCATTTTTTTTAAAAAGTTTAAATTGGCATTAGTGCTCATCTTTTTGTATTGGATATAATTCTTTGATTTCTGTTATGATCAAACTCTTCTTGCTTATCAGGTTTTTCTGTTACCGGATTTTGAAATGCGAAACATTTTACATATGATGATTGTAGTAATGTAGCAGATTTCTTCCAGAAATATAATTTAAGATGCAATTTAGATTGGGCTAATTTTTAGTAAGGTCTAAAGTGGCAGTGGGTTGGACTGAACTCCATTAAAATACTTGATTTATTAGCAAGCATGAATTTTTTTTTTTAACATTTACTGCATGTCTGCATCCACTTGTATAGTTGAATCATTATTGGCGCATCACTTTCCCCTCCCCAGTTTCCATTGTCATATGAAAAACTCACATATACACCAATGATACTGGCACCACTATTGTTAAGCCAATAAACTTTTCACAACGAGCGTGTTTCTCATATATAAAGACGTCATTGTGCTTGGTAAATATTGCTTCGACACCAAGTTAAAGTTAACCATTGACTTGGTCATGTCACTACAAAAAATTTTCACTTGTTTTTATAACGATTTATAATCATATATATCTTTCATTCGATTTATTGTTGTATCTGTATGAGGAATTTTTTAGAGTATTCTATTTGCTTAGACGACGACAACAACAACAAGGTACCCAATCCCGACATAAGCCGGGCTATGGGGAAGGTATGATGTAGACAGACCTTACCCCTACTCAAAGGTAGAGAGGCTGCTTCCAGATCCACCGAAGTGGAAGGGACCTCCGGCCCGGGGTGAAAAATAGGGTTAGATCCACCGGAGTGGAAGCTTAACCGGAATCCTCTCGATCTCAAACTCTCAATCTCAACCTCTCAATCACAATCCCAGCCTCAATCTCGGATCTAGATTTGGATCTAGGGAGAATGAGCCGTTGGAGAGGAGAGAGGGCAGAGAGAAAGAGAGCGTTGTATCATTTATATTCTTACACTCTTTTCAGTTATCTCATGACTACGATGAATGGACATCTAAAATTATAATCAGCGTAACCCATTTCACGTTTGGTCTACATATTGCAAAATTTGTAGGATGGGTTTGTATATAAGACGACATGTTTTATATAGCACACCCTTTTCTGATATTTCGTAAAATTCCTCCAATTTTTTTTTGTTTTAATGGGTTTCTCCAACACATTTGCTTCAAACAAAAACCAAGCCACCTGCTAGGCTGCTAACACTTTCATTTCTGCTCCTCATTTCAAACCTCTCAAACCAAACACGCTGTAACACTTGTGCATAGAAAGTTTATACATGAATCCCTTTGATGCTAATGTCACAACAATATAGTGATGTGGTGAACAAAAAAAGGTTGATACTAACGGTACAAAAACAATATAAAATTATAGATACAAGTTTGAGGGAAATAGGAAATGGGGATTCCCATGAATGAATGAATGAATGAAGCAAAGGGAAAAAGTTGGGAATGGTGGTCGGGTTAGTGAGGTTAGCATTAACAAAACAAAAAGAAAAGAAAAATGACGGAAATCAGGGCCGCCTCAATTTCACTCACGCCTGGCAGTTGGCACAACTGGAAAGAAATAAAGAAAGAAAAAGACACAACTCTCTCTTCACTTTTTTGACTCTTTTATCAACATTTTCCCCATCTATGTTCACTTCTCGATCACTTGTTCTATTACAATCCATCTACTTTTGTTACAACTTACTAACTAATATTGCTAAACACAAAAAATTTAACATCATACAGAAATGAATGATGCTAGATTTACATACGCTTTTATAAAAAGTTAATACAATTGGTAGGAACTTACACCGAAATGTAGTCATTGGTGGTAATTTTGGGTTGGATACATTATTATAAAACTGGTAGTGATCAATTTATTTATCCATATCTTTAGCGCCTCGCTACTAGTTATTTTTATTGCTAATATAAGGTAATCACTCTTGCAACTATTTATTTGCAATAATAATCTAGTAATCTTGCTTTTATTTTACCTTTTTCGTAATCTTCTACACTTTCTTTATAAGAAAAAAGAGAAGGGAGACAAAGACAGAAAGGAACCGCAGCCAATCTTAGGTTCCCAAATACTACAAGACAAAATCAACTAATAAAATATTAATCTTTGTTGTCTCTTTTATATTAAAGTTATAACAATTAAAAATTTTGTAGTGGACTATTAACTACATATCAAATACCTATGATATTTGAAATTACCCATTAACTAACTAAAACTATTGTCAACATTTGGGTTGTTAAAACGACAGAAAATAATCATTTTGTTAACATTAAAAATAATTATATTACATAGGAGTATATTAACCTCAAAAAATTAGTTTTCCTCCATCAAATATCTACTTGCTTCTCTAAATATGTCGACTAAAATTTAAAAGTTCAGTTTTATCAAATATTACGTAAATGATTAATGAAAATTTAGAAGGCTAATCTGCTTGAAGCACATCTAATCACACCTTAAACTATGTATGTTACACAAATAATGTAAAACTCTCTAATAATCAACGGATATATGGGCATTTTCCTTAAGATACCAGAAGATAGAACAAACATTTTTGTATTACTTAACATATTTCATTAAAAATGATTAAATATTTATGAAAAAAAGTATGTCTTTTAGTGATAATAGTTGAGGATGGGATGGTCAAGGACATGGTTGGGAATTGGAGAAAGCAAATTGACCCTTTCACTTCTTCCAACAATTACAATCCGACCACATAAGTTAAACAACTTAATCCTATTTATTCAACCAATATCCCACACGTAATTTTCTTCCATTAAATATACATAAAATGTATGTTCAAGATTATACACAAATCTTTCTCTGTTTGACATTAATCTACTGTTTATTTTATTTTTTTTACATTAATCTAAAAATATTTCTAGTTAGTTGTATGTTTGACACAAATTATAAACATTTTTTCTTGTTACTTTCAGTGAACATTGATTTAAACATATGTTTTTAAACGTATGCTAAAACTCGTGCCGTCGAATCACGACATGAAGTTTTCAGCGAAATTCACCTTAAAAAAAACAATTTAATTCTTTATCATCTACTAACACAACCTTCAACTTTTAACACTACTAATCACTTCTATAAACGTAAACATAGTAAAAAAGATATTATTCACTTATTTACCTTGGTGAAATGTTCATTTGAAAACTAAAATTTCCGTAAAAGCTAAAAAACTGGCTAAAACACACTGTGATCTGAATTTAACACAATGTGTTTTAATTGTGTTGTGTTTTTTAAAAACACAATTAATTTTTATTGTGTAATCTAAAAACACATTGTGTTATGTTTTAAATCACAGTGTGTTTTTGATAGCGTGTGAAAATCAGAAAATTGTTCAAACACACTGTGATATGAACTTAACACAATGTGTTTTCTAAAAAAAATATTAAAAACACATTGTATTAAATTCAGATCACAGTGTGTTTCGACCAGTTTTCACTAAAATTTTAATTTTCAAATGATCACAACCCATTTACCTTGTCCAAATCTTCTAAAGTTCTATAGACCACCACAAAACCATAGCCTGTGCCGACAGTCCGTGAAACCAAATGTTTGATTTTAAAACTAAATATTTGTCTAATAAATAATTAAATTTTATAAGTTATTGGGTTTCAAAGATTCAGCATTGATATCTTGAATTACCCAATCGTAATTTTGGTGCCTTGAAGCCTCCTACCTTCTTGGGTGAGAGGACCTGAGGGACCAGGTCCAGCTCCAACTCCAAGGCACTAATAAATAAATTTCAATTAACTAAATATCATCTACCGCTATACATTCATGTGAGAAGAATAATACTCGTATGAATCATACCCTCTTTGGAGTGATCTATATAGATTAAAATACGAAGGAAAGAGCACACTTTTACAGATTCGGAGCACATGGGACCATGGACTTTTTTTGTTTAGCATCATGGACTGAAATTCAGTTTTTATAACCTATACATGTGTATTCATTCTATATAATCATTTCTAATACATGTGAACCCTGGCTATATATACTAATAAACGAGAGCAAGTACCCGCGCGTTGCGGCGGTGAGATGGTGAAGGTGATAGGTCATAGAGTATGATAGGTCATAGGAGGTGATATGTCATAGAGTGTCATAGCCAAATATCTTAGCCGTACGGGTTCCGCCCTCGGATTTAAAAATTCGTCGAAAGTATGTCGAATGACATCTCTAATGAAAGAGAATGAAATTTTAAGAACACCCATATAATTTTTATAATTTATCGATGTACGGTTTTTGAGATAAAAGATTTTGAAAGAATTAGAGGAATAAAATGATTTATGGAGGAGAGAGAAAGTTGTAGGCATTGATGTATGGTACATTATGTATTATCATGTGTACATTGTTGAAATTGAAAGTTGAAAGTTGAAACCTTATTTGCTTTATAATATAGTATAGATAAGTTGTGCTAACAAAAAGCTTACTTTATAATTTGTACATATGTATTTATAAGCATTTAGAAGTCAACTTGTGTAAGAGTAAAATTGACTATATGACATATCTCTTAGGAAGTTAGTGATAATCTATTATGTTTATGATAGTATATTATGATCATGCAGATTTATTTAATCTTAATTCTTATATATATGCGCAAAACCCCATTAGGGAATCAATGTTTTTATCCCATTTTGTCAACTGCAACCTTGTTTATTACTACTTAAGATGTACGGTTGTTTATTTTGTCAATTTTGATGTTATATGTAAATTTATTAATGGTCTTTTTGGTTATATCTTTGCCAATTGCAGCATCTTTTACTCTTAAAAGAAGATTAATATTTTTTTGTGTAGCTTCTCAATCAACATTTGCAATGTTGTGTCTTGTAAACTAATCATCTTTCTCATATATGTAATTGTTAACCAATTTTTTTTCTTTAGTAAATTACTAAATTAATAAGAAGAAAGTGAAACAAGCTAGTTGTGCTTGTTTCTTTCGCTCAAATGATTCATCCTTAGAAAAAAATAATTATTCATCCTTACACTAGTGACTAAGTTTTTTTAATTAATGCGAACAATATTAAAGAAACCATTAACATGAATGATCAAATCATATAAGATCACATCGCTCTCTCTTTTTCGTTTATTTTTTGTTCGATGTTATGGTAACATAATTTAAGCATGCGTATAATTGTTTATACACATGGATTTTGATGCTTTTTGGTTATTGATGCTTTTTTCATTGTGCAAAAAGAGATAGATGTTAGTGTTTATCCTTCTTTTCTTGATAAGCGTCTAATGCATAAAGACGACGGTAAATCAGCAATTATCATTATTGTTAATGGTTTGAGTGGCAAACATTATTATTATTAAACTAACTACAATTAAATTATAACGTTCACCAAAAAGTACTAGCTATGATGGAGAGTCATTCACACTACCACGTACGAAAACTCCCAAAACACATGTAATTTGAAACCGAGAATTTGGGAAATTTTCATGAGGATTTGTGATAAAAGCATGTGGGATTGTGGGTATCTTAAATGATTGTTTTCGTCTTTGTACCTCTCCACATGTGTCATATATAGTTCATATCATTTTCCGTATTACATATGTGTTTTGAAAAAATATTCGACTTTGGCCTAAAGTCATTGTATATATCTAACTGTAAACACTTTTTACTTTGTATGTTTAAATTTCATATATTTTTGTTATATGCATATAGTGACATTTTATTTATTGTTACCGTGTACATTTGCTGGCGGTAAATGGGTAGCGGGAGAGATGAGCCTTGTGTTCTACACTTCTACCCCTCGTTAATTTGCTATTCCTTCGATCCATAATACTTTTTTGAAAAAGTTTTTTTTATTTTGAAAAAATAAAAGTAAACTGTTAAAGGGGCCGGTGGGAGACCCTCCACAGGCTCTATCCCAACGGACATATCATACCACAAAACACATACCTGTTAAGAATATCAATCCTTACTTGGAAATTAAGTTGGTTATTCTCATTTTTGGCTTTAGTATTTTACAGGACCATTTGTGCAATATCTGCTTGGAAGAAAGGACCAAAGGTGTCATGAAAGGAAGGACCAGTGCAGCTAAAGTTAAGGACTCAAGGTGAAGACTAAAGACCCTCTATATGTTGAGGGACTATTTCTGTAACCCTTCTATAGCCGTTGTAGGCTTCCTAGGACTATAAATAAACACCTTTCCCCATATCTAGGGTTCATTCCTTCTGATGCAGCGTTATTTCCTCTTTGTATTATTCGATGTAGTCTTATGGCTGATTAGATTGAATCTATGTTTAGGTCTAATATTCTCTGAATGTTTATTACCCTTTTTATGTATTGAAACTCTTTTATAAATAATATATATATGCAGCAGCTCTATTTAGCTATATTGTGTTGTTTCTATCAAATCCTTAGTATTATCTCATATTTTTCTAAATCTTAACATGGTATCAGAGCCAGGTTACACATATTATTATCTCAATCGGTTGATTTCATTTCAATCCTTTCTAGGGTTGAAAATATCACAGATTTAGTATATTTATTTTTCCTGTTTTCAAAACCCTTTCCTTTTTAGGTTTTGGGTTATTTAATCTCTTCTTTATATTACTCTAGTATTTTTTTCCATATATATTATTATTATTCCATCTCTTCTGACGCCTTTAATCCCTGGGGATCTAGGTGATATAGTAAGAAGAGATTTCTGTTGGTTCTTGGTTCTCCGTGTTGGAATCCACTTCTTCTCTAAGATTTGGGGTTTTGACCGTTGAAGAATCATATTTTCAGCTCTATTAACAGGATATAATCCTTGTCCCTTGTCCCTTATCTTGTGTTGGAATTACTGTTGGCGACCCCGCTGTAAGTTATCTGTTCCTACCCTTCTTGTAGCAAATAACCTTGTGGTTGAAGTGCTTCATCTGCAGGGAGTTTGGCCTATAGGTTGGGATCTCTTATTATCTGGTTTTAGTTTATCTATTTGTCTTGATATCTTGGTGTTTGTTGTTGTTGTGTTCTCTTATCTGGCTATATACTTACTGGTTGGTTCTGTGCTATTTTATCTTTGCTTGTTGTTGTGTTCTCTTTTCTGCTTTCACTATGGATGATGATAATGTGAGAAATGGTGATTATGTTGTTGGTCAAGAAGATGAATTTAGTCCTACCCAGATTAGTAGACTTGATTTCAGTGACCCTGTGTATCTTCATGCTAGTGACACTAGTGGTGTGCCTTTAATTGGTTTTAAATTAAAAGGGACTGAAAACTACAAGGTTTGGGCTTGTGCCATGGAATTGGCACTTGAAACTAAAAATAAACTTGGTTTTATAAAAGGAACTGTTTTGAAAAATGAGGATGATGGCATCTTATCCAAACAATGGGATAGATGCAATTCTGTTGTTTTGTCTTGGATTTTAGCTTGTGTCAGTGAGGAAGTTTATGTGGGGCAAATCTTTTCTAAAGAAGCTCATATGGTTTGGGAAGAGTTAAAAGAAACATATGACAAGGTTGATGGGTCAATCATTTTCAACTTACATCACAATATTAATACCATAACTCAAAATGGTTCATCTCTGTCTGAATATTACCATAAGTTGAACTCTCTGTGAAAACAATTTGATGCCATGGTTCACTTACCTACTTGTACTTGTCATGCTGCTGATGAATTCAAAAAACATGTCCAAGTTTTGAAGCTAATGCAATTTCTAATGGGTCTTGATGAGATATACTTACCTGTAAGAAGTAACCTTCTGACCAGAGACCATTTACCAAATGTGAAAACTGCTTTTGCTGTTATCTCAAGAGAGGAATCCCAAAGAGGAGTTCTCTCTAGTGACCATTCTGTGAAACCTCAAACTTTTGTTTTTTCTGCTAAAACCTTTGATGGGAGAAGACCTCCTAACAAGTCTTTCAATAACAGAGGTCCTAATCCTGATTTAAAGTGTACTAAGTGTAACAAAATTGGACACACTATTTAGAGGTGCTATGAGATCTATGGTGCTTATCCTCACTATAATAATCCTAACTTCAAGAGGAACACCATGGGCTCTAACAATCAAAGGTTTTCTGGTAGTCAAAGCAGGTTTTACAATGAGAATTCTGGTCAGAAAAGGTTTTCAAACAATAACAGTGTTTTTGAGACATCTCAAGCTTCTTGTTCTACCCCTGATCCTTCCTCTTCAATGCCTTTTACTCCTGAGCAGATTTCCCAGCTTCTGAATATGCTCAATGAGAAAAATGGCATTCAAAAGTCTTATGCCAATATGGCAGGTATAATTCAAAACAACAACCACTTCTTTAATCAGAATTTCAGTAGGTTTTATTGTGCAAATGTGAATCTTAAACATGAAAAGGATTATCCTGGATGGATCATGGACTCTGGTGCAAACCAACACATGGTCTGTTCTGACAAAAATCTCACAGACTGTGTTGACATCTCTGACCTTAACTTGAGAGTTAGTCACCCAAATGGGACTGAAACCAGAATCAACAAAATTGGAAATTTGAAATTATCTAACAACATAATTCTATATGATGTTCTTTATGTTCCAGAATATTGTGTAAATTTACTGTCTGTTAACAAACTTTCTAAGGATAGCAAATTATTTATTGGACTTGATGACAAGAAATGTTATATTCAGGACTTAATCAAAAGGAAGGTCATGGGGACTGGTAGTGGAATGGGAGGCCTTTACCTGTTTGATTCTGATAGGAAAGGTAAGAGACCCATAGTTAGTAACAACAGTTTTGGATGTGGAATATCCACAAATTTGTGGCATAACAGACTTGGTCACCCTGCTGACCATGTCCTCTCTGTGTTAAATCTCTATGATAGCTCTACTTCTGTTTGTGAAGTTTGTGTGAAAGCTAAACACATTAGAACCCCCTTTCCTCTAAGTGATCACACTAGCACTGGACTAGGTGATCTTATTCACCTTGATTTATGGGGTCCTTACAGAATAACTAGTAAAGAAGGGTTTAATTGGTTTTTAACCATTGTGGATGATTTCTCAAGGGCTGTTTGGGTATATATGTTGAAATCTAAGGATGAAACCTTTGATAATCTCATGTCTTTTTATAATCTGCTTCTTACTCAATTCAACAAAAGAGTTAAAGTATTTAGAAGTGACAATGGTTCTGAATTTGTTAACAATAAGATGAGTTCTTTTATGAAAACCCATGGAATTATCCACCAAACTTCTTGTGCCTATACTCCCAACAAAATGGGATTGTTGAGAGGAAACATAGGCACCTCTTAAATGTTGCTAGGTGTCTTATGTTTCAGGGTGGAATCCCTCTCAACATGTGGTCTGACTGTGTTCTAACTGCCACTTATTTGATTAACAGGCTCCCTTCTTCTGTGCTTGGTGGTTCATCTCCCTTTGAAAAAATCTTTAATAAAAAACCCAATCTGTCTCACTTAAGGGTGTTTGGTTGCTTATGTTTTGCTAAACTTTTGAATAATTATGATAAGTTCTCTAGTAGGTCAGAAAAATGTATTCTCATTGGTTACTCCAATGAGAAAAAGGGTTACAAGTTACTTAATCTTGAAAATAATAGCATTCTCTACTCTAGAGATGTTAAGTTCTTTGAAGACATTCTTCCCTTGAAACTAAAAACTGATTCTACTTTTAATAAAGAAGAAATAAACCATTTAAATTTCTTTGACTTAATATTTTCTGAAGCAACCAACACCCAAAGACCCTATGATGAAGAGATGGATACTCTTGAAGGTGATGGCAGCCCTGCAACCTCACCTAATGAAACTTCAGTTTCAATAGGTGATGGAGGCACAAATGCAACACCCTCTAATGATGACTCTTACATTTCTGAGGGCAATCTGTCTTCTCCTTCCTCCTCTTCTTCCTCTCCTTCTTCTTCTTCATCCTCACCAAGCACACCTCAACCAAATCCTCCCCTTTCAAGATCTGACAGATAGTCCAATCTCCCTAGGAAATTACATGATTATATGCTTGATGGGAAAGTCAAATATGGTCTTAACAGGGTTGTTAATTACTCTAATCTTAGCAGAGAAAACTTCTGTTTCTCTACTGCCCTTAATAAAAGTGTGGAACCAAGTTCCTTTCTTGAGGCCTTTCAAGAAAAAAACTGGGTTGAGGCCATGAATCAAGATATGGAGGCCTTGAACAGAAATGGGACTTGGGTTCTGACTGATCTTCCTCAAGGAAAACAGCCCAATGGGTGCAAGTGGATTTACAAGATTAAATACAAGTCCAATGGGCAAATTGAAAGATACAAGGCCAGACTTGTAGCCAAGGGCTACAGTCAAAGGGCTGGCCTTGACTATGATGAGACTTTCTCACCAGTTGTCAAAATTGTGACCATTAGATGCCTTATTAGCCTTGCCATTCATAATAGTTGGCCTTATACCAACTTGACATCAACAGTTCCTTCTTATATGGCAACATAAGTGAAGATGTTTATATGACTCCTCTTGAAGGTTATTTTAACCATAATGAATCCAAAGTGTGTAAACTTGTGAAGTCTCTGTATGGGTTGAAACAAGCACCCAGAAAATGGCATGAAAAACTTTCTAACACTCTTTTGGAAAATGGTTTCATACAAAGCCAAAATGATCATTCCTTGTATACCAAAACTGTTCCCACTTATTTTCTTGCTATCCTTGTTTATGTGGATGATATAGTTCAAACAGGAAGTAATCAAGATGAAATTAACAAGGTTAAACAGTTTTTGAAGTCCAAACTTATGATAAAGGACCTTGGTCACTTAAAATACTTCCTTGGTATAGAAGTTCTCAACACCAACAGTGGTGTTTGTCTCACTCAAAGAAAATATTGCCTTGAAATCTTGGATGATTTTGGTCTCTTAGGATGCAAACCCTCATCCACTCCTCTTGAACAAAACATATCTATATCTGTTAGAAAAACAGATGATGATAAGGCTTTGGAAAACATTTCTGAATATCAAAAATTAATTGGGAAACTTATTTATCTAACCCTCACTAGACCTGACATCTCATTTGTTGTTCAATGCTTGAGTCAATTTATGCACTCTCCTCTTCAATCTCACTTGAAATGTGCCATAAGGATTCTAAGGTATCTGTAACATTTGTGATGTAACACCCGTTTCGTAAAAATATGGATTTCCAAAAATTTTCGCCTAACGACATTAAATCATGCGGTAAGGCACGATGTACCTATTACCACCGTAAGGCACGATGTACCTATTACCACCGTAAGGCACGATGTACCTATTACCACCGTAAGGCACGATGTACCTATTACCACCGTAAGGCACGATGTACCTATTACCACCGTAAGGCACGATGTACCTATTACCACCGTAAGGCACGATGTACCTATTACCACCGTAAGGCACGATGTACCTATTACCACCGTCAGGTACAGGTTATGCATAACACTTAACATCTAATTAGCTCGAGCATTTATCGTATTTAGTTTAGATTTCCACCTTTAACCTAAACTAATCCATACTATCATCTTTTCACGTTAGGGCCCTTAAAACGTGCCACGTGTCATGGCAACCTAAAAAGGTCTAGTGTTCTAGATGAACAAGCCACATATACATGCACATAACAACATTACAACATATCATTAACCACCGTCATCATATCATATCATAAACATATCATTAACCACCGTTCATCATACCATATCATAAACATATCATTAACCACCGTCATCATATCATATCATAAACATATTTACGGGGAAACATTTTAAGCATAAGCACCGTCATCTTTAATCCCCGAATACCTCCCTTATCAACCCAACCACAATATAGGTTATACATTACCGTTTTGGAGGTTATAGTTTATGAAACCATTTTTGTTGCACCCTCAGCGTGACAAAAGTAGTGTATCTTACCTCGTAGTAGTATGTGCGCGCAAACAAGGCTACAAGTGCTTAATAGTAATCCCCCGACACCTATCGTACATTAACATATGAAGTATAAGTCATTAGGGACATTAAATGGACTTTCGTACGACTCTAGGACTCATAGAATCCGTCGAAACTCGACCTTCACTCACTAATTCAACCTTTCAGGAAAACTTGACCTCAAAATCATCCTTTAAACTCATTACCATTAGAAAATAGACTCTCTCACGATTCTAGGGATAGCTTATTTGTCAAAAACGGAGTTACGGTTCAAAAGATATGGCCATTTGAAAAATCACACGAATTTAGCTTCCAGAAAACGAATTTAACTGCTTCATATGAACTTAGTTGCCTTCAAACGAATTTAGACCATTATGAACGAATTTAGCAAGTTTTGAACGAACTTAGGACTCCCAAACGAAGTTAAACTTCGTTGGTTTGAACGAACTTAAGCTTTCAATAAACGAATTTAAACCTTAGAACAACTTAGACATCCCTTAAGTTTCAAAACGAATTTAGCTCCTTAATGCCCAACGAATTTAAGTCCAAACGAACTTAGGGATGTTTCAAACGAACTTAGGCTGATGCACGAAGTTAGAACACTTAAAACGAAGTTATACTTCGTTTGGAACAACAGAAAACGAACTTAGCATCAGAAAACCCTAATTTCGTCCAGAATTTATAAAACGACTTCATTCTTCGATTTTTCCAGAAACAAACGACTTGGGCTTCACCCAAAACATGATTTTGACATTGTAAAACATATTTTGATCATATAGATCAATTACAAACTTGTTTGACACCGTTTAGATCCTTAATTGGCTTAATCATATTGAAAACCCTAATTCTTTATAAACCCTTAATAAAATCAGATTTGACACACCATTGAAATCACCTTAAATCTGATATACAATAAATGAAATGGTTTATACCTGCAATTGACAATAATCGATCGAATACAAGCCAAAAGACACCAAAGATTGATTAAAACCTTGAAGGATTTGAGAGATAATTGAAAGAGAATTTGTGTGTGTTTAGAAATATGTTATGGCTGCATAATCATCAGGGATTAGCCTAATTAGACCTAAATCCCGTTTTTCATCTTTGAGCCTTGTCAAAAACAGTCCCTGAACTTCATATAAGCTTCGTTTCACCTTTAAACATCTATTGGGGATACATATAACACACTAAAGCACTTTCGCACACTACATAGGCCTTTTACACATCATTAAGTCTACTTTATTGTCACTCAATATAGATAATTAAATCTCACATTTAGGGCACATAAACACATAAACACGTATTTCCACATAAACATATCACGGACTTATAATTTGACCTAACGACGTTAGTCAAGTGTGATTCCAATTCAGACGTGAGCATTGACCCAATGAAGAGAATGGTTGATGAACCGGTGGCGATACGTGGAAGAAAGCAAAAGAAGTTACGCCGAAAAGTGATTGACCTTGTGATGATAAAGTGGAAGCATAATCATGGAGAAAGCTTGACTTGGGAAACTGAAGCAGTGATGAAGGAGAAATATCCCGAGTTGTTCCTTACTGATGAGATTCCGGGGACGGAATCCTCTTAAGGGGGAGGTAATTGTAACATCCCAAACTTTTCTTTACTAGTTGACTAATGTCGTTAAGTCAATATTGTGTTTGCCGTTAAGTCTATATTAGATTTAATGTTTATATGTAGTTATGTGTGATTATGTGATTTGACACTTGTGTGTGTTAGTGTCAAGTGATTAACGTAGATAAAGAAGTCGACGTGTGATAAAGTAGTTGGGTGCTTGAAAGTGTGACAAGTCTCCCAAATAATGAAGTTAAAGTCATGAAGGTTAAATATCAGAAGTAGAGGGACTTGTGTGTAATTATGGATGGATGGCCAGGGATTAGTGGGGTAATTAGGAAGCCCTAATTGTCACAAAAACTCTTCTCTTGTGTGTGTTATTCTGCCCCAGCCGATCCCCTCTCTCCCAAACAAGTTCTCTCCCAAAATCCAATCGTTTTAGTGCCGTTTTGATCGTGTGTTGCTTGGATCTTGAATCTTTCTCATCAAATACAGGTAATATAGGTAATTACCGTTTGAGATCTGTTATTTAGAGTCTTATTATGAGTATATTGTAACATTAGGTATATTGTATATTGTAATGCAGTTTATGTAGTATTACGAAGTAGCTTATTATGCGTGAAATGTAGAAATGATGTTGACGTGTGATATATGCATGCTTACATGGCTTGTACACCTAGCTCACTAGACTTGTAGGTTGCCATGTCACTTGCACGTTTAAGGATCCAAACGTAATGAAGATAAAGTGTGTGAATGTCTAGGAATGTGTGTTACTTAGACTATATGTGTGTGACGGTTTAGGAATGTGTGTTACCTAAACCATATGTGTGAAATCGAGCTCGTAAATATAATGCAGGGAAAGTGTTAAGCTTAACCCGTACAAGTCTTAGCCGGACGAGTACGTTGACGTAGTTGTTGCTTGGGTGGCTCCTTGCAACATGGTCTTTATAAAGCAGGGCGAGTAATACGAGGGGTTTGACCAACCTCCACATACGGATTACTCTTGGATTGGCTTGCCATTCCTTAACGACGTACGATGATTAGCCTTTTGGTTGATCATCTAGTCGGGTGTGATGCAGGGCACACTATATGCAGATAACGAAGATATGTGTGACAATGTGTGAACTAATGCAGGATAGGCACATTTAGGATGATTATCCTAATTGATATGAAGTTGATATGCAGTTATGTGTGATGTGTGTTGTGCCTAATGAGTTTGTCTAATAATGAAGAAATGTTTCAATTGGACAAATGCTTTTAAATTAAGTGTGATCTTACTTAGCTATTCTTATAGCTAACACTTGTTTCTTTAATGTGGTTGTTCCCTCAGGTTTAGCATGAAGGACTAGTAGATGCAGGACGTGAGGGCGTGGGTAGAAAGCATGCAGTTTCCTTAGTACCCATAGTTGCTTATTATGGAGACTTTTGTTTACATTTCATTTTGATGTCGAATTTATGTAGTAATGTGTGAACGGTTGTTTAATGTTGGGCAACCGTTGGGTTTTCATTTGAACTATTGTTTGATATGGCATGTAACACAAATAAATGCAGAAACCGAAATGTTTTTATCGGTTTTGACTTTTACAGTCTTTACTTCCGCAATTTAACACCGTTAGGTGAAAGATTTTTTGAAAACCCATATTTTTAAACGTCGGGTGTTACAGTGGCTTCTTCTGTTTTACGCCGAGCCATACGGTGAAGTAGTGTTTTCCAGGCCACCGTCTGGGACGGTGGCTGGACCGTGTTTTACGGTGGTCAAGCCTTGAACCAGCGTGTGGGACGCCAAAGCTGGGCGTGTGAGACGGTGGTCTCCTGAGCTCAGTTTCTGGTTTCTTTTCCTAGCTTCATTTCCTTTCTCCTTGGATCGAGCTGAACTATCTAATGAACCATTTCGTAGATTTTATGATGTCTTGGTCGAGCTTCATGAGTCGTCTAAAGAGCCTATGTAGTTATCTATAAAAGAATAAAGAAAAGAAAATGAAAGTAACATATATAAATGCATACAAATATATTAATCTATATTAAACGGATATGATAGGTTGTGAGCGTGTGGCCATCAATCGACGTTTGTAGATCAACATTAACTCATCGTAGCCGAGCCGAGGTGAGTTCGTAGCCCCTTTACATATTACGATTTTGGGGTGAAAAGTGTACGTTTTATTTGTTGGCTTGTTTGATCGTTATGTGACAGTTTACTTATTTAATCAAGGTTGTATGTCTCGGTTATCTATTGTATCAAGGTTATTTAATCGTTTGGCTATTTTATCAAGGTTATATGCTCGTTTAATTGTTTAATCAAGGTTGTATGATCGTTATATGTTCGTATCAAGGTTATGTGATCATTTAATGATCCAATCAAGGTTATATGTTCGTATCAAGGTTATGTGATCATTTAATGATCCAATCAAGGTTATATGTTCGTATCAAGGTTATATGTTCGTATCAAGGTTATGTGATCATTTAATGATCCAATCAAGGTTATATGTTCGTATCAAGGTTATGTGATCATTTATTGATCCAATCAAGGTTATATGTTCGTATCAAGGTTATGTGATCGTTATGATTTAATCAAGGTTAAACGGTTGTTATCCCGACACTTGTTTCTTATAGTCAAAACCTACGAACTCACCAACTTTATGTTGACGCATTTTAGTACACTTTTTAGGTAATCAAGTGAATCAAAGACGTAATGGATGATTGCATTGCATGAGATAGGATTGAGCTTGGACTTTTGTGGATCCATGATTCATTGCTCCCGTTTATGGGTTATGCCTAGGATCGTTAGCCATCATTTGATCCATTTTTTGTAAACCATTGATGGTGTTGTGCTCCTTGTGCATTATTTGATCCAATACTTGTATTTGTACTTGAATTATGTATGGATTGCTCTAATCCTTGAATGCATTTAGTCGCCTCTACTTAATTTCCATGTCACGCTGAGCTTTTCTATTAATGCCCCATGTTTCCGCCTTGTTGGGGTGTTACAGTATCTCAAGAAAGCTCCAGGTATGGGCATACACATCAAAAAAGGTCAGTCTCTTGAACTTAAAGCCTTTGTAGATTCTGACTGGGGTAAGTGTCTGTCTTCTAGGAGGTCTGTCACTGGTTTCTGCATATATTTAGGAGATTCTCTTGTTTCTTGGAAAAGCAAGAAACAGAATACTGTATCTAGGTCCTCTACTGAGGCTGAATACAGGGTCATGGCATCAATTACTTGTGAAATTCTTTGGATAATTAAGATTCTGGAAGACCTTCATATTGATGTTAAACTTCCCATTGAATTACACTGTGACAACAAATCTGCTATATTGATCGCCATGAACCCTGTCCACCATGAAAGAACAAAGCACATAGAGATAGATAAACATTTGGTGAGGGAAAAAATTAGTAATGTGATTTTGAAACTTATGAAGATTGAATCTGAACACCAGAATGCTGACATTTTCACCAAAGGGTTGGGAGTGAAACAACATGAACACCTTATGAACAAACTTGGAATGATTAACATGTACCAAGTAAGGAATTGAGGGGGGATGTTAAGAATATCAATCCTTACTTGGAAATTAAGTTGGTTATTTTCATTTCTGGCTTTAGTATTTTACAGGACCATTTGTGCAATATCTGCTTGGAAGAAAGGACCAAAGGTGTCATGAAAGGAAGGACCAGTGCAGCTAAAGTTAAGGACTCAAGGTGAAGACTGAAGACCCTCTATATGTTGAGGGACTACTTCTGTAACCCTTCTATAGCCGTTGTAGGCTTCCTAGGACTATAAATAAACACCTTTCCCCATATCTAGGGTTCATTCCTTCTGATGCAGTCGTTATTTCCTCTTTGTATTATTCGATGTAGTCTTATGGCTGATTAGATTGAATCTATGTTTAGGTCTAATATTCTCTGAATGTTTATTACCCTTTTTATGTATTGAAACTCTTTTATAAATAATATATATATGCAGCAGCTCTTTTGCTAATATTGTGTTGTTTCTATCAAATCCTTGGTATTATCTCATATTTTTCTAAATCTTAACAATACCGCACCCCATACCATGTTAATGGAGGCGTGTTACCGCGTGGTTTGGGGGCATACCGCGTTTCATGCAGTGTACGTTGTTGCCGTTGCTCTTATAGGTGATTATATTTTCAAGTAGTAATCCCTAATATATAGACTACATTATAAATAAAAAAAAGTGTCTTGCGTGTGTGTATTCAAAGCTTAAAGCAAAGCATATGGCTTTTCAAAAACCATTAAGATATATGTTCTTGACTATTAACACATACAACAAACAGATATTGATTCATATAACCTGAATATGGGTAGAGAAATTTGACATTGGATAGTCAAAACTCATGGTTAGATAATAAATAATCACAATATGAATGGCTTATTACTTTTGGAAGAGGTCAAATATATAAACACTCTAGTAATTCAGTACTTGTGCGTGGCCTTCTTTTTATTTGAACTTTTCCGACTTTCAAAACTTCAAAATCTATCAAATCCTAGTGAAAATAAGACAAATCATGAACTACAAAAAATGTTTGGTCAAATGTGTATATTCAAACTTCCTCAAGCTTCCAATAACCAATATGCAAAGAGTAATTTTATGAAGTTCCCTAAAATAAAGCAAGTCCCTTTAACAAACAAAAGACCAAAAGACAAATTCTATAATGCCACCATAAAAGCCAATTTTAGCTTCTTTCTTGTTTGGCTTCATCAACCCTTTTATGTGCTTTAGATACTCAATATTTTATCAGTTTCTTCAATTTTGTTTGATTAGGAGATACTTAAGGTATATGATTATTATGTGTTTAGAAATGAAAATAATATAATGTTAAGTAACCGTATTTTTCCTGCTAAAATTACTTTAGGACTATGGTAGTCACATGCAAAAAATATTAAAAAGGTAAATGGGTGGGAACCCTCTGGTCCCATGTACCGTTTTGGTACCCAGAGCGCACACCGCATAAAACTCATGCCGGTAAGTCACCATCCTCACACATGGGGTCACAAGATATAGTTTCTCCACTTGCCTTTGGCAAGTTTTGAACCTGTGACCTCTAGCCTTCATCTGTGGGCCCATGTGGTCACATGATGGCGGTACCACTGAGGTTTCACCCATTGGTTGCAAAAAATATTGTATATAACAGTTAATCATTATTTTTAAGAAATTAATTATTTTTATATGCTACACGCCTACATTCTGGTGCGTGTTATTCATATATAGTTCCAATTGCTGTGGTAGAAAAATCATTTTCTAATATGATAACTATTTTTATAAAATTTATTTCTTTTAGAACGACATGTTAATAGGTTAGTGGTTCGAACCCTAGCAGTGACATCTAAGCGGACAGTATGCTAGAGGTTGAAACCTGAAAGCACCCCTGAAGATCAAGGGTGCGATAACACGGCCCGCACGCGTCCGAAGAGGTAAATGCATGAAATCATGGGGAATTGAGATTCGATCTCTGGTTTCCAAACCAACATTCTCTCCCCCAAAGACCTCCAAAAAATGCCTCAAGTGGCCACTCTAAGACAAAGTGGTTTATAAAATTTCATATCTATTATCCACCCATGACGAATTTTTTTAAATAAAATTCATATCTATTTTAACCATTCTGGTGTATTTAACTTATACCGGACGGTTTATAAGCCGAATAAACTTAACAACATTTATTTATAAATAAAGTTTAAACATTTTCTATATTTTGTTTATATGTATAGACTAAACATGTATATTTTTAATTAGAATTAAAATAAAATAAAATAAAAAAAAACATAATACTAGAGGAGTACGAGGGAGCAGTGATCACTGATCAGTGATCACAAGTTCACAACCGTCCAACTCAGAGGAGACAATTTAATCTTTGACTTTCCGTCACTGACCATTTCCGATGTGTCTACTTTCCAACACACACATGTATATATAAATAAATACTGTAATTACTAGTATAATATACTAACTTGTGTTTATTAATCAAATTCATTTTCTTCGCAGGGATTCAGACCTCAGTGAAGTAAAAAAGTTTAGGTTGAAAACGGACAAAACGAGTTACAACCAGAGTGTTTTGTCAACAATTTTTTTTACATATATATATAGTGAATATGATAGAATGCTATAATATATTTCATTTAATTAGCTGGTTACGAACGGGTTAAAATGTACCATCCGGGCAACTTTCAATCAATTTAGGCCTTTCGATCAATTTGTGTGAATATTCTAAGCTTTAGCTTGAAATTTAAATGCAAGCTATTTGATTTGTTGTATGCAATATAGTAATCTCTATGTATAATACTTTCTATAACGTGTTAACCGAAACGACCATATTATATCTTGGTTAGGCCACATACACATCTGAATTAAAAAACATACGCTCAATAAGAAAAACTTCATCCGTTTAATCACTTATAAAGCATTTAGCGTTAGGCGAAAAATAGTTACGCTATATAGTATGGCCGTGTTTCAGTTAATTGTTTGATAATACTAGACATCTCTATATATATATATAAAAGGCTATCAGAGAGTGCTCACGTGTCACTCATAGAACCTGTGACCTCAAGGTTAGCATGTGAGCTTCTTTGCCAGTTGAACCACAAGGAATTTTGTTTATTATTTGGAAAGTCACAATAGAAATACTATTGTTGTCTTAAAATATATATCCTGCAATTGTTCAACCGATAATTAATATAGCTAGACATGAGGATTTAAATTTTTTTTAATGTTATTGTCATTCAAATACTTTTGAAAGTTTTTAGTAATCGGTTAATGCAAGCCATAACTTTTGGTTATTTATAATTCACAATACATGATTCCTTTTTAGTACGATTTATCATATAAATTTCATAGAAACTTAAAACTTTCATCTCCAGATTTATTTTTCATTTATATATTATTCAACTTAATTATGAATCCAAAGATAAAAATTTGGCAGAGATATAACTAGAACATGAGGATTTTGTTTTTTTAAATACAAAATATGAGGAAATAGGTTTGTCTGAATCTAACAAGTTATAAGTGATATTTTTTTAAAAAAAAATTAGAAATGCTTTCAAATAAAACGTGTCATTTTTTCAGTTGATTTCGTGTTTTTAGTATGTAAGTTGATAGCAAACTACAAGTTTAATTTCTAGAAATCTTTTGTGCTTTTTAACCGTTGATTAATTTGATATGTTTTTGTTTAGCCTTAACTTTTATATACTAAAGATGAATCAATTTAGCCGATGTTGGTTATCTTTCTTTGACTTTTAAAGTGAATAATATTTTATGTGAGTTCACTTTGTGAACAGGTGCCGAGGTAGATGCTGATAGACTTATTGGAGCTTGGGGTTCATTCAAAACCATCTGTCACATTTGATGGAAACATGGCACAAGTTGCCGAGGGTCATGGAAGGTATTGAATCTACCGACTCTTCGCTTGGATATATTTGAGGGGTCATTTCAGTCCAAATACTTAAAAATTTGATGAATCGAGTTACGTGTTATATCTAATACATAAAAAAATGAACAAAATTTTGATTGATAGCAAATTTTAATCCTAAGAAGTTCTTAGACCAAATCAAGTTTTAAGCTAGCTATTTAGTCACAATTTAATGGAGTTTTGTGGGTGATATTTGGCGTCATATCTCTTCATGATGTGTTGTTATAGGGTCTATCTGCAACCAATTGGTAATACAATTAATCCTCGATGTAAGGTATATATAGAGATTAGCTAATATAAGATAATTTTTGATGTTTTACAAGCCTTTTTGTTTACCATCTACATTTAACAATAGATTTCATTGTATCAATATTCACATATTAGCATCTTTAGTAATAAATTTCACACATTGGAACCAATAGTTTTTATATTATCAATATTCACACATTGGCATCTTTACTAATAAATTTTCCATTTTAATAAATATTTTCCGTCTACATTTTAATAATATTTTCCATGCTTTATCTTTTGGCTTCAAATTAAAATATTAAAATGTGTAATTAAGTCTGAAAGTTTTGTGTTACTTTCAAATTTTATAAGAATTCATCACCTAAACATATGTGTACATGTTATAACTTATATTGGCGTACATTATTATAAGGCTTTTAAACAGTCGGGTCTTAAATAGTAGATTAGCACTCCTATAAAAGTTAATATTTTTTTTTAATAAAAGTTGATCATCATTTTTAACTCATCATATTTATATATTTTTATAAAAGTTGATCATCATTTTTAACTAATATATAAAGTTATTTTTTCTCATACATTTTCTTAAAGCTATATTTGAGCAACCGTGCAAGCAATTTTAAAGTTTCTTCGGTATTTTGAAGTATATTGGTACGTAAGGCTTTACAATTCAAGATTTTAAGTTATTATCAGCAATGTTTGTATTGTATCATGTGAATTAAATCCTTTTTTTTATAACTATATGTATTTTTATTTAATTTATAATTTTTTATAATTCATTTAATGACATTTTTTAGTATACACAGTAGTACATGTGTCGGTTTTTCATTTATTTATTAATGATTAATTAGTCAATAATTATAAATTTTATTAGTCCATGGAATGCATGGGTTATATTTCAAAAAAAATTCAAGTTTTAGAATTTAAAAAAAAATTATTAGTCTATGGAATGCATGAGTTATATTAGTTAAATCAAATCTATAAGGGGGAGGGAGTGGTCATTCCATAACCAAACTTTTATCAATTTTTCACCTTATCACTCTCCAATAAAAACCCTCCACTTTATTTTTCCTCAAACTTTACCAAAGTTTACCAAAATACTGACATCACTTTCACCGAACTTCACCAAACTTATAAATACTATTTCCACATCATACTTTTTATGCCATTTATTTTTAATACATAAAATCAAAAACTATATAAATTAAAACATTTAAATAAATAATAAAATACAATCAACAATAAAATAAAATAAAAATACAGGGGCGATGAAATGTAATTAATATAAATAAAAATATAGTTTCAAATTTTGTATAGTATCAAATCATAGGGACTAAAATATAAACAATAAAAAAAAAGAAGAAGAAGAAAAGATAGAGATTACTTTTTCTACTTCCTTATAAGACTATACATACATATATATATAATATGATACTAGAAGAAAAGAAAATTAATTTCATTACGGGTATTATAAATATTTCAAGTAGATATTATAAATATTTCAAATAAATATATATAAATTTAAAATAGTAATATAACAGAAAAGCATTTTGTGATTACTTCCAAATATTAGAAGAAATGGTATATATAAATTGATATATATAACTTCCATGTCATACATATGAAAAATAGAAGAAAAAAGAAACAACAATAATTTTAGTCATTAGTGGCCCCCACAACCCCTATTCCATCCTCTCTTTTTGGTGAAGTTTGCCGAAATTCACACCTTCTCTCCTTCGGCATAACACGGGCAGTGGTGTTACTGCCCGGTCGCCGACTCGGTCAATGGGTTTGGCGAATACCACTCCTTCCCGCTAGCATATATAATACTTACTTGTACTAAATACTAAGTTGAGGTCCCAATATAAGTACACATTTTATGAGTCACTAACCACATTCAAATCAAACAAATGAGGATGTCCTCTTAAATACATTTTTTTAATGGGGTTGTTTCACAATGGTAGCATTGATTAAGAGTGTTTAATTGAGTTCCAAGACCATGCTCTTTTTGGGGGCTTTGGACAACAATATCAAGTGTAATCTTATTGACTTCAAGTGTAGATTTTACAATCTATTTATAAGATGTTTACATATATAAGGAACATCTAATTTATTATAATATATAATTATATATTCAATTTCGCTATAACATTATATCTATTACATGTCATTTACGATAAATTATGTAGAAAATAAAACAGACCGGTGCAACGCACGGGTTTCACCTAGTTTTTAATAAGAACATGCCTAACCTAATCTTCAAGATTTGCAGCTTTGTGCATGTCTATCAGTATCAAGATTACACAAAAAATCAAGCAGGAAAAACATTTGAATTAAAGAATTGGATCAAATCCTCAAAACTCTCCCATCCCCTTTCCTAAATTCAAAGCAATATCAAAATACATATATATATATATTATATATATATATATATTATTAACACATTTCTCAACAAAAAACCTTATTTTCCTCCACTTACTTTCACTTTTTATAATAATTTAACCCTTAAACTGTACTATATAATGCACTAACTCGTACACTGCATCTTTTCAGTTCAGATGTACTACTGATCAAAAACAAAAAAGAAAAGACCCATTTTCAGAAATCTAAATATGGATGAGGGAATGTCAGGTTTTGGTCTGAAACCCAGTCGTAGTGGTGGCGGCGGCGGTGGCGCTAAGTGTGGTCGTTGGAACCCGACCAATGAACAAGTCAAAGTCCTGACTGACTTGTTTAGGTCGGGTTTACGAACTCCTAGCACTGATCAGATACAAAAGATATCTTCCCAGTTGAGTTTTTATGGGAAGATTGAGAGCAAAAATGTTTTTTATTGGTTTCAAAACCATAAAGCCAGGGAAAGACAAAAACGTCGTCGCGTTTATGTTGAGAATGATCAAAACGACCTAAATATTGCAAAACAACGTAAGTTTTATTATACTTATATACAATACGTATAGTCTAAGTCTCTAAGATGGTGTTTTGTTTTGTTATATGTTATGTTATGACATTTTACTTTTTTTGAAAATGATTTATTTGTGGTTTTTGTATGAATAGATTTTGCTGATGTGACGGAGTCAGGAAGGGTGATAGAGACGTTACAACTTTTTCCTGTGAACTCGCTTGCTTTCTCTGAACAATCATCAGAGAAGGCAAGAGGGTACACCAATGATGTATGCAAAGAAAACACGTCACCATACACGACCATGTATACGTGTGGAACAGAAATGGAAAACCATTATCATCATCGACATCCATCACTAGATCTACGTTTAAGTTTCATGTGAATGAAAAAACAAATTAGTGGTTGATCATGGAAATCTTTGAACAAACAACATTATTGATCACATGTTCAGCTTGAATGATGTTGTACTTGTTTTTCAGTTGTAATAACTACTACAAGTTGATCCTTTGTTTACAATGAAAAACATAACTAGTTAGTTAGTAGGTGAAAAAACTAGTTGTAATATCTAAAGTCATATTGGTATGTAACTGGAGTTCTAAAATGATCATTTGACTTGCTAATTAACTTTGGTGTACACGACGATATATGTTGTTTTTCTTTATAAACGATTAAATGTCATCTTGCAATGACTATTTTAGTCTTTTGATCTTTGTAACTCAAGATATCTTAAGTCATCTGAACGTATGATATGATTAAATTCACAACTGAAAAGTTTCCGTGCGTTTTTGAGCATCAATATGTCAACATAAATCCGTCATACTTTCCAATGAATGTCTATCATCATCCATGAGTGCTCTAATGAAAATTTCCAATCTATTTCCATATATATCCTTTATTATATTCTTAGATGTAACAACAATAGGACCGTCAAAGGCTCAGCATCAAGGTTTGGGATGTAGACGGGTATTCTTAGGTAGATATAGATTGAAAATACATATATCAGTGTTTAGATTTTAAGAATTATTGGGCTAAACAACAGGGCCGGCAAATAAATTTTGACGTCCGTGTGCAAAATCAAGTTTCAAAATGGGGGCCCATTTAACAAAAAAGATATACATACATATATTTTACGATAAATACTATAAGTGTACAAAAAAGGAGAATACTAGTTCTTTTTAAAAAAATGCATTTAATTTTATTTTTAATATCTATAAATCCTTAAAATAATGATTTATAATAAATATTTAAATTATATTAATAATAACTAAGTTTTTAAAAAATGGGGTCCGTCTTAAAGTCAGGACCCTGTGCGCTGACCTATATAGCACTTGCCAAGATCCTCCTAGCTTGCTAGTTGGGGTTATCAATGGAAGCTCAAATTTCTTATATTGGGCTTTCCTGATCTTTGATCTCATATATATGTAAGCCCATTAATATAGATATTCTTTGTACACTGCAAGCCCATTAATATATATCAACACATCAAAGTGAATTTACTTTTCTTTCATTTTCTTAATGAAAAATGGTGACCAGAACCAGACTTAGACCCTGACGGCCAGACCTAAAAATAACTAATATTTAATTAAGTTATTAAATAAAAAGAAATCATTATAGAGTTTTTTCAATACCTAGATCAATAGAGTACATTGAGAATTTATAATATGTTCAACAATATTTTAATGTTCAAGGTCCATTAAGCAAAGTCCAAAAGCACATGTGATAAAATAGTGTGCAAAAATAAGGGCTAGGAAACCGAATTTGATCAAGACCGGTTTCAGCTATGGCCTAACCGGTCAGTTAGTAACCGGTTTATACTTCCGGTCATTAAGACCGGTTACATTACACGAGCAGTCGGCCTCTATATACAGTATCCCAGTAGGCACAATATAACACAATCCAAAGCACCCACTGAGTTCAAATACTATTACAAGAGTTAATAGTAAGAAAGCGTATACACCAGCTGCAAAAACACTGGTTTATATCATAAATATAACCACTGTTGCTCGTATTAACGTAGTAGAATGTATAATGACAATTCTGGTTTATATACATAACACTTCATAGTTAAGATAAGGTATAGACTATAGAGTCTGATCCACATCTAAATTTGAATGCCATATGAATAGAAATAAAATTGGTTCAGCAGTTGTCTTGATTGTTCATCATAAAAGCAACTCGCACTACAAACTCCACTCCTCTATGATGAAGCACATCGAGCTGGGATTGCCTGTCTTTCTTTACAGCAATAGATGAGATTGCCATTGGCCTACCAATGAACTTACCCGATACAACCTTATATAGCCAACCCATGAACCATATCCCTTGTTCACATTCAAGTATCCTAATGAAACCCATTTAATCTGGTCCATCCACAATAAAGCCATATTA
>CM067169.1:14337527-14495277 GCA_034093135.1 Erigeron breviscapus | reverse complement strand
TATTTGATTATTTGGAATTTGCAACATTGTAGCTGAATTTCTACTTTTTTTTATATATTTATTATCGGTCGGAAATTCAATGCTAACATAAATTTCTATTGCTTTTTTAATTCGTCAGAAGTTCATTGCTAAAACATATTAATTTTGCTTCGAATTTCCGACACAAAAGATGGTCGCTAAATGGTCGTTATTAGACTTTTTTTTAATTATTTGTAATGTTGTTATTGACAAATTTCCGATGAACTTTTTTGTCGGAAAATAAAAATTTCGTCGGAAAATTTCGTCAGTAATGGTTTCCGAGGTGGGTTTTTTCAACAAACGATTTTCGTCGGAATTTAGTCGTTGATACCATTTTCTTACGAATTTTGTCGTCGCTGAAAGTCAGTTTTTTAGTAGCGATCCCATCACTTTTGCTTTCATTAGATTCATTTTTTTGCATTTTTTCAAAGTTTAATCAACTTATAGACACATTTTGTTTCATTACTAATGTCCTTTACACGAAAGTAGGATTCATTACTAACATAAGCAAACTGAGTTGTCAACCAATTACAACATCTACATTAAATGTTCGTCACATTTACAAATAAGTTAAAGCTCTTTGACGCCCTCTCTAATATACATACATCACATATACAAATAACTTAAAACTCTTTTTCGGCTTCATGATTACACAACCCCGCGTCGACGCGGGATATAGATCTAGTTATAAGTTATAGGTTTAATTATACCGTGAGACACGAATGTTGCATGGTGATATTAAATTTGTGAGTTATTAATTTCTCTCGGTCAATTTTCATATTTGATTTCCTTTTTTATTTCTACTACTAATTTACTAAAAACTGTAAGATTTTAGCTTTTATGAAAAACTATTCATTGTATCCATGCGTTGTTACAGAACCTGTTCTTTACATGACCATTTTTGGATACAAACAATTCATGATAGTATTAGTGTAATACAAATATATTTATGTCAAATATCAATAAAACATATAACTGTAACAAATATAACGTACAAAAACAAGAAAAATATATGATGTATGAAAAACATAGAACAAAATAATAAATATATTAATGCAAATAGTGATACTCTAACGACGGTGATGTAATATAGTGTTTTGCTTTGAATGTTACATGAACGTAAAACGTAATGATGTAAGATAAAAATAATCAAAACCAATTGTTCAAAGGTAAACCGTAAATGTGTAAAAGTTGTTTATAAAAACATGACAACCCAATAAGAAAACTGAAAACGAAAACTTTGACAGAGGACAAAATTTAAAAGATAAATCTTTATGGGGTAAGAACGAGAAAACTTAAGAAGTGTTATACTTTATACTTCATGTTTGTAAGTTAAAAGATTAAAACTCTAGAGAATACAAATAAAAATATATTTTACTTGCATATATTTCAGATTGATTTTTAATTTATATATGATTATGAGTACGTCGTAGTTAACATATGATGTCTTAATATTTATTTTACAAACTATTTAACTAGGGAAGTGATATTTATACAACAAGTTTTAGCCATCTACAATAAAGGTACAAAACTTATTGCACTGTGTACAACTATACCATGCAGGAATTGTTGTAGATGGTTAAAAGTTGTTGTAAAAATATCATTTCCCCTAGTAAAAGATAGGGAAAAATTCATAAAAAGGTAAGCTTTTTACTCAAAATTTCTAATAAGGGGAACTTATTTAGTTTCCGTCTATTAAAAGAATCCCATTTCTTAAAATTTCTCAATAAAGGTAACATCGTTAGTATTTAACGCCGGTTCTTCGTTAAATGCTACATCGACTTGCCACGGCATCAAAAAAGTCTTCAATCCATTAAAAATTAACATCGATAGTTTTGATATGTACGTTTTCTTGGCATGTTCTGCATCCTTCTAATGATTCTCTCTTTCGAATTTGAACCATAAACATAAGCATGTTTTGATATGTCACTTCCTTTTAATGATTCTCTCTTTCGAATTTGAACCATAAACATAAGCATGTTTTGATATGTCACTTCCTTTCTTCAGAAATGGCCTCGCTCCATCTTTCCTCCATTTACAGGGCCCGGTTTCTTTCCTTTACTTCATACACCTGTCTCCTAAAAGCAGCGGCTCGTTTTCTTCTATCGAAATCTTCGTCCAGCCGCCATGATAAACATCTTCTTCTTCTTCAAAACCGGCTGCTGTTGGTTTTGGTAATCTATAACAGCTTTCGGGTCATCGCATCGTCTCTTGTTGGGATGTCATTCTAAAGCCTTTTTCTTGTACGCTTTCGTTATATATGTCTATGAAATCTTGGTTCCTGCTACCCCAGATGGTAATCCAAGAATTTTGTAATATGATACAATGATAAGTCGTTGTCTAAACCCCCATATCTTCTTTCTTCTAACTTAAAAAAAGAAAAACCCTTATCGCTCAAGTTATTAACTAAATTTTCGTAAACACCGATCGAGAGAAAACCTTGCCATTTGCTGAAAAACCCACTAATCCATTGTCGAAAAACTAATATCTGGAAATGATTTTATATATGTGGGTTTTGTAGGATAAGATATGTGCATGTGAGTGTTTTATGTTTTGGAAAATGAGTGAATGGATTGAAGAGTCCATTTAGTTGTTGAATTTGAAAAAGAAAAGAAAGAGGAAGGGTCTGGTGTTATAGAGTTGTAAATGTGGCCATTCGATGTGACATTTAACGGAGTACTGACGTTAAAAACTAACGATGTTACTTTTATTGAGAAACTTTTAAAAATAAGATCCTTTTAATATATGAAAACTAAATAGGTTCCTCTTATTAGGAATTATGAGAAAAATGTTATTTTTCCCTTAAAAGATATCCATTTCACCATATGAACTTGTCAATCCAAGAAAACAGGTAGATCAATCGATACTAGAATCCGGATTCCAATTGACTATTGGCTATGGGGCGGTGTGAGTCATCATCACACATATTCCAAAACACTCTGACCTTGACACGTGTGTGGCCATTATTTCGCCACCTACTAACCCCCTTCTATTTTTATGGAGAAGGTAGCCGTCCAACCGTCCATTTGCAGTAATAAACGACTTCGAACTTGCATTATTATGGTTTGGACGGTGTTATAATAAACACATATTTTTATTAGTAGATTAGTATTACATTATTCACTTTATTTTGTCACAATAGCCACCATCTCATTTCCTATTCCTATATATATATTCATCACTCTTCACACTCACACTCACTCTCCACAACACTCATCCTCACACATTCAAAAACTAACTAGAGTACTTAAATTTAAGTTAATTTGAGAAATTAAGTTTTTTAATTAATAATGGAAGGAAAGGAAGAAGATGTTAAATTGGGGGCTAACAAGTTTAGGGAAAGACAGCCCATTGGGACAGCGGCTCAGGTTCAAGATAAGGACTACCAAGAGCCACCACCGGCTCCATTGTTTGAGCCATCTGAGCTCTCTTCTTGGTCATTTTGGAGAGCCGGTATAGCCGAGTTTATTGCTACCTTTTTGTTTTTGTATGTAACTGTTTTGACCGTTATGGGTGTAGTCAAGTCTCCTACCAAATGTGGTACTGTTGGTATTCAAGGTATCGCTTGGGCTTTTGGTGGCATGATCTTTGCACTTGTTTATTGCACCGCCGGTATTTCGGGTACATACAACACTTTATAACTTCACAACTTTTATTTTCTAATTATAGAAATAGCAGATGTTTTGCCTTAATTAAAATTATTGAACTATGAATAATGTCAGGGGGACACATTAATCCAGCGGTGACATTCGGGCTATTTTTGGCAAGAAAGTTGTCATTGACAAGGGCGTTATACTACATGGTGATGCAGTGCCTTGGTGCTATTTGTGGTGCTGGCGTGGTCAGGGGTTTTGAAGGTGGGACCCAATTCAAACTAAACGGTGGTGGGGCCAACACAATCGCCCATGGTTACACCAAAGGCGATGGCCTTGGTGCCGAAATTGTAGGAACGTTTGTTCTTGTTTACACTGTTTTCTCAGCCACTGATGCCAAGCGTAGCGCCCGTGATTCTCACGTTCCGGTATGATCGATCAATTCCACTATATGTAATCATCAATCTTTAATATCATACAATTAGCATTTAATTAATCTGGTTTGGGTTTATGTATGTTTGTATTATTTCAGATATTGGCACCATTGCCAATTGGGTTCGCGGTGTTTCTAGTGCACTTGGCAACTATTCCAATCACTGGAACTGGAATCAACCCGGCTAGGAGTTTGGGTGCTGCCATTATTTACAACAAGGATCACGCCTGGAATGATCACGTAATTAACTAAGCCTATATAATAATTAAATCCTCTAATTATTATTTTCTTATTTAATTAGATAAAAATCTCTAATTGCTATTATTATTTGTGATGTTTATGCAGTGGGTGTTTTGGGTAGGACCATTCATTGGGGCAGCATTGGCAGCACTTTACCATACGGTCGTGATCAGAGCCATCCCATTCAAGAAGAACTGAAGAAAACAACGACTCTTTTATTTGTAAAATGTATGTATGTATGTATGTATGCATTAGGTAGTGGTTTTTTTCTTTTCTTTCTTCAAATAAATCCTATTTTTAGTGGATGGATGAGTGAATTAGGGCCCTCAAACAAGAATATTTGTGTTTGTAACTTGTTTTCTAGTCAATGAAATGAAGTACTTCTTTTATGTTTTTTTCAACCATATATGTTGTGTCGTTTCCAATACGTGTAATGATATATGTGGTGAATTTCTTAGATTGCAATTAAAATTCTCTTAATAATTCACTTAAGATCTTAAAAACTACACGTGAATTCTATTAATTCTCTTACCTAATCTTATCTTTTGATCTTACCATGCATTCATTTTGTTTTATTTTAACACCTAAACTTTCGTGTCACGTGTTTGTAGGTCTATCAAAATTAATCAAGTTTATTATTTTTCTTTTGAAATTTTATAAAAGAGTTCATGTTCTATAGTTGAAGCTACAATAAAAATAATTAATAAGAATAACACCGTATGGATTTATTTATTACCCCACCTATTATGAAATACACTCGAATAACTAGCATGTATATTAATCTCCGTGGTCGGCAGTGATTGGTAGCGGTCTTGATTCGTTTTGTTTCTCTAATTGCTTTGCTTCGTGAATCATTTGATTTAAAATGATTTCAAGCTTGTATGATTAATTATATAGTTGAAAACTAAACACTTGTCAGCACGATACGATGACGAAAGTGGTAACGACGGCGGTGTGGTAATGGCGACAGTGGTGGCAACGACGAGTGGCGGAAATGGAGAGAACAAAAAAAAATATGCAGCTTGGTTTGGTCCAAAGTTAACAAAAGTCGAGAAAGATTTTCACCTTACATTTTTTGCATATCTAAAATTATGTTCGGTAGAGAGATAATATATCTGATTTTGTTAAAGGTTCTACTGAGGCCTCTAATTAATACTTACTTCGACGCAATAACATTGTCAACTACAACTAAATACACAGACAACTGTTTTTTTT
This sequence comes from Erigeron breviscapus, assembly GCA_034093135.1. Taxonomy (NCBI): domain Eukaryota; kingdom Viridiplantae; phylum Streptophyta; class Magnoliopsida; order Asterales; family Asteraceae; genus Erigeron; species Erigeron breviscapus. The sequence goes on along the minus strand of CM067169.1, from coordinate 14,489,778 downwards.
ACGATTTTGATATATGCAAAAGTAAAAGGACGTTTTACGCTTTAACAATTACTCCGTATTTACTTTTGTAGATTATACTTTTGACTAGATGGGGAGATTATGGTAAACTTAGACAAATCCAACATTAGAAAACATCATGTTTTGTTATTGACGTGTGTTACTAAATATGCTTCGTAAAAAGCTTGGCACTGTTTATATATAGGATAATCTATACTTTATTACAGTATAAAGCAAATTCACTTTTAATTTTTAACATTGAACTTAAAATTTCAATATTGATTTTAAGTTTCAACAATGTACACATTCTATTGCATGATGTACCATACATCATAGCCACATTACATCAATAACTTTCACTATTCACCGGCGCCCCACCACCACCACCAATCTCCGTCGCCACCACCGTCGCTACCGCCGCTCGCCGCCACCACTACCCGTCACCGCCACCACCGCCGCCGCCATTACATCACCGTCACCGCCGCCACCTCCATCACCACCGCAACGCGCGGGTACCGTTCTCGTAAAATAATAATAGACAATTAATTTGGGAAACCAAAAAACAAAATGACGACTAAGAATTTAAAAATAAAGTTTATATGACTTCATTTCTTAAAATAAAATTATAATCTATGATTATCAACATCATATGTTAACCTTAATAATCTAAACACCTTATAAACCAATCTAGGGTATGTCTTAAATTTAAAAAAATTAAAAACTCTTTAAATGATAAAGTCATTAACTTTAATCTACTATAAATTCATATTCACTATTAGTGAAGTTAACAATAAGAAAATATTTTTCTTTTTTCTTTTGCGTTGGTTCAAATTTTAAGTTAAAGACTATTTTTACATCACTATTGGTCACTGGTGGTCAGCAAACCCGAACATCAGCAGCTTTAGTTTTGTCGGTATGTTGAAACTATACAACTCTACTCATTTTCTAGTTTATATAATTCATATATATCATATAAATAAACGAATCAAATAGAAAGGAAACAAAAACGGAAAACAAAACTATCAGAATATATAAGTAATACAACAACAACAACAACAACAACAAGGGTACCCAATCCCGGCATAAGCCGGGCTATGGAGGAGGTATGATGTAGACAGACCTTACCTCTACTCAAAGGTAGAGAGGCTGCTTCCAGATCCACCTAAGTGGAAGGGACCTCCGGCCCGGGGTGAAAAAATAGGGTTAGATCCACCGGAGTGGAAGCTTAACCGGGATCCTCTCGATCTCAAACTTTCAATCTCAACCTCTCAATCACAATCCCAGCCCCAATCTCGGATCTAGATTTGGATCTATAGAGCCGTTGGGAGAGTTGGGGAGGAGAGAGGGCAGAGATAATGTAATATTGGGCTTATATATGGGTCATACTCTTTAGCCCATAACCAAAATCTACCCACGGTTGATCCCAATCTAATAAGATACAGTACCTTCCTAACCCTAGCTTTCAAATCTATCGTCCCTCTGTTTTTATATTTTTCCGGCACTCCAGTTATCAAAACAGCTTCTCCGATCAAATCATTCAGTCGGAAAATGGCAGCGTCAGATCAAACAATTCTACAGTTCTTTCCGTTATCGACCAGCTTGTCGGCAAAAGTTCATCCTCTTGTTATCTTCAACATTTGTGATTGTTTCGTTAGACGTCCCGACCAGGCTGAGCGCGTCATCGGCACGCTACTCGGCTCCGTTCTTCCTGACGGAACCGTTGATATTCGTAATTCCTATGTCGTCCCTCACAATGAATCTTCTGACCAGGTTTTATATGCTTCATTTTTTTATATTTATAATTGATTATATATTTTGTTTGCAGTCAATAATTTTTTTTTGAATTAGATTAAAATTGATTCAGTTTGCTGTAGATTTTAGGATATAAAATAATAATGAATTATTTAGGATTTTGCTAAACATAGGTTGTACATAAAAATATGACCTCCCCCACCTACATCTAATTGAATGACAAATACAGTACTTTTATTGCGTGTAGCATACAAACGAATTCAATTATTTATGTACGGAGTAACACTTAATTGATATTTATATATATTGTATGATGATATTGGAAGGTGGCGCTGGATATAGACTATCATCACAACATGTTGTCGTCTCACCAGAAGGTTAATCCCAAAGAAGTTATTGTTGGATGGTAATTATTACTTACTTTTATATATATATATAGTCATTCACTCATTTGTTTGCACAGTTGTTTCGTTTTATGTGTTGAATTATACATATCTGATTATATTTGAATTACTTTTGCATGATATGAAGTTGAGTAATACAATATGATTCTATATTCTAATTGAACCTCACAAAACAAGGAACAATGACAATTTAGGAAACACTCTTTGTCTCTTTGGACAAATACATAAGATAGGCGGATGACCTTACAACATGCTTAAGTTAGGAAATGAATGTAGCTTCTGTGTCTATTTATCTGGAACCGAGAGGTTTAGGCGACCCAGGATTTTATTTTGCTAATTTTTGGGGGTTCGCATAAATCTTTAATTTAGAATTTTAGAACTTGTGACTTTGGAGACTTTAGATATCGATTCTTGACTTTCTGTGTATACAGAGTTATGATATCCGGAGCTTCAGATACTTTTCGTTGTGTCACTGATTCGTAGATTTGTTAGACCATCTCTTATGGGCTGTTTTTGCAAAGTATTTTTTTGTTATAAGCTCTTTGAAAAGATTTTTCATGTTGAAATTAAAGGCTATTAAACACTAGGTTTGATTTCCCATTAGATGTTAAAAGTTTGACATTGTCCGAGATAGCACTATTCTCAACCATTATGCATTTTTTCCTATAAGACATCTCAAAATCTGCTTTGTTCCAATGGCAAATGATTACGTTGCAGTTACTAAAGTTTTCCCGTGTATTTTGTTTGTGGAAAAGGTAAATAGATAAAGTATTTTACTAATCTTTTGTATCTTACAACATTTCTACACATGTTCCTTTTTGTTGCATCTAAGTGAAACATCTCGTTAAGTCCACATTAGCTATGGTGCAATAATTACTGTTTTGCCCAGCTATAAAAGAGTGATTAGAATTTCAAGCCTGTATATGATCTTTTGTTTATAGAGCATCAACTTATATGTAAGGATTTAAATACAAGGCTGGTATGGCAGAATTCTTTACTTTTTATTTATTTTATGAAGCTGAAACCATAGCTGGTTGGAATTTAAAAAGGAGAGAACCATAACTAGAGTTTTCGTTAATTGGTAGAAATATATCAGTAGTTATGTTCTAAGATATTCCATAAAAGTTGTCATGTACTCGTGCTATATTTTAGGATAAAACAATTACTGTTTCTCAAAAGTTCAGTGATATTAATAATTGCATAACAAGTCTGGTGACTCAACAAATAACTAGATGAAAATATATGGAAATGCCTGCAAATGCCTTTGAGAATGAACGTATGCATGACTTACCAAATCCTTAATCTATTTTGAATAGTTGAGGGCATGTATCTACCCATTCTTCAATGAACTTTGTGATTTTAACACACTTCCAAATGGGTGTCTTTGCCATCTATCTTTGAATTCAAGTCTCAAGGAGATTATGCTTTTCATTATTATCTCTTAAACAATTTGGCTGATGGAACATTGACATAGTTAAAGGGGCATCTTTGGAACTTTTGGTCAAATTGACACCAGAACATGCTCAGAAGCAGTGTCCCTTCCTTGGGTTTTTAAGTTACTGACATTGTTATCTGTCAAATTATTGTGTGACATGTTTATTCTTGGATGCTTATTTAATAGCTTTTTGTTGAACTTCTTGGCATTTTCCGCACACTTGACACCCGGGCTTATGCATATGGTGGTGAAAAGTGAAACTTTTGTAGCCTTGTATGGTATTGTTGTCTGATATATGCAAATTGTTGGTTGTGGCTGCTTAGATTTTTTCCCAATCAAAGGATACAAATGTTGGAAATTACTACCCGGTTTTCGAGCTGCATGGGTGACTCCGTGTCACTTAGCAAATAAGAGTATCGATGTTTATCTTTGGAATATTTGTCAAACATTAACTTTTATCTGTCCCGACAGTGTTGCATTTGTAGTCGAATATATGCATACTCCTAACCCGGGTGGCACTACAGACGATGGGATAATAGATTATACCAATTGGAGTTAAAATGAGTAATTGTTAGAGTGGCAAAACAGTAATTGTTGGTTTAATCATTCAACAAATTGATCTCTTCATTATAAAACTATTCAGGTTTTCAACTGGATTTGGTGTCACGGGTGGTAGTGCTCTTATTCATGAGTTTTATTCTAGAGAAGTTTCAAACCCTGTCCATCTGACCGTCGACACTGGATTCACAAATGGGGAGGCATCCATAAAAGCTTTTGTCTCTGTTAACCTGTCTTTGGGAGATCAGCAACTTGCTGCCCAGTTTCAAGAAATACCTCTTGATCTTCGTATGGTTGAAGCCGAGCGTGTTGGGTGTATGTGTTAACACTCCCTCTTTCTTGAAGCATCAATTTAATGATTTATATTGGTTTTGTTTATTCTTTTAGTAGAAAGTTTACAAGTATTTAATATTGAATTGACGATATAGCCGAAGATAAAGAACCATTTATAGCCCTGACAAAAAAATATAGGCTATATAAAACCGGTAAAGTTTTTACATAGTATTGAGTCTAAAAGTAAATTTGTCATGGTCTTAAATAAAGGTGGCAAAAGGGGTGGGTCCCTTGGAGTCATGGTTTGGGTAATCGTTCAAGGTGGGTTATGGTCAAATGGGGTAATGCCGTAATGGTAGGCAACAATTTGTAGCACAAATCAAATTTGACCTGGTTGGATTAACATGCCGACACTTCTCCTATATCCTAAGTTATTTTGTTCATGGTAGATACAGTTACAAAAATATAATTCTAATTGAAAAATATATAGTATACACTCATAACCACCTATTATTTGCATGCGTTTGTTTTTAATGAGACTTACTTAACCCGACAACCTCTTGGTTGATTTGTTACATCAACACCTGTAGACTTAACAGTTTAAACAAACTGATTTTGGGTGAAACAGTTAAAATAATGTCTTCGATGATTGTGCAACATATTGATACTTTCTGCCTGTTTTTATTTTATTTTAGCAATGCTCTTAAGTTTGGCCCAGTTAACTGTTTAGAGCTAAAGAACAACCCAAATTAACCATTTTACAGTAATTTGGATAAAGTTTTCACCACTGCATTAAATCATTGAGCCTGGAATGGTACATAATGACTAGGCATCTTCCAGCTAATTTTGATTGATAGACGAGTGTAGTTATGTATGAACAATGCTTCTAAAAGTGGTTTCATATAGACATGACCATTATATTCTTAATTTAGTGAACTTTGAACTCCAATGACAATCTTGTGTACTGATGGTTAAACTAAAATGTGATATTCATGATTGTAGTTGACATTCTCAAGACCACAGCAGTGGACAAACTCCCAACTGATATGGAAGGAATGGAAGCTACAATGGAGAGATTGCTTGCATTAATAGATGACACCTACAAATATGTTGATGATGTTGTGGTAAGACTGATTCTATACTAATTCTATCATTATTACAAGTATGTTTTGCAAGTGAATGTATGTTTTAAATATCTCTTTTCAATCTTCCAGGAAGGTCGTGTTGCTCCCGACAATAACATTGGAAGATTCATATCGGATGCAGTATCTTCCCTTCCAAAGATATCTCCATTGTCATTTGATAAGCTTGTGAATGATAGCCTACAGGTAAAGTGAATATTCCTAAATAACCTTTCATATGATTGTTAGCATCTTAATATCACACATACACAAACACAGTAGTATTTATTGGGATCGTAAAGTTTAACCTGAACCATTTTGCATTTGGCGTTGATGTTTTCCTTTTGGTTATGTTGTAGGACCAATTGCTGTTGCTATACTTGTCAAGCATTACAAGGACACAACTCAGTTTAGCAGAGAAATTGAATACTGCTGCCCAGATCCTGTAATCAAATCATGTTATCGTGCAGTGTCCGCCTTTGAGTGAGGTGTGGTTCAATATTTTGTTAAATCTTTGAGGTTGGTTTTGCTAGGAAATGTTTGTAATGTGGTTTTGGACATGTAATAGCTCATATTTAGATTATTTTCTGCTGCAACTGATTTTCATGGATGCTACTAATCTGAGGCTTAGATTCTATAAATCATCTACTGCTGTTGATTTCAGCCTTTCATTTTTTTTAAAAAGTTTAAATTGGCATTAGTGCTCATCTTTTTGTATTGGATATAATTCTTTGATTTCTGTTATGATCAAACTCTTCTTGCTTATCAGGTTTTTCTGTTACCGGATTTTGAAATGCGAAACATTTTACATATGATGATTGTAGTAATGTAGCAGATTTCTTCCAGAAATATAATTTAAGATGCAATTTAGATTGGGCTAATTTTTAGTAAGGTCTAAAGTGGCAGTGGGTTGGACTGAACTCCATTAAAATACTTGATTTATTAGCAAGCATGAATTTTTTTTTTTAACATTTACTGCATGTCTGCATCCACTTGTATAGTTGAATCATTATTGGCGCATCACTTTCCCCTCCCCAGTTTCCATTGTCATATGAAAAACTCACATATACACCAATGATACTGGCACCACTATTGTTAAGCCAATAAACTTTTCACAACGAGCGTGTTTCTCATATATAAAGACGTCATTGTGCTTGGTAAATATTGCTTCGACACCAAGTTAAAGTTAACCATTGACTTGGTCATGTCACTACAAAAAATTTTCACTTGTTTTTATAACGATTTATAATCATATATATCTTTCATTCGATTTATTGTTGTATCTGTATGAGGAATTTTTTAGAGTATTCTATTTGCTTAGACGACGACAACAACAACAAGGTACCCAATCCCGACATAAGCCGGGCTATGGGGAAGGTATGATGTAGACAGACCTTACCCCTACTCAAAGGTAGAGAGGCTGCTTCCAGATCCACCGAAGTGGAAGGGACCTCCGGCCCGGGGTGAAAAATAGGGTTAGATCCACCGGAGTGGAAGCTTAACCGGAATCCTCTCGATCTCAAACTCTCAATCTCAACCTCTCAATCACAATCCCAGCCTCAATCTCGGATCTAGATTTGGATCTAGGGAGAATGAGCCGTTGGAGAGGAGAGAGGGCAGAGAGAAAGAGAGCGTTGTATCATTTATATTCTTACACTCTTTTCAGTTATCTCATGACTACGATGAATGGACATCTAAAATTATAATCAGCGTAACCCATTTCACGTTTGGTCTACATATTGCAAAATTTGTAGGATGGGTTTGTATATAAGACGACATGTTTTATATAGCACACCCTTTTCTGATATTTCGTAAAATTCCTCCAATTTTTTTTTGTTTTAATGGGTTTCTCCAACACATTTGCTTCAAACAAAAACCAAGCCACCTGCTAGGCTGCTAACACTTTCATTTCTGCTCCTCATTTCAAACCTCTCAAACCAAACACGCTGTAACACTTGTGCATAGAAAGTTTATACATGAATCCCTTTGATGCTAATGTCACAACAATATAGTGATGTGGTGAACAAAAAAAGGTTGATACTAACGGTACAAAAACAATATAAAATTATAGATACAAGTTTGAGGGAAATAGGAAATGGGGATTCCCATGAATGAATGAATGAATGAAGCAAAGGGAAAAAGTTGGGAATGGTGGTCGGGTTAGTGAGGTTAGCATTAACAAAACAAAAAGAAAAGAAAAATGACGGAAATCAGGGCCGCCTCAATTTCACTCACGCCTGGCAGTTGGCACAACTGGAAAGAAATAAAGAAAGAAAAAGACACAACTCTCTCTTCACTTTTTTGACTCTTTTATCAACATTTTCCCCATCTATGTTCACTTCTCGATCACTTGTTCTATTACAATCCATCTACTTTTGTTACAACTTACTAACTAATATTGCTAAACACAAAAAATTTAACATCATACAGAAATGAATGATGCTAGATTTACATACGCTTTTATAAAAAGTTAATACAATTGGTAGGAACTTACACCGAAATGTAGTCATTGGTGGTAATTTTGGGTTGGATACATTATTATAAAACTGGTAGTGATCAATTTATTTATCCATATCTTTAGCGCCTCGCTACTAGTTATTTTTATTGCTAATATAAGGTAATCACTCTTGCAACTATTTATTTGCAATAATAATCTAGTAATCTTGCTTTTATTTTACCTTTTTCGTAATCTTCTACACTTTCTTTATAAGAAAAAAGAGAAGGGAGACAAAGACAGAAAGGAACCGCAGCCAATCTTAGGTTCCCAAATACTACAAGACAAAATCAACTAATAAAATATTAATCTTTGTTGTCTCTTTTATATTAAAGTTATAACAATTAAAAATTTTGTAGTGGACTATTAACTACATATCAAATACCTATGATATTTGAAATTACCCATTAACTAACTAAAACTATTGTCAACATTTGGGTTGTTAAAACGACAGAAAATAATCATTTTGTTAACATTAAAAATAATTATATTACATAGGAGTATATTAACCTCAAAAAATTAGTTTTCCTCCATCAAATATCTACTTGCTTCTCTAAATATGTCGACTAAAATTTAAAAGTTCAGTTTTATCAAATATTACGTAAATGATTAATGAAAATTTAGAAGGCTAATCTGCTTGAAGCACATCTAATCACACCTTAAACTATGTATGTTACACAAATAATGTAAAACTCTCTAATAATCAACGGATATATGGGCATTTTCCTTAAGATACCAGAAGATAGAACAAACATTTTTGTATTACTTAACATATTTCATTAAAAATGATTAAATATTTATGAAAAAAAGTATGTCTTTTAGTGATAATAGTTGAGGATGGGATGGTCAAGGACATGGTTGGGAATTGGAGAAAGCAAATTGACCCTTTCACTTCTTCCAACAATTACAATCCGACCACATAAGTTAAACAACTTAATCCTATTTATTCAACCAATATCCCACACGTAATTTTCTTCCATTAAATATACATAAAATGTATGTTCAAGATTATACACAAATCTTTCTCTGTTTGACATTAATCTACTGTTTATTTTATTTTTTTTACATTAATCTAAAAATATTTCTAGTTAGTTGTATGTTTGACACAAATTATAAACATTTTTTCTTGTTACTTTCAGTGAACATTGATTTAAACATATGTTTTTAAACGTATGCTAAAACTCGTGCCGTCGAATCACGACATGAAGTTTTCAGCGAAATTCACCTTAAAAAAAACAATTTAATTCTTTATCATCTACTAACACAACCTTCAACTTTTAACACTACTAATCACTTCTATAAACGTAAACATAGTAAAAAAGATATTATTCACTTATTTACCTTGGTGAAATGTTCATTTGAAAACTAAAATTTCCGTAAAAGCTAAAAAACTGGCTAAAACACACTGTGATCTGAATTTAACACAATGTGTTTTAATTGTGTTGTGTTTTTTAAAAACACAATTAATTTTTATTGTGTAATCTAAAAACACATTGTGTTATGTTTTAAATCACAGTGTGTTTTTGATAGCGTGTGAAAATCAGAAAATTGTTCAAACACACTGTGATATGAACTTAACACAATGTGTTTTCTAAAAAAAATATTAAAAACACATTGTATTAAATTCAGATCACAGTGTGTTTCGATCAGTTTTCACTAAAATTTTAATTTTCAAATGATCACAACCCATTTACCTTGTCCAAATCTTCTAAAGTTCTATAGACCACCACAAAACCATAGCCTGTGCCGACAGTCCGTGAAACCAAATGTTTGATTTTAAAACTAAATATTTGTCTAATAAATAATTAAATTTTATAAGTTATTGGGTTTCAAAGATTCAGCATTGATATCTTGAATTACCCATTAGTAATTTTGGTGCCTTGAAGCCCCCTACCTTCTTGGGTGAGAGGACCCGAGAGACCAGGTCCAGCTCCAACTCCAAGGCACTAATAAATAAATTTCAATTAACTAAATATCATCTACCGCTATACATTCATGTGAGAAGAATAATACTCGTATGAATCATACCCTCTTTGGAGTGATCTATATAGATTAAAATACGAAGGAAAGAGCACACTTTTACAGATTCGGAGCACATGGGACCATGGACTTTTTTTGTTTAGCATCATGGACTGAAATTCAGTTTTTATAACCTATACATGTGTATTCATTCTATATAATCATTTCTAATACATGTGAACCCTGGCTATATATACTAAACGAGAGCAAGTACCCGCGCGTTGCGGCGGTGAGATGGTGAAGGTGATAGGTCATAGAGTATGATAGGTCATAGGAGGTGATATGTCATAGAGTGTCATAGCCAAATATCTTAGCCGTACGGGCTCCGCCCTCGGATTTAAAAATTCGTCGAAAGTATGTCGAATGACATCTCTAATGAAAGAGAATGAAATTTTAAGAACACCCATATAATTTTTATAATTTATCGATGTACGGTTTTTGAGATAAAAGATTTTGAAAGAATTAGAGGAATAAAATGATTTATGGAGGAGAGAGAAAGTTGTAGGCATTGATGTATGGTACATTATGTATTATCATGTGTACATTGTTGAAATTGAAAGTTGAAAGTTGAAACCCTATTTGCTTTATAATATAGTATAGATAAGTTGTGCTAACAAAAAGCTTACTTTATAATTTGTACATATGTATTTATAAGCATTTGAAGTCAACTTGTGTAAGAGTAAAATTGACTATATGACATATCTCTTAGGAAGTTAGTGATAATCTATTATGTTTATGATAGTATATTATGATCATGCAGATTTATTTAATCTTAATTCTTATATATATGCGCAAAACCCCATTAGGGAATCAATGTTTTTATCCCATTTTGTCAACTGCAACCTTGTTTATTACTACTTAAGATGTACGGTTGTTTATTTTGTCAATTTTGATGTTATATGTAAATTTATTAATGGTCTTTTTGGTTATATCTTTGCCAATTGCAGCATCTTTTACTCTTAAAAGAAGATTAATATTTTTTTGTGTAGCTTCTCAATCAACATTTGCAATGTTGTGTCTTGTAAACTAATCATCTTTCTCATATATGTAATTGTTAACCAATTTTTTTTCTTTAGTAAATTACTAAATTAATAAGAAGAAAGTGAAACAAGCTAGTTGTGCTTGTTTCTTTCGCTCAAATGATTCATCCTTAGAAAAAAATAATTATTCATCCTTACACTAGTGACTAAGTTTTTTTAATTAATGCGAACAATATTAAAGAAACCATTAACATGAATGATCAAATCATATAAGATCACATCGCTCTCTCTTTTTCGTTTATTTTTTGTTCGATGTTATGGTAACATAATTTAAGCATGCGTATAATTGTTTATACACATGGATTTTGATGCTTTTTGGTTATTGATGCTTTTTTCATTGTGCAAAAAGAGATAGATGTTAGTGTTTATCCTTCTTTTCTTGATAAGCGTCTAATGCATAAAGACGACGGTAAATCAGCAATTATCATTATTGTTAATGGTTTGAGTGGCAAACATTATTATTATTAAACTAACTACAATTAAATTATAACGTTCACCAAAAAGTACTAGCTATGATGGAGAGTCATTCACACTACCACGTACGAAAACTCCCAAAACACATGTAATTTGAAACCGAGAATTTGGGAAATTTTCATGAGGATTTGTGATAAAAGCATGTGGGATTGTGGGTATCTTAAATGATTGTTTTCGTCTTTGTACCTCTCCACATGTGTCATATATAGTTCATATCATTTTCCGTATTACATATGTGTTTTGAAAAAATATTCGACTTTGGCCTAAAGTCATTGTATATATCTAACTGTAAACACTTTTTACTTTGTATGTTTAAATTTCATATTATATGCATATAGTGACATTTTATTTATTGTTACCGTGTACATTTGCTGGCGGTAAATGGGTAGCGGGAGAGATGAGCCTTGTGTTCTACACTTCTACCCCTCGTTAATTTGCTATTCCTTCGATCCATAATACTTTTTTGAAAAAGTTTTTTTTATTTTGAAAAAATAAAAGTAAACTGTTAAAGGGGCCGGTGGGAGACCCTCCACAGGCTCTATCCCAACGGACATATCATACCACAAAACACATACCTGTTAAGAATATCAATCCTTACTTGGAAATTAAGTTGGTTATTCTCATTTTTGGCTTTAGTATTTTACAGGACCATTTGTGCAATATCTGCTTGGAAGAAAGGACCAAAGGTGTCATGAAAGGAAGGACCAGTGCAGCTAAAGTTAAGGACTCAAGGTGAAGACTAAAGACCCTCTATATGTTGAGGGACTATTTCTGTAACCCTTCTATAGCCGTTGTAGGCTTCCTAGGACTATAAATAAACACCTTTCCCCATATCTAGGGTTCATTCCTTCTGATGCAGTCGTTATTTCCTCTTTGTATTATTCGATGTAGTCTTATGGCTGATTAGATTGAATCTATGTTTAGGTCTAATATTCTCTGAATGTTTATTACCCTTTTTATGTATTGAAACTCTTTTATAAATAATATATATATAGCAGCAGCTCTTTTGCTAATATTGTGTTGTTTCTATCAAATCCTTAGTATTATCTCATATTTTTCTAAATCTTAACATGGTATCAGAGCCAGGTTACACATATTATCATCTCAATCGGTTGATTTCATTTCAATCCTTTCTAGGGTTGAAAATATCACAGATTTAGTATATTTATTTTTCCTGTTTTCAAAACCCTTTCCTTTTTAGGTTTTGGGTTATTTAATCTCTTCTTTATATTACTCTAGTATTTTTTTCCATATATATTATTATTATTCCATCTCTTCTGACGCCTTTAATCCCTGGGGATCTAGGTGATATAGTAAGAAGAGATTTCTGTTGTTTCTTGGTTCTCCGTGTTGGAATCCACTTCTTCTCTAAGATTTGGGGTTTTGACCGTTGAAGAATCATATTTTCAGCTCTATTAACAGGATATAATCCTTGTCCCTTGTCCCTTATCTTGTGTTGGAATTACTGTTGGCGACCCCGCTGTAAGTTATCTGTTCCTACCCTTCTTGTAGCAAATAACCTTGTGGTTGAAGTGCTTCATCTGCAGGGAGTTTGGCCTATAGGTTGGGATCTCTTATTATCTGGTTTTAGTTTATCTATTTGTCTTGATATCTTGGTGTTTGTTGTTGTTGTGTTCTCTTATCTGGCTATATACTTACTGGTTGGTTCTGTGCTATTTTATCTTTGCTTGTTGTTGTGTTCTCTTTTCTGCTTTCACTATGGATGATGATAATGTGAGAAATGGTGATTATGTTGTTGGTCAAGAAGATGAATTTAGTCCTACCCAGATTAGTAGACTTGATTTTAGTGACCCTGTGTATCTTCATGCTAGTGACACTAGTGGTGTGCCTTTAATTGGTTTTAAATTAAAAGGGACTGAAAACTACAAGGTTTGGGCTTGTGCCATGGAATTGGCACTTGAAACTAAAAATAAACTTGGTTTTATAAAAGGAACTGTTTTGAAAAATGAGGATGATGGCATCTTATCCAAACAATGGGATAGATGCAATTCTGTTGTTTTGTCTTGGATTTTAGCTTGTGTCAGTGAGGAAGTTTATGTGGGGCAAATCTTTTCTAAAGAAGCTCATATGGTTTGGGAAGAGTTAAAAGAAACATATGACAAGGTTGATGGGTCAATCATTTTCAACTTACATCACAATATTAATACCATAACTCAAAATGGTTCATCTCTGTCTGAATATTACCATAAGTTGAACTCTCTGTGAAAACAATTTGATGCCATGGTTCACTTACCTACTTGTACTTGTCATGCTGCTGATGAATTCAAAAAACATGTCCAAGTTTTGAAGCTGATGCAATTTCTAATGGGTCTTGATGAGATATACTTACCTGTAAGAAGTAACCTTCTGACCAGAGACCATTTACCAAATGTGAAAACTGCTTTTGCTGTTATCTCAAGAGAGGAATCCCAAAGAGGAGTTCTCTCTAGTGACCATTCTGTGAAACCTCAAACTTTTGTTTTTTCTGCTAAAACCTTTGATGGGAGAAGACCTCCTAACAAGTCTTTCAATAACAGAGGTCCTAATCCTGATTTAAAGTGTACTAAGTGTAACAAAATTGGACACACTATTTAGAGGTGCTATGAGATCTATGGTGCTTATCCTCACTATAATAATCCTAACTTCAAGAGGAACACCATGGGCTCTAACAATCAAAGGTTTTCTGGTAGTCAAAACAGGTTTTACAATGAGAATTCTGGTCAGAAAAGGTTTTCAAACAATAACAGTGTTTTTGAGACATCTCAAGCTTCTTGTTCTACCCCTGATCCTTCCTCTTCAATGCCTTTTACTCCTGAGCAGATTTCCCAGCTTCTGAATATGCTCAATGAGAAAAATGGCATTCAAAAGTCTTATGCCAATATGGCAGGTATAATTCAAAACAACAACCACTTCTTTAATCAGAATTTCAGTAGGTTTTATTGTGCAAATGTGAATCTTAAACATGAAAAGGATTATCCTGGATGGATCATGGACTCTGGTGCAAACCAACACATGGTCTGTTCTGACAAAAATCTCACAGACTGTGTTGACATCTCTGACCTTAACTTGAGAGTTAGTCACCCAAATGGGACTGAAACCAGAATCACAAAATTGGAAATTTGAAATTGTCTAACAACATAATTCTATATGATGTTCTTTATGTTCCAGAATATTGTTCAAATTTACTGTCTGTTAACAAACTTGCTAAGGATAGCAAATTATTTATTGGATGTGATGACAAAATGTTATATTCAGGACTTAATCAAAAGGAAGGTCATGGGGACTGGTAGTGGAATGGGAGGCCTTTACCTGTTTGATTCTGATAGGAAAGGTAAGAGACCCATAGTTAGTAACAACAGTTTTGGATGTGGAATATCCACAAATTTGTGGCATAACAGACTTGGTCACCCTGCTGACCAAGTCCTCTCTGTGTTAAATCTCTATGATAGCTCTACTTCTGTTTGTGAAGTTTGTGTGAAAGCTAAACACATTAGAACCCCCTTTCCTCTAAGTGATCACACTAGCACTGGACTAGGTGATCTTATTCACCTTGATTTATGGGGTCCTTACAGAATAACTAGTAAAGAAGGGTTTAATTGGTTTTTAACCATTATGGATGATTTCTCAAGGGCTGTTTGGGTATATATGTTGAAATCTAAGGATGAAACCTTTGATAATCTCATGTCTTTTTATAATCTGCTTCTTACTCAATTCAACAAAAGAGTTAAAGTATTTAGAAGTGACAATGGTTCTGAATTTGTTAACAATAAGATGAGTTCTTTTATGAAAACCCATGGAATTATCCACCAAACTTCTTGTGCCTATACTCCCAACAAAATGGGATTGTTGAGAGGAAACATAGGCACCTCTTAAATGTTGCTAGGTGTCTTATGTTTCAGGGTGGAATCCCTCTCAACATGTGGTCTGACTGTGTTCTAACTGCCACTTATTTGATTAACAGGCTCCCTTCTTCTGTGCTTGGTGGTTCATCTCCCTTTGAAAAAATCTTTAATAAAAAACCCAATCTGTCTCACTTAAGGGTGTTTGGTTGCTTATGTTTTGCTAAACTTTTGAATAATTATGATAAGTTCTCTAGTAGGTCAGAAAAATGTATTCTCATTGGTTACTCCAATGAGAAAAAGGGTTACAAGTTACTTAATCTTGAAAATAATAGCATTCTCTACTCTAGAGATGTTAAGTTCTTTGAAGACATTCTTCCCTTGAAACTAAAAACTGATTCTACTTTTAATAAAGAAGAAATAAACCATTTAAATTTCTTTGACTTAATATTTTCTGAAGCAACCAACACCCAAAGACCCTATGATGAAGAGATGGATACTCTTGAAGGTGATGGCAGCCCTGCAACCTCACCTAATGAAACTTCAGTTTCAATAGGTGATGGAGGCACAAATGCAACACCCTCTAATGATGACTCTTACATTTCTGAGGGCAATCTGTCTTCTCCTTCCTCCTCTTCTTCCTCTCCTTCTTCTTCTTCATCCTCACCAAGCACACCTCAACCAAATCCTCCCCTTTCAAGATCTGACAGATAGTCCAATCTCCCTAGGAAATTACATGATTATATGCTTGATGGGAAAGTCAAATATGGTCTTAACAGGGATGTTAATTACTCTAATCTTAGCAAAGAAAACTTCTGTTTCTCTACTGCCCTTAATAAAAGTGTGGAACCAAGTTCCTTTCTTGAGGCCTTTCAAGAAAAAAACTGGGTTGAGGCCATGAATCAAGATATGGAGGCCTTGAACAGAAATGGGACTTGGGTTCTGACTGATCTTCCTCAAGGAAAACAGCCCAATGGGTGCAAGTGGATTTACAAGATTAAATACAAGTCCAATGGGCAAATTGAAAGATACAAGGCCAGACTTGTAGCCAAGGGCTACAGTCAAAGGGCTGGCCTTGACTATGATGAGACTTTCTCACCAGTTGTCAAAATTGTGACCATTAGATGCCTTATTAGCCTTGCCATTCATAATAGTTGGCCTTATACCAACTTGACATCAACAGTTCCTTCTTATATGGCAACATAAGTGAAGATGTTTATATGACTCCTCTTGAAGGTTATTTTAACCATAATGAATCCAAAGTGTGTAAACTTGTGAAGTCTCTGTATGGGTTGAAACAAGCACCCAGAAAATGGCATGAAAAACTTTCTAACACTCTTTTGGAAAATGGTTTCATACAAAGCCAAAATGATCATTCCTTGTATACCAAAACTGTTCCCACTTATTTTCTTGCTATCCTTGTTTATGTGGATGATATAGTTCAAACAGGAAGTAATCAAGATGAAATTAACAAGGTTAAACAGTTTTTGAAGTCCAAACTTATGATAAAGGACCTTGGTCACTTAAAATACTTCCTTGGTATAGAAGTTCTCAACACCAACAGTGGTGTTTGTCTCACTCAAAGAAAATAGTCTTGAAATCTTGGATGATTTTGGTCTCTTAGGATGCAAACCCTCATCCACTCCTCTTGAATAAAACATATCTATATCTGTTAGAAAAACAGATGATGATAAGGCTTTGGAAAACATTTCTCAATACCAAAAATTAATTGGGAAACTTATTTATCTAACCCTCACTAGACCTGACATCTCATTTGTTGTTCAATGCTTGAGTCAATTTATGCACTCTCCTCTTCAATCTCACTTGAAATGTGCCATAAGGATTCTAAGGTATCTGTAACATTTGTGATGTAACACCCGTTTCGTAAAAATATGGATTTCCAAAATTTTCGCCTAACGGCGTTAAATCATGCGGAAACGATTTAGGAAAATACTCAACTAAGGAAAACAGTTGAGAAACATAAGTGGTGTTACTAATAGCATCAAATCAGTAATAAAAGAAATCCATAAAGATTGCCCAACATAAAGCAATCATAACATAGTCATTACATAAGTTCCATAAAGGAAATCAATAACATAAGGTTTATGCGAAGCTATTGGGTAAACTAAAGCCAGCTTGATCATCTACCCATCTCTCGTCAAAGCTTCACACGTCATCTCAATGCCTAACCTGAGGGGTGACAACACATTAAAAGAAACAAGTGTTAGCTATAAAGCTAAGTAAGATAACACCAGGTTTAAGCAAACATTTCATCCATTAAATCGTCACTTTAAAACATTACGTCATTTTAATTAGGCATTCATACCACCGTATAACATATCCGCATCACATATCCACATCACATATAAGCATAGAGTTCATGACCCTAAGCGTGCCTAATCAATTTCGTCTTCATCTCATCTCATCTCATTAAGTTGTGACTAAGTCACCGTTAAGTTGTAACCGAAGTTACCGTTACCACCGTTTCATCTCATTTCATTAAGTTGTGACTATGTCATCTCATTTTACACACCTATAACCACCGTCAGGCATGCCGTACCTATTACCACCGTAAGGCACCATTTATACGTACCTATTACCACCGTAAGGCACGATTTATACGTACCTATTACCACCGTAAGGCACGATGTACCTATTACCACCGTAAGGTACAGGTTATGCATAACACTTGACATCTAATTAGCTCGAGCATTTATCGTATTTAGTTTAGATTTCCACCTTTAACCTAAACTAATCCATACTATCATCTTTTCACGTTAGAGCCCTTAAAACGTGCACGTGTCATGGCAACCTAAAAAGGTCTAGTGTTCTAGATGAACAAGCCACATATACATGCACATAACAACATTACAACATATCATTAACCACCGTCATCATAACATATCATAAACATATCATTAACCACCGTCATCATAACATATCATAAACATATCATTAACCACCGTCATCATAACATATCATAAACATAACTACGGGGAAGCATCATAGGCATCGTCATCATTATCCCCCGAGTACCTCCCATATCAACCCAACCACATTATAGGTTATACATTACCGTTTTGGAGGTTATAGTTTATGAAACCATTTTTGTTGCACCCTCAGCGTGACAAAAGTAGTGTATCTTACCTCGTAGTAGTATGTGCGCGCAAACAAAGGCTACAAGTGCTTAATAGTAATCTCCCCGACACCTATCGTACATTAACATATGAAGTATAAGTCATTAGGGACATTAAATGGACTTTCGTACGACTTTAGGACTCATAGAATCCGTCGAAACTCGACCTTCACTCACTAATTCAACCTTCAGGAAACTTGACCTCAAAATCATCCTTTAAACTCATTACCATTAGAAAATAGACTCTCTCACGATTCTAGGGATAGCTTATTTGTCAAAAACGGAGTTACGGTTCAAAAGATATGGCCATTTGAAAAATCAAACGAATTTAGCTTCCAGAAAACGAACTTAGCTTCCAGAAAACGAACTTAGACCATACAGAACGAACTTAGCAATGCCCAAACGAAGTTAGGACATGCCCAACGAAGTTTAACTTCGTTTGGTGAACGAAGTTAGGCTCATTTCAAACGAATTTAGAGATCCCCAAACGAAGTTAGAACACTTAAAACGAAGTTATACTTCGTTTGGAACAACAGAAAACGAACTTAGCATCAGAAAACCCTAATTTCGTCCAGAATTTATAAAACGACTTCATTCTTCGATTTTTCCAGAAACAAACGACTTGGGCTTCACCCAAAACATGATTTTGACATTGTTAAACATATTTTGATCATATAGATCAATTACAAACTTGTTTGACACCGTTTAGATCCTTAATTGGCTTAATCATATTGAAAACCCTAATTCTTTATAAACCCTTAATAAAATCAGATTTGACACACCATTGAAATCACCTTAAATCTGATATACAATAAATGAAATGGTTTATACCTGCAATTGACAATAATCGATCGAATACAAGCCAAAAGACACCAAAGATTGATTAAAACCTTGAAGGATTTGAGAGATAATTGAAAGAGAATTTGTGTGTGTTTAGAAATATGTTATGGCTGCATAATCATCAGGGATTAGCCTAATTAGACCTAAATCCCGTTTTTCATCTTTGAGCCTTGTCAAAAACAGTCCCTGAACTTCATATAAGCTTCGTTTCACCTTTAAACATCTATTGGGGATACATATAACACACTAAAGCACTTTCGCACACTACATAGGCCTTTTACACATCATTAAGTCTACTTTATTGTCACTCAATATAGATAATTAAATCTCACATTTAGGGCACATAAACACATAAACACGTATTTCCACATAAACATATCACGGACTTATAATTTGACCTAACGACGTTAGTCAACATAAACGATTAAGTTTTGGGATGTTACAATCGGATTTAACTTTTGTGGAAGCTTTTGGTAAGTAAAACTCACTCAAGAATCATCCGGATTTAACTTTTGTTTAACATGATTTTAGGTCAACTTATAAAGATTATTGGTCAAAATTCGGGTCAAACCAATTTTTAGGTCAAATTTAGGGTTGTGAGTCTTGGATGTGTTCTTGACAAATTTTCAAGATTGGTTAAGTGCTTGGGTACGAATTAAAGAGTTGAGACATGAATAACTACACTTGATTATGACTAAAACGGGTTTTGAAATGCATTAATCGAAGCATAAGTCAAAATTAGGGTTTTGAATATTAAAAGTAAGTCAAATCGGGCTTTGAGCTCGATTGGGTGTTTTGAAAGGAATTCGTGGTATGGTCACGTATGATTGTGTAAAAATAAGTTTAATTTCGTTTCAAAATGAATGGCGAACCTTCCTTGGTCGATTTGAAGTCCAAAACTAAGGTTTTCTCCACTTTAGGTCGTGTTCTTCAACCTTAACTGCTGCTGCTGTGTTCAGATTAGTCCCACCGTCTGGGACGCCAACTTTGAGCATCTGGGACGCTAGGCTTTGATCGTTTGATACGCCAATGGCATCTGGGACGGTGGTTTGTACCGTCTAAGACGGTGGTTTCCTCGTGTGGTTTTTACCCTTACGCCAACCAAACGGTGGCTTCTTCTGTTTTACGCCGATCCATACGTGAAGTAGTGTTTTCCAGGCCACCGTCTGGGACAGGTGGCTGGACCGTGTTTTACGGTGGTCAAGCCTTGAACCAGCGTGTGGGACGCCAAAGCTGGGCGTGTGAGACGGTGGTCTCCTGAGCTCAGTTTCTGGTTTCTTTTCCTAGCTTCATTTCCTTTCTCCTTGGATCGAGCTGAACTATCTAATGAACCATTTCGTAGATTTTATGATGTCTTGGTCGAGCTTCATGAGTCGTCTAAAGAGCCTATGTAGTTATCTATAAAAGAATAAAGAAAAGAAAATGAAAGTAACATATATAAATGCATACAAATATATTAATCTATATTAAACGGATATGATAGGTTGTGAGCGTGTGGCCATCAATCGACGTTTGTAGATCAACATTAACTCATCGTAGCCGAGCCGAGGTGAGTTCGTAGCCCCTTTACATATTACGATTTTGGGGTGAAAAGTGTACGTTTTATTTGTTGGCTTGTTTGATCGTTATGTGAGTTTACTTATTTAATCAAGGTTGTATGATCGTTTTCTGTTCGTATCAAGGTTATGTGATCATTTAATGATCCAATCAAGGTTATATGTTCGTATCAAGGTTATATGTTCGTTTAATTATTTAATCAAGGTTGTGTGATCGTTAAATGTTCGTATCAAGGTTAAATGATCATTTATTGATCAAATCAAGGTTATATGTTCGTATCAAGGTTATGTGATCGTTATGATTTAATCAAGGTTGTATGATCGTTATATGTTCGTATCAAGGTTATGTGATCATTTAATGATCCAATCAAGGTTATATGTTCGTATCAAGGTTATGTGATCATTTAATGATCCAATCAAGGTTATATGTTCGTATCAAGGTTATGTGATCATTTAATGATCCAATCAAGGTTATATGTTCGTATCAAGGTTATGTGATCATTTAATGATCCAATCAAGGTTATATGTTCGTATCAAGGTTATGTGATCATTTATTGATCCAATCAAGGTTGTATGATTGTTTTATGTTCGTATCAAGGTTATGTGATCATTTAATGATCCAATCAAGGTTATATGTTCGTATCAAGGTTATGTGATCATTTAATGATCCAATCAAGGTTATATGTTCGTATCAAGGTTATGTGATCATTTAATGATCCAATCAAGGTTATATGTTCGTATCAAGGTTATGTGATCATTTAATGATCCAATCAAGGTTATATGTTCGTATCAAGGTTATGTGATCATTTAATGATCCAATCAAGGTTATATGTTCGTATCAAGGTTATGTGATCATTTAATGATCCAATCAAGGTTATATGTTCGTATCAAGGTTATGTGATCATTTAATGATCCAATCAAGGTTATATGTTCGTATCAAGGTTATGTGATCATTTAATGATCCAATCAAGGTTATATGTTCGTATCAAGGTTATGTGATCATTTAATGATCCAATCAAGGTTATATGTTCGTATCAAGGTTATGTGATCATTTAATGATCCAATCAAGGTTATATGTTCGTATCAAGGTTATGTGATCATTTAATGATCCAATCAAGGTTATATGTTCGTATCAAGGTTATGTGATCATTTAATGATCCAATCAAGGTTATATGTTCGTATCAAGGTTATGTGATCATTTAATGATCCAATCAAGGTTATATGTTCGTATCAAGGTTATGTGATCATTTAATGATCCAATCAAGGTTATATGTTCGTATCAAGGTTATGTGATCATTTAATGATCCAATCAAGGTTATATGTTCGTATCAAGGTTATGTGATCATTTAATGATCCAATCAAGGTTATATGTTCGTATCAAGGTTATGTGATCATTTAATGATCCAATCAAGGTTATATGTTCGTATCAAGGTTATGTGATCATTTAATGATCCAATCAAGGTTATATGTTCGTATCAAGGTTATGTGATCATTTAATGATCCAATCAAGGTTATATGTTCGTATCAAGGTTATGTGATCATTTAATGATCCAATCAAGGTTATATGTTCGTATCAAGGTTATGTGATCATTTAATGATCCAATCAAGGTTATATGTTCGTATCAAGGTTATGTGATCATTTAATGATCCAATCAAGGTTATATGTTCGTATCAAGGTTATGTGATCATTTATTGATCCAATCAAGGTTATATGATCGTTTTATGTTCGTATCAAGGTTATGTGATCATTTAATGATCCAATCAAGGTTATATGTTCGTATCAAGGTTATGTGATCATTTAATGATCCAATCAAGGTTATATGTTCGTATCAAGGTTATGTGATCATTTAATGATCCAATCAAGGTTATATGTTCGTATCAAGGTTATGTGATCATTTAATGATCCAATCAAGGTTATATGTTCGTATCAAGGTTATGTGATCATTTAATGATCCAATCAAGGTTATATGTTCGTATCAAGGTTATGTGATCATTTAATGATCCAATCAAGGTTATATGTTCGTATCAAGGTTATGTGATCATTTATTGATCCAATCAAGGTTATATGATCGTTTTATGTTCGTATCAAGGTTATGTGATCATTTAATGATCCAATCAAGGTTATATGTTCGTATCAAGGTTATGTGATCATTTAATGATCCAATCAAGGTTATATGTTCGTATCAAGGTTATGTGATCATTTAATGATCCAATCAAGGTTATATGTTCGTATCAAGGTTATGTGATCATTTATTGATCCAATCAAGGTTATATGTTCGTATCAAGGTTATGTGATGTTATTAATGCCCCATGTTTCCGCCTTGTTGGGGTGTTACAGTATCTCAAGAAAGCTCCAGGTATGGGCATACACATCAAAAAAGGTCAGTCTCTTGAACTTAAGCCTTTGTAGATTCTGACCGGGGTAAGTGTCTATCTTCTAGGAGGTCTGTCACTGGTTTCTGCATATATTTAGGAGATTCTCTTGTTTCTTGGAAAAGCAAGAAACAGAATACTGTATCTAGGTCCTCTACTGAGGCTGAATACAGGGCCATGGCATCAATTACTTGTGAAATTCTTTGGATAATTAAGATTCTGGAAGACCTTCATATTGATGTTAAACTTCCCATTGAATTACACTGTGACAACAAATCTGCTATATTGATCGCCATGAACCCTGTCCACCATGAAAGAACAAAGCACATAGAGATAGATAAACATTTGGTGAGGGAAAAAATTAGTAATGTGATTTTGAAACTTATGAAGATTGAATCTGAACACTAGAATGCTGACATTTTCACCAAAGGGTTGGGAGTGAAACAACATGAACACCTTATGAACAAACTTGGAATGATTAACATGTACCAAGTAAGGAATTGAGGGGGGATGTTAAGAATATCAATCCTTACTTGGAAATTAAGTTGGTTATTTTCATTTCTGGCTTTAGTATTTTACAGGACCATTTGTGCAATATCTGCTTGGAAGAAAGGACCAAAGGTGTCATGAAAGGAAGGACCAGTGCAGCTAAAGTTAAGGACTCAAGGTGAAGACTGAAGACCCTCTATATGTTGAGGGACTACTTCTGTAACCCTTCTATAGCCGTTGTAGGCTTCCTAGGACTATAAATAAACACCTTTCCCCATATCTAGGGTTCATTCCTTCTGATGCAGCCGTTATTTCCTCTTTGTATTATTCGATGTAGTCTTATGGCTGATTAGATTGAATCTATGTTTAGGTCTAATATTCTCTGAATGTTTATTACCCTTTTTATGTATTGAAACTCTTTTATAAATAATATATATATATATATAGCAGCAGCTCTTTTGCTAATATTGTGTTGTTTCTATCAAATCCTTGGTATTATCTCATATTTTTCTAAATCTTAACAATACCGCACCCCATACCATGTTAATGGAGGCGTGTTACCGCGTGGTTTGGGGGCATACCGCGTTTCATGCAGTGTACGTTGTTGCCGTTGCTCTTATAGGTGATTATATTTTCAAGTAGTAATCCCTAATATATAGACTACATTATAAATAAAAAAAAGTGTCTTGCGTGTGTGTATTCAAAGCTTAAAGCAAAGCATATGGCTTTTCAAAAACCATTAAGATATATGTTCTTGACTATTAACACATACAACAAACAGATATTGATTCATATAACCTGAATATGGGTAGAGAAATTTGACATTGGATAGTCAAAACTCATGGTTAGATAATAAATAATCACAATATGAATGGCTTATTACTTTTGGAAGAGGTCAAATATATAAACACTCTAGTAATTCAGTACTTGTGCGTGGCCTTCTTTTTATTTGAACTTTTCCGACTTTCAAAACTTCAAAATCTATCAAATCCTAGTGAAAATAAGACAAATCATGAACTACAAAAAATGTTTGGTCAAATGTGTATATTCAAACTTCCTCAAGCTTCCAATAACCAATATGCAAAGAGTAATTTTATGAAGTTCCCTAAAATAAAGCAAGTCCCTTTAACAAACAAAAGACCAAAAGACAAATTCTATAATGCCACCATAAAAGCCAATTTTAGCTTCTTTCTTGTTTGGCTTCATCAACCCTTTTATGTGCTTTAGATACTTATATTTTATCAGTTTCTTCAATTTTGTTTGATTAGGAGATACTTAAGGTATATGATTATTATGTGTTTAGAAATGAAAATAATATAATGTTAAGTAACCGTATTTTTCCTGCTAAAATTACTTTAGGACTATGGTAGTCACATGCAAAAAATATTTAAAAATGGTAAATGGGTGGGAACCCTCTGGTCCCATGTACCGTTTTGGTACCCAGAGCGCACACCGCATAAAACTCATGCCCGGTAAGTCACCATCCTCACACATGGGATCACAAGATATAGTTTCTCCACTTGCCTTTGGCAAGTTTTGAACCTGTGACCTCTAGCCTTCATCTGTGGGCCCATGTGGTCACATGATGGCGGTACCACTGAGGTTTCACCCATTGGTTGCAAAAAATATTGTATATAACAGTTAATCATTATTTTTAAGAAATTAATTATTTTTATATGCTACACGCCTACATTCTGGTGCGTGTTATTCATATATAGTTCCAATTGCTGTGGTAGAAAAATCATTTTCTAATATGATAACTATTTTTATAAAATTTATTTCTTTTAGAACGACATGTTAATAGGTTAGTGGTTCGAACCCTAGCAGTGACATCTAAGCGGACAGTATGCTAGAGGTTGAAACCTGAAAGCACCCCTGAAGATCAAGGGTGCGATAACACGGCCCGCACGCGTCCGAAGAGGTAAATGCATGAAATCATGGGGAATTGAGATTCGATCTCTGGTTTCCAAACCAACATTCTCTCCCCCAAAGACCTCCAAAAAATGCCTCAAGTGGCCACTTGATCTAAGACAAAGTGGTTTATAAAATTTCATATCTATTATCCACCCATGACGAATTTTTTTAAATAAAATTCATATCTATTTTAACCATTCTGGTGTATTTAACTTATACCGGACGGTTTATAAGCCGAATAAACTTAACAACATTTATTTATAAATAAAGTTTAAACATTTTCTATATTTTGTTTATATGTATAGACTAAACATGTATATTTTTAATTAGAATTAAAATAAAATAAAATAAAAAAAAACATAATACTAGAGGAGTACGAGGGAGCAGTGATCACTGATCAGTGATCACAAGTTCACAACCGTCCAACTCAGAGGAGACAATTTAATCTTTGACTTTCCGTCACTGACCATTTCCGATGTGTCTACTTTCCAACACACACATGTATATATAAATAAATACTGTAATTACTAGTATAATATACTAACTTGTGTTTATTAATCAAATTCATTTTCTTCGCAGGGATTCAGACCTCAGTGAAGTAAAAAAGTTTAGGTTGAAAACGGACAAAACGAGTTACAACCAGAGTGTTTTGTCAACAATTTTTTTTACATATATATATAGTGAATATGATAGAATGCTATAATATATTTCATTTAATTAGCTGGTTACGAACGGGTTAAAATGTACCATCCGGGCAACTTTCAATCAATTTAGGCCTTTCGATCAATTTGTGTGAATATTCTAAGCTTTAGCTTGAAATTTAAATGCAAGCTATTTGATTTGTTGTATGCAATATAGTAATCTCTATGTATAATACTTTCTATAACGTGTTAACCGAAACGACCATATTATATCTTGGTTAGGCCACATACACATCTGAATTAAAAAACATACGCTCAATAAGAAAAACTTCATCCGTTTAATCACTTATAAAGCATTTAGCGTTAGGCGAAAAATAGTTACGCTATATAGTATGGCCGTGTTTCAGTTAATTGTTTGATAATACTAGACATCTCTATATATATATATAAAAGGCTATCAGAGAGTGCTCACGTGTCACTCATAGAACCTGTGACCTCAAGGTTAGCATGTGAGCTTCTTTGCCAGTTGAACCACAAGGAATTTTGTTTATTATTTGGAAAGTCACAATAGAAATACTATTGTTGTCTTAAAATATATATCCTGCAATTGTTCAACCGATAATTAATATAGCTAGACATGAGGATTTAAATTTTTTTTAATGTTATTGTCATTCAAATACTTTTGAAAGTTTTTAGTAATCGGTTAATGCAAGCCATCACTTTTGGTTATTTATAATTCACAATACATGATTCCTTTTTAGTACGATTTATCATATAAATTTCATAGAAACTTAAAACTTTCATCTCCAGATTTATTTTTCATTTATATATTATTCAACTTAATTATGAATCCAAAGATAAAAATTTGGCAGAGATATAACTAGAACACGAGGATTTTTTTTTTTTAAATACAAAATATGAGGAAATAGGTTTGTCTGAATCTAACAAGTTATAAGTGATATTTTTTTTAAAAAAAATTCAGAAATGCTTTCAAATAAAACGTGTCATTTTTTCAGTTGATTTCGTGTTTTTAGTATGTAAGTTGATAGCAAACTACAAGTTTAATTTCTAGAAATCTTTTGTGCTTTTTAACCGTTGATTAATTTGATATGTTTTTGTTTAGCCTTAACTTTTATATACTAAAGATGAATCAATTTAGCCGATGTTGGTTATCTTTCTTTGACTTTTAAAGTGAATAATATTTTATGTGAGTTCACTTTGTGAACAGGTCCGAGGTAGATGCTGATAGACTTATTGGAGCTTGGGGTTCATTCAAAACCATCTGTCACATTTGATGGAAACATGGCACAAGTTGCCGAGGGTCATGGAAGGTATTGAATCTACCGACTCTTCGCTTGGATATATTTGAGGGGTCATTTCAGTCCAAATACTTAAAAATTTGATGAATCGAGTTACGTGTTATATCTAATACATAAAAAAATGAACAAAATTTTGATTGATAGCAAATTTTAATCCTAAGAAGTTCTTAGACCAAATCAAGTTTTAAGCTAGCTATTTAGTCACAATTTAATGGAGTTTTGTGGGTGATATTTGGCGTCATATCTCTTCATGATGTGTTGTTATAGGGTCTATCTGCAACCAATTGGTAATACAATTAATCCTCGATGTAAGGTATATATAGAGATTAGCTAATATAAGATAATTTTTGATGTTTTACAAGCCTTTTTGTTTACCATCTACATTTAACAATAGATTTCATTGTATCAATATTCACATATTAGCATCTTTAGTAATAAATTTCACACATTGGAACCAATAGTTTTTATATTATCAATATTCACACATTGGCATCTTTACTAATAAATTTTCCATTTTAATAAATATTTTCCGTCTACATTTTAATAATATTTTCCATGCTTTATCTTTTGGCTTCAAATTAAAATATTAAAATGTGTAATTAAGTCTGAAACTTTTGTGTTACTTGCAAATTTTATAAGAATTCATCACCTAAACATATGTGTACATGTTATAACTTATATTGGCGTACATTATTATAAGGCTTTTAAACAGTCGGGTCTTAAATAGTAGATTAGCACTCCTATAAAAGTTAATATTTTTTTTTATAAAAGTTGATCATCATTTTTAACTCATCATTATATTTTTTTTATAAAAGTTGATCATCATTTTTAACTAACATATAAAGTTGTTTTTTCTCATACATTTTCTTAAAGCTATATTTGAGCAACCGTGCAAGCAATTTTAAAGTTTCTTCGGTATTTTGAAGTATATTGGTACGTAAGGCTTTACAATTCAAGATTTTAAGTTATTATCAGCAATGTTTGTATTGTATCATGTGAATTAAATCCTTTTTTTTATAACTATATGTATTTTTATTTAATTTATAATTTTTTATAATTCATTTAATGACATTTTTTAGTATACACAGTAGTACATGTGTCGGTTTTTCATTTATTTATTAATGATTAATTAGTAATAATTATAAATTTTATTAGTCCATGGAATGCATGGGTTATATTTCAAAAAAATTCAAGTTTTAGAATTTCAAAAAAATTTATTAGTCTATGGAATGCATGAGTTATATTAATTAAATCAAATCTATAAGGGGGAGGGAGTGGTCATTCCATAACCAAACTTTTATCAATTTTTCACCTTATCACTCTCCAATAAAAACCCTCCACTTTATTTTTCCTCAAACTTTACCAAACTTCACCAAAATACTGACATCACTTTCACCGAACTTCACCAAACTTATAAATACTATTTCCACATCATATTTTTTATGCCATTTATTTTTAATACATAAAATCAAAAACTATATAAATTAAAACATTTAAATAAATAATAAAATACAATCAACAATAAAATAAAATAAAAATACAGGGGCGATTGAAATGTAATTAATATAAATAAAAATATAGTTTCAAATTTTGTATAGTATCAAATCATAGGGACTAAAATATAAACAATAAAAAAATTAAAAAAAAGAAGAAGAAAAAGATAGAGATTACTTTTTCTACTTCCTTATAAGACTATACATAGATATATATACGATACTAGAAGAAAACAAAATTAATTTCATTACGGGTATTATAAATATTTAAAGTAGATATTATAAATATTTCAAATAAATATATATAAATTTAAAATAGTAATATAACAGAAAAGCATTTTGTGATTACTTCCAAATATTAGAAGAAATGGTATATATAAATTGATATATATAACTTCCAGTGTCTTACATATGAAAAATTAAAGAAAAAAGAAACAACAATAATTTTAGTCATTAGTGGCCCCCACAACCCCTATTCCATCCTCTCTTTTTGGTGAAGTTTGCCGAAATTCACACCTTCTCTCCTTCGGCATAACACGGGCAGTGGTGTTACTGCCCGGTCGCCGACTCGGTCAATGGGTTTGGCGAATACCACTCCTTCCCGCTAGCATATATAATACTTACTTGTACTAAATACTAAGTTGAGGTCCCAATATAAGTACACATTTTATGAGTCACTAACCACATTCAAATCAAACAAATGAGGATGTCCTCTTAAATACATTTTTTTAATGGGGTTGTTTCACAATGGTAGCATTGATTAAGAGTGTTTAATTGAGTTCCAAGACCATGCTCTTTTTGGGGGCTTTGGACAACAATATCAAGTGTAATCTTATTGACTTCAAGTGTAGATTTTACAATCTATTTATAAGATGTTTACATATATAAGGAACATCTAATTTATTATAATATATAATTATATATTCAATTTCGCTATAACATTATATCTATTACATGTCATTTACGATAAATTATGTAGAAAATAAAACAGACCGGTGCAACGCACGGGTTTCACCTAGTTTTTAATAAGAACATGCCTAACCTAATCTTCAAGATTTGCAGCTTTGTGCATGTCTATCAGTATCAAGATTACACAAAAAATCAAGCAGGAAAAACATTTGAATTAAAGAATTGGATCAAATCCTCAAAACTCTCCCATCCCCTTTCCTAAATTCAAAGCAATATCAAAATACATATATATATATTATATATATATATATATATTATTAACACATTTCTCAACAAAAAACCTTATTTTCCTCCACTTACTTTCACTTTTTATAATAATTTAACCCTTAAACTGTACTATATAATGCACTAACTCGTACACTGCATCTTTTCAGTTCAGATGTACTACTGATCAAAAACAAAAAAGAAAAGACCCATTTTCAGAAATCTAAATATGGATGAGGGAATGTCAGGTTTTGGTCTGAAACCCAGTCGTAGTGGTGGCGGCGGCGGTGGCGCTAAGTGTGGTCGTTGGAACCCGACCAATGAACAAGTCAAAGTCCTGACTGACTTGTTTAGGTCGGGTTTACGAACTCCTAGCACTGATCAGATACAAAAGATATCTTCCCAGTTGAGTTTTTATGGGAAGATTGAGAGCAAAAATGTTTTTTATTGGTTTCAAAACCATAAAGCCAGGGAAAGACAAAAACGTCGTCGCGTTTATGTTGAGAATGATCAAAACGACCTAAATATTGCAAAACAACGTAAGTTTTATTATACTTATATACAATACGTATAGTCTAAGTCTCTAAGATGGTGTTTTGTTTTGTTATATGTTATGTTATGACATTTTACTTTTTTTGAAAATGATTTATTTGTGGTTTTTGTATGAATAGATTTTGCTGATGTGACGGAGTCAGGAAGGGTGATAGAGACGTTACAACTTTTTCCTGTGAACTCGCTTGCTTTCTCTGAACAATCATCAGAGAAGGCAAGAGGGTACACCAATGATGTATGCAAAGAAAACACGTCACCATACACGACCATGTATACGTGTGGAACAGAAATGGAAAACCATTATCATCATCGACATCCATCACTAGATCTACGTTTAAGTTTCATGTGAATGAAAAAACAAATTAGTGGTTGATCATGGAAATCTTTGAACAAACAACATTATTGATCACATGTTCAGCTTGAATGATGTTGTACTTGTTTTTCAGTTGTAATAACTACTACAAGTTGATCCTTTGTTTACAATGAAAAACATAACTAGTTAGTTAGTAGGTGAAAAAACTAGTTGTAATATCTAAAGTCATATTGGTATGTAACTGGAGTTCTAAAATGATCATTTGACTTGCTAATTAACTTTGGTGTACACGACGATATATGTTGTTTTTCTTTATAAACGATTAAATGTCATCTTGCAATGACTATTTTAGTCTTTTGATCTTTGTAACTCAAGATATCTTAAGTCATCTGAACGTATGATATGATTAAATTCACAACTGAAAAGTTTCCGTGCGTTTTTGAGCATCAATATGTCAACATAAATCCGTCATACTTTCCAATGAATGTCTATCATCATCCATGAGTGCTCTAATGAAAATTTCCAATCTATTTCCATATATATCCTTTATTATATTCTTAGATGTAACAACAATAGGACCGTCAAAGGCTCAGCATCAAGGTTTGGGATGTAGACGGGTATTCTTAGGTAGATATAGATTGAAAATACATATATCAGTGTTTAGATTTTAAGAATTATTGGGCTAAACAACAGGGCCGGCAAATAAATTTTGACGTCTGTGTGCAAAATCAAATTTCAAAAATGGGGGCCCATTTAACAAAAAAGATATATATACATATATTTTACGATAAATACTATAAGTGTACAAAAAAGAGAATACTAGTCTCTTTTTAAAAATGCATTTAATTTTATTTTTAATATCTATAAATCCTTAAAATAATGATTTTATAATAAATATTTAAATTATATTAATATATAACTAATTTTTAAAAAATGGGGTCCGTCTTAAAGTCAGGACCCTGTGCGCTGACCTATATAGCACTTGCCAAGATCCTCCTAGCTTGCTAGTTGGGGTTATCAATGGAAGCTCAAATTTCTTATATTGGGCTTTCCTGATCTTTGATCTCATATATATGTAAGCCCATTAATATAGATATTCTTTGTACACTGCAAGCCCATTAATATATATCAACACATCAAAGTGAATTTACTTTTCTTTCATTTTCTTAATGAAAAATGGTGACCAGAACCAGACTTAGACCCTGACGGCCAGACCTAAAAATAACTAATATTTAATTAAGTTATTAAATAAAAAGAAATCATTATAGAGTTTTTTCAATACCTAGATCAATAGAGTACATTGAGAATTTATAATATGTTCAACAATATTTTAATGTTCAAGGTCCATTAAGCAAAGTCCAAAAGCACATGTGATAAAATAGTGTGCAAAAATAAGGGCTAGGAAACCGAATTTGATCAAGACCGGTTTCAGCTATGGCCTAACCGGTCAGTTAGTAACCGGTTTATACTTCCGGTCATTAAGACCGGTTACATTACACGAGCAGTCGGCCTCTATATACAGTATCCCAGTAGGCACAATATAACACAATCCAAAGCACCCACTGAGTTCAAATACTATTACAAGAGTTAATAGTAAGAAAGCGTATACACCAGCTGCAAAAACACTGGTTTATATCATAAATATAACCACTGTTGCTCGTATTAACGTAGTAGAATGTATAATGACAATTCTGGTTTATATACATAAATATAACCACTGTTGCTCGTATTAACGTAGTAGAATGTATAATGACAATTCTGGTTTATATACATAAATATAACCACTGTTGCTCGTATTAACGTAGTAGAATGTATAATGACACTGGTTTATATCATAAATATAACCACTGTTGCTCGTATTAACGTAGTAGAATGTATAATGACAATTCTGGTTTATATCATAAATATAACCACTGTTGCTCGTATTAACGTAGTAGAATGTATAATGACAATTCTGGTTTATATCATAAATATAACCACTGTTGCTCGTATTAACGTAGTAGAATGTATAATGACAATTCTGGTTTATATCATAAATATAACCACTGTTGCTCGTATTAACGTAGTAGAATGTATAATGACAATTCTGGTTTATATCATAAATATAACCACTGTTGCTCGTATTAACGTAGTAGAATGTATAATGACAATTCTGGTTTATATCATAAATATAACCACTGTTGCTCGTATTAACGTAGTAGAATGTATAATGACAATTCTGGTTTATATCATAAATATAACCACTGTTGCTCGTATTAACGTAGTAGAATGTATAATGACAATTCTGGTTTATATCATAAATATAACCACTGTTGCTCGTATTAACGTAGTAGAATGTATAATGACAATTCTGGTTTATATCATAAATATAACCACTGTTGCTCGTATTAACGTAGTAGAATGTATAATGACAATTCTGGTTTATATACATAAATATAACCACTGTTGCTCGTATTAACGTAGTAGAATGTATAATGACACTGGTTTATATCATAAATATAACCACTGTTGCTCGTATTAACGTAGTAGAATGTATAATGACAATTCTGGTTTATATCATAAATATAACCACTGTTGCTCGTATTAACGTAGTAGAATGTATAATGACAATTCTGGTTTATATCATAAATATAACCACTGTTGCTCGTATTAACGTAGTAGAATGTATAATGACAATTCTGGTTTATATCATAAATATAACCACTGTTGCTCGTATTAACGTAGTAGAATGTATAATGACAATTCTGGTTTATATCCACAATAAAGCCATATTATCCCACTGAACCCCATTTGACCCGATCCCCAAACTTATAAGCCCTTAACTCACATGTATTTCACAATTATTGAGAAATTGAGAGAATTTGGGAGAATTATTTGTATTGATTATAAAAATCTAATTACAATGAGCTTGATGATACATTATATATACAAGAGATGTGTAGATACAATTTCTATATCTATATAATTAACCTCTAACAAACTCTAACAACTCTAACTGAATTCTGTTGAGAATCTGTTATATCTCTTTTATTACATCACGCCACACACGTGCATTGCCTTATTGTGTATCATCCTTGTGCTGCTTATCTTCCTTAACACTTGATGAGCTTGGTGATGAGCTGTTTGCTTCTGCTGTAATATGGATTCCTCATTATCCCCCCCGCAAGTAGGCATTGTGTAAGCATCACAAATGCCTAACTTGGATAAGCAATTGTAATGTAAAGGTCTTGTGAGAGCTTTGGTAAAAATATCAGCAGGCTGTGCAGTTGAGGGGATAAATGTGGGACGAATGACCCCTGATTTGATCTTATCTCTGACAAAGTGACAATCAATCTCAATGTGCTTGGTTCTAGCATGTTGAACAGGATTATAAGCTAAAGCTAAAGCAGATGAGTTGTCACAGAATACTGGTATTGAGTAGGAAGATTGGACATTGAGATCTTGCAGCAGACATTTGATCCATGTTATTTCACAAGTTGTGTCAGCTAAAGATCTGTATTCAGCTTCAGTGGATGATCTGGAAACAACACTTTGTTTCTTTGATTTCCAGGAAATGAGACAAGAACCCAGAAATATACCTGAACCAGATAATGATCTCCTTGAGTATGGGCAGCTGGCCTAGTCACTGTCACAATAGGCTGCTAATATGAGAGAGTTATTTACAAGAAAGTACAAGCC
Source organism: Erigeron breviscapus (assembly GCA_034093135.1). Lineage (NCBI taxonomy): Eukaryota > Viridiplantae > Streptophyta > Magnoliopsida > Asterales > Asteraceae > Erigeron > Erigeron breviscapus. The sequence continues at coordinate 14,454,895 of CM067169.1, read as the reverse complement.
TTGACTTGGGCAAAGTTTGATGTATCTTAATGTCTTCATGAGTGCTTTAAGATGGGGAGTTCTGGGTTGTTGAAGAAATTGGCTCAAAGCTTGTGCTGCAAAGGCTAAATCAGGTCTAGTGATTGTAAGATAGATGAGTTTACCCACCAGGGTTCTGTAGGTGGTAGGATCAGAGAGAGGTTCTCCATCAGTGTGATTGAGTTTATCATTTGGATTCAGAGGTGTGGCTGCTGGTTTGGAGTTGAGTAAGTCTGCTGCTGTAATGAGTTCTAAAGCATACTTTCTTTGTGACATTGTAAGACCAGAAGAATTTTTGAGGAACTCAATCCCTAGATAGTAATGAAGTGAGCCAAGATCCTTAATGCTGAATTGTTGATGCAGTTGTGCTTTAGCTTCTTTGATATGAGCCTGATCATTACCAGACATGATAATGTCATATACATAGATGAGTATGAGTAGGAAGATTGGACATTGAGATCTTGCAGCAGACATTTGATCCATGTTATTTCACAAGTTGTGTCAGCTAAAGATCTGTATTCAGCTTCAGTGGATGATCTGGAAACAACACTTTGTTTCTTTGATTTCCAGGAAATGAGACAAGAACCCAGAAATATACCTGAACCAGATAATGATCTCCTTGAGTATGGGCAGCTGGCCTAGTCACTGTCACAATAGGCTGCTAATATGAGAGAGTTATTTACAAGAAAGTACAAGCCTTGACTTGGGCAAAGTTTGATGTATCTTAATGTCTTCATGAGTGCTTTAAGATGGGGAGTTCTGGGTTGTTGAAGAAATTGGCTCAAAGCTTGTGCTGCAAAGGCTAAATCAGGTCTAGTGATTGTAAGATAGATGAGTTTACCCACCAGGGTTCTGTAGGTGGTAGGATCAGAGAGAGGTTCTCCATCAGTGTGATTGAGTTTATCATTTGGATTCAGAGGTGTGGCTGCTGGTTTGGAGTTGAGTAAGTCTGCTGCTGTAATGAGTTCTAAAGCATACTTTCTTTGTGACATTGTAAGACCAGAAGAATTTTTGAGGAACTCAATCCCTAGATAGTAATGAAGTGAGCCAAGATCCTTAATGCTGAATTGTTGATGCAGTTGTGCTTTAGCTTCTTTGATATGAGCCTGATCATTACCAGACATGATAATGTCATATACATAGATGAGTAGGGTAGTGAAGATGGTTCCTTTCTTGTAGATGAAGAGAGAAGTGTCTACATAGCTTTGTGTGAATCCTAGAGTTTTGAGATAAGTAGTGAGTTATCAAACCACTGCCTAATTGCTTGTTTAAGTCCATAAAGTGACTTGATGAGCTTGCAAACAGTGTTGGCTGGGACATCCTTTGTGTAACCTTGAGGGATGGACATATAAACATCTTCATGAAGATCTCCATGTAGGAATGCATTATTGATGTCCAATTGTTCAATTGTCCAGTTGTGGTGAATACTGACAGCAAGGAGTGTTCTGATTGTGACCATTTTTGCCACAGGGGAAAATGTTTCATTGTAATCAATACCAGCCTATTGATGGTAACCTTTTGCCACTAATCATGTCTTGTATCTTTCAATTGAGCCATCTGCCTTGTATTTGATCCTATATACCCATTTACTGCCTATAGGACTCTTATCAGGTGGCAAAGTGACAAGTTTCCATGTGTTGTTCTGTTCTAAAGCCTGTATTTCATTTGTCATTGCCTCAATTCATTTAGGGTCTTTAGAGGCTTCAATAAAGGTATGTGGTTGAACTGCCTTATCTACATTATGCACAAAGTGAAGTGAGTGAGGAGACATATTAGAGTATGTGATGGAGTTGGCTATGTGATGTTTTGATTTTGTGCAGATGAAGTCCTTGAGTATGACAGATGGTTGTTTGATTCTGTTTGAAGTTCTGGTTGTGATTGGAGGTTGTGAAACAGGTGCAGTTGGTGGATTTTGAGGTTGTATTTGTTCTTCAGTGTTGTGATGGCTTGTTGGTGATGTGTTTATAGAATTAGGTGTAGAGAAAGGATTATTGGATGAAGATACAGAGGAGGATGGAGCAGAAGAAGTAATGAGATTTGGAAGTGAAGTTGGTGGAATGACTGAAGGGGTGTAATTGATGTCAGTGGAGCAGTGGGGTGGAGATGGTGATGTGGGAGTTAATTTGAAAGGGAATTTGGTTTCATCAAAAGTAACATTTCTGCTGGAAAATACTTTGTGGGTTGAGAGATCATATAAAAGATAGCCTTTTTGATTATGTGGGTAGCCAAGCAGTGCACAGGGTGTTGCCCTTGGTGCAAATTTATCTGGGGTGTAACTATAGGCATATGCTTGGCAACCAATGATTCTTATATAAGTGAGAGAAGGAGGCTTTTTGTAAAGAATCTCAAAAGGACTTTTGTTTTGTAATATAGTGGAAGGCAGTCTATTAATTAAGTAAGTTGCTGCCAAAATGCAATATCCCCAGAGGTGTTTAGGAAAATTGGCCTGAATTGAATTGACCTTGCCATTTCAAGAAGTTGTCTATGTTTTCTCTCAACTCTAGCATTTTGCTGAGGAGTATATGGGCAAGAGGTTTGATGAAGAATGCCAACAGATTGGAAGAAACTGGTTAATTGTGAGTTAACAAACTCAAGACCATTGTCACTTCTAACAATTTTGATAGATTTTACAAAGTGATTTAGCACATATTGATGGAATGCCTTGACAGTGGAAGTGACATGAGTTTTGGTAGGGAGGAGGTAAGTCCAGGTGGCCCTTGAATGGTCATCAACAATAGTGAGAAAATAAGTGCATTTATTCACAGTTGGATGCCTATAAGGGCCCCAAACATCCATATGAACAAGTTCAAACAAAGATTTTGCATAAGAATCACTAAGATTAAAAGGTAGCAGATGTTTTCGGTAAAGGCCGTCACCCCTTGCTAACTTTTATATCATCTGCTTAGCTAAAGGACATACAACACACTTATTCAATTGATTACAAGAAGTAAGAAAAGGAATAGTTTTGATTTCTTTGATGACAGGAAAAGATGAGTGACCCAGCCTGGCATGCCATGTTGCTGCATCTCTGCTGCTGGTCAGGGCTGCAGAATGAGTGAGATTGGATTTTGGAGATTGTGTGGGCAGGATGTAGAGTCCTCCACAGAATTTAGCATGAGTGGTGGAACCTTTATGGTCCTGAAAAGTGCAGCTATTAGCAGTAAAAATGACTGCAGAATGTGTTATGTGAAGGACTTTGCTTACAGAGATGAGGTTATAAGTGAATGTTGGTATGTAAAATACATCATGTAGTGTAAGATCCTTATTGATATAGACTGAGCCAATAATGGTGACAAGGACACTACTGCCATCAGGAATGGTCACAAATATAGGTCATGTGCATTTTCTTGTGTTGTGCATAAGTGACAATTTATTGCAGATATGGTCAGTTGCACCACTATCAGTTATCCAAACACCTAAAGCAATGGAGATATGTGCAGCAAGGACAAGTCTTATACCTGCCATGGTGGCTTGATGGATGTCTGAGTGAGTCAATGTACCATTGTTGTTTTGCAGCATTAACAAGACTTGATTCAACTGGTTTTGAAGCTGGTCCATTCTTGCATGAGTTGCAGATCAGATGACTGCAGAGGGGTGTCTTCTTCTGCCATTGCCAGATTGACAGTTCTTCCCTTGTTGTAGTAAGCATGTTGTTTGGGCTGGTTTGGCTTCTGCAGTGGTTGAAACTTGTTGTGCAGGGGATGTCCAACAGGATAGCCAACAATCCTGTAACACTCAAATTTGTAATGACCATCCCTATTGCAGCTAGAACATATCACTCCTGTCTTAAAAGAGCTTCTCCTCTCATTCATTTGAATTCCTTGAATTGCAGCTTTGACTTGTGGATTATTGACCTTTTGTTGATTATAAGAGGATTTATTCATTGTGTTGAGTGCAGTTGGCATAGCCAAATGAGTTGGTTTGTGAGCAATTCTCTGTTTCTCCTCTCGTCTCAACATAGAGTATGCTTTTGATGTTTGTGGTAGTGGCTGCATCAACAAGATTTGTCCCCTGATATTTGTGTAACTTTCATCTAGTCCCATCAGAAATTGAATGAGCCTCTTTCTTTGATCCCTTTCACCATTTGTCTTACCATTTTCACAAGTACACTTACAAGTACATGCATGTGGTGCTTCTAAAGCATCCAATTCATCCCACAGACCTTTCAATTTGTGATAATAGACCTCCATAGTAGTGTTTCCTTGTTTCAATTCAACAATCTCATTACTAAGTTGATAGATCCTATGGCCATCTAGTTGTTCATAGTGATCTTTCAATTCCCTCCATAGTGCAGACACATTATCAACAAAACTCAGATTATTGCTAATTTCTTCAGATAATGTATTTAAAATCCATGATATTAGCATGTCATTTGCCCTTTCCCAATGAGGCCTTAGAACAGAATCAATTTCAGGTACCTCATATTCACCATTCACAATTTTCAGCTTATTCTTAGCACTCAAAGCAATTGACAAAGATCTTTTCCATGAACTAAAATTTTCAGATCCAATTAGTTTCTTAGAGATCAAGATTAGACCTGGATGATCATTTGAATGAAAGTAGAATGGATGAGTAGTAGAATTTACATCCTCTGTTGCTCCTGATTGATTTCCTGGTATTCCTGATTGAATTCCTTCTGCTTCAGGCATTTTGACTTTTCTTCAAACTCTTTTGACCAATTTTAATGGCGGTTATTTCAAGATTTTGAAATTTCTTTGAAATTTCAAGTGGATTGTTGTGGATTTGAAGAATTAATGGTGGATTGAAGGTGGATTTGAAGAATTAATGGCAGATTGAAGATGAATTTGTGATATTGAAGATGAATTTATGTGGTTTTAATGGCGGAATTGTGTGAGATTTTGATGAAAGGCTCTGATACCATATTGAGAAATTGAGAGAATTTGGGAGAATTATTTGTATTGATTATTAAAATCTAATTACAATGAGCTTGATGATACATTATATATACAAGAGATGTGTAGATACAATTTCTATATCTATATAATTAACCTCTAACAAACTCTAACAACTCTAACTGAATTCTGTTGAGAATCTGTTATATCTCTTTTATTACATCACGCCACACACGTGCATTGCCTTATTGTGTATCATCCTTGTGCTGCTTATCTTCCTTAACACTTGATGAGCTTGGTGATGAGCTGTTTGCTTCTGCTGTAATATGGATTCCTCATTAACAATCTCAACTGGCTAATGACCCAGAAGTCCAAAATGGTCCCTGTAATTTACCTTGACTTTTCAGTTTTACTTTAATGACCAACTATAAGATAAAAGCATGTCTACAAATGAACTGAGAAACCACACTAGCTTTTGTACTAATGAATTTTTCTTATCTGGTATAAGCAAAAACTAGAATGCCAACGTCAGGAATACTAAGGGATTACCAATAGCTACTTTTCGGCAGAGGTTACAAGTACAGTGACCAATTAACCCAATTTTGCCATATATTAACAAATCAAAACCGGTTTGAAGACGACTTCTATGGTTGATAAAGTGATTTCAACATCATAATACAGTGATTACAGTACGTCTATAAACATTTAAATGGATTCAAAATGTCCAGGATTGGGTGTTGAAAAAGCAATAGATGTAAACATTGTGTCCAATACTAATCAGTTTATGCAACATTGTACAAATGATCATCTATCTAAATCATTGTGAAACAACAACCTATATGAGTATACATCAATAATCTTACTAGTAAACTAAACAAAGAAATCCCAAAACAAGTATCAAAGAGTATTTGCAAATCAGAATATTTTTTTTATCAATCTTCGTCTTCATCATCATCAGGTCGAACAGATTGCTCAAATTCAGCCTCCATAATCACACCATCCATAACATAGATAACCAACTCCCCCTTTCTTATATCTACCCGTTGTGATCGAACCCTATTAACTACAAGCATTCCATCTGCATCTTTTAATAAATATAGTTTAAATCCCGATAAAGAATCACAGATTGTCTCTTCATTATATGGTACAGATTCTGAAAGGATTTTCCATGGGACAACACTGAAGCTCAACACACGCGTAAGTATAGCATATGTATCATTTGCTTTCTCACCCACTAAACTATCGTTTACCCTTAATCTTAAATCGCGTTCAAACGCCATTTCTGATGGAATAAATACCGTAAACGAAAGATCTAGGGGAAGCATTTCTATCATCATGTTACCGAACTTTCCTATACTGTCACTTTTATCTGGAAATTTGTTAACTTTTTTTATCTTGATTGAAGTCATAGAACCATTATTACTAAAAGATACATCTGGAAGTCGAAAAACCGAAAGGATCAAAACCAAAAAGCAAGAAACCGAAACGAAAACAGCAACAATCACAATTGGATCCTTTGATCGGATTCTTCTCATTTTCAAACACCTGAGAGCAACTAGATTGGATACAAAGTTGTATCTATCTTCTAATCTATTTTCTATTTACATAAACAAACGATACTTCATGTGGTCGAATACTTTGTAAGCAAACAGACAATTTTCAATGGTGGTATTACACATGAAATTGGATTAAAACAAAACCAATATCAAGACGCAATTCAATTGATATACATATACGTTCCCAAACAAAGCTAGACTAAACATGTAGTAGTATTACATATGAAAATTTTGGGTTTACCTCAAAGAGTTGCAGCGAGATTTCATTCATTTGCCAATTTGACACAAGCAAATATTGATGGTATTAATTTAGGAAAGGTATTACAATTTTCAGACAGGGTGGGGGTGACCAAAGATTGTGAATCTCAATGTCAAATTTTAAAGTCATGGGCCTTTGACTAGATAGCATAGCATACTTGACTTATACTCATCTTTTTAAGCCCAAGAGTCCAAACCCAAGTGTTTTATACTGTAGAACTTTTGTATTTCTAAAGAAAAATGATAAATATAAGGGCCCGCTAGATTATGATTAATTTGTTTAAACATGTATAATGTTTGTATTTTATAATTTTTTAAAAAATTTTAGTTAAAAATAATTATCTTAGATTATGATAAACAAACTATGTTTACTTTTTTAATGGCTTATATTACGGATTGTAACAAATGCCATACAAATATTTATGTTGTGTTATGAACTATTCGGCTATTCATCATGTATAATAAATTTTCAAATTCTGATTATTGGATGTATCCGACAAATAAAAACCTTACAAAGTGACAACTTTTGCATACGTTCAGAAAATTGGGAATTTACAATTAACTCCTTATTTGACTCTTTTTGATGTTCTTGTTGTTCCTGAATATTGTGTCAGTCTGTTGTCTGTTCATAAAGTTGCTAAGCATAGTAAATTTCTTATTGCTTTTGATGATACTATGTGCTATGTTATGGCTCAGGATTTGAATACAATGAAAGTTCTAGGGACTGGTAGACAAGAAGGTGGATTGTACTATATTGATGAATGTTTAGAAGGTATTGATAGAATGATTACTTGCAATGTGTCTAAAACTGTTTGGCATCATAGATTAGGTCATCCTTCTGAATCTGTTCTAAATAAACTTCAGTCTGATTTGCATTTTAAAAAAAGTAAAGATTTTGTTTGTGAAATTTGTCATCAGGCTAAACAAACTAGAGATGTTTTTCCTCAAAGTGATCATAAGTCTACTGAATTAGGTCAACTTATACATTTAGATGTTTGGGGTCCTTATAGGATGACTAGCAGGGGTGGTTATAGATATTTTTTAACTATTGTAGATGATTACACCAGAGCTGTCTGGGTATATTTGTTAAAAACTAAAGAAGAAGTGTTTGAGAACACTGTTGTTTTTTATAACTTGTTAAAAAATCAGTTTAATAAAACCATTAAGACTTTAAGAAGTGACAATGGGACTGAATTTGTTAATAAATCTTTTACTACTTTTGTTGAGACAAATGGTATTGTGCATCAAACTTCTATTCCTCATACTCCTCAACAGAATGGGATAGTTGAAAGAAAACATAGACATATTCATAATGTTGCTAGAGCTCTTTTGTTTCAAGGGGGTATTCCCTTAAATTTATGGACTGAGTGTGTTCTGACTGCTTGTTATATTATTAACAGATTACCTTCTTCTGTGCTAAATGGAAAAATTCCTTATGAGACGGTTTTTAATAAACCTCCTTTTTTCTCTCACTTAAGATCCTTTGGTTGCTTATGTTTTTCAAAAAAATTAAATGTCTTGGATAAATTTCAAAGCAGGTCTTCTAAATGTATCTTAATTGGTTATTCTAATTCTAAAAAAGGATACAAACTTCTTTCTCTCAATGATAACAAAATATTTTTTTCCAGAGATGTTAAATTTTTTGAAAATATTTTTCCTTTAAAACATAAACAACAAGTTAAAGATTCTGGACAAGTTTTAGATCAAGAAACATTTTTTGATTCATATGAGCAACCTTCTATTCCCAATGATGAAGTGAGAGGAAATGAGGTAAGTGATGGTAGCAACCATTCTCACTCTGGCAGTGCTTCTTCTAGCTCTACCAGTGAGAATCTGGATGCTGCTGCAAATGATATGAATGAAAATGATTCTGAGGGTGATGATTTTATCATCAATAATGAGGATGTTCATATGCAGAATCAACAAGTCAATGATTTACAAATTGAAAATGAAAATAACAATAATGTTGTTGATAATAATCCTGATCAGATTCTTAGAAGGTCTGAAAGAGTTTCTATTTTTCCTGCTAACAAATATAAAGACTTTGTCATTAACAGTAGTGTTAAATATGGTCTTGAAAAGTTTGTTTGTTATTCTAATTTACATCCAAATTGTGTTTCCTTTATTTCTGAGCTTAATAAAAGTACTGAACCTAATAAATATAGTGTTGCTTGTAAAGAAAAACATTGGGTAGATGCTATGAATCTTGAGATGGAAGCTCTTTATAGAAATAATACATGGGAATTAACTAATCTTCCTGAAGGAAGAGAACCAATTGGATGTAAGTGGATATATAAGATTAAGTATAAATCCAATGGTGAAATAGAAAGATATAAAGCTAGGTTGGTTGCTAAGGGTTATAGTCAAAAGGAAGGTGTAGATTTTGATGAAACTTTTTCTCCTGTAGTTAAGATTGTCACTGTTAGATGTTTAATAGGTTTAGCTGTTCAGAATAATTGGTGTTTATATCAACTTGATATAAATAATGCTTTCTTGTATGGTGATCTTGAAGAAACTGTTTATATGAAACTGCCTGAAGGTTTTTTTGACAAGAATGATACTAGAGTATGCAAGTTGAATAAGTCTCTTTATGGCTTAAAAGAAGCACTTAGACAATGGAATGCTAAACTTACTGATGCTTTAATTGGTGATGGTTTTATGCAGAGTAAAAGTGATTACTCACTTTTTACTAAGACTGGAAATGGTGTTTTTATTGCCTTGTTAGTATATGTTGATGACATTATTATTACTGGCAATAGTGAGGTTGAAATTGATAAGTTTAAAGCTTATCTTAAAACCAAATTTCTGATAAAAGATTTAGGGAAGCTTAAATATTTTTTAGGCATTGAAGTTGTTGACACTGATGATGGTTTATGTTTAAACCAAAGAAAATATTGCTTAGATCTTTTATCTGAATTTGGCCTTCTGGTTGGGAAACCTGTCAGTGTACCTTTGAATCCTAATGTTCAATTGTCTAGTTGTGAGTCTGTTGATGATCATATTCTTGAAAATATAACAGAATATCAAAAATTGATTGGGAAGCTTATTTATTTGACTCATACTAGACCTGATATTGCATATACTGTACATTGTTTAAGCCAGTTTATGCATAAACCTATTGCTTCACATCTTAAGGTTGCACTTAGAGTATTGAGATACTTAAAAGGTGCACCTGGAAAAGGTACTTTGATCAGCAGGTCTGATTCTTTTAATCTTGAAGCTTATGTTGACTCACACTAGGCCAAATGCATTTCAAGCAGGAGGTCTGTTACTGGTTACTTTGTATGTTTTTGTGGTTCTTTGGTGTCTTGGAAGAGTAAGAAACAAAACACTATATCTAAGTCATCTACTGAAGGTGAATATAGGGCAATGGCTTCTGTTACTTGTGAAATAATTTGGATTGTGAAAATCTTGCAGGATTTACTAGTTACAAATGTATTGCCTGTTAAGTTGTTTTGTGACAATAAATCAGCAATTAAGATTGCTTCCAACCCTGTTTTCCATGAAAGAACAAAGCACCTTGAAATTGATCTTCATTTTGTTAGAGAAAAGATACTTGCTGGTGTAATTAAAACTGAGAAAATAGATTCTGCTCTAAATGTAGCAGATATTCTAACTAAAGGGTTGGATACAAAAACTCATGAGATCATTTGTAATAAGCTTAAGCTTGTTAACTTGTTTGAGAATAAGATTAAGGGGGGATGTTGAATTTATAATCTCATTCTCATATAATGCTTATCTCATTCTCATAAAATGCTTTATTCTTTAGCTTATTGTATGATTAGTAGTGCAGGTAGGACTTGCTGTGTTGGTTTATAAGAGAGAAGGGCTGAAGATGTCAAGTTGGGTGAAGTTACAAGTACAAGGACTGAAAGTGTCTTTATGCCAAAGATGGTGTGTATATAAACACATTTTCGTTCAGATTAGGGTTAACCTAAAAAGATCAATTTTTCTGTTTTCTCTCTCTCTTCATCGATATATATATATATACAAATATATATATATATATATATCTGCTTAATAATTGTAATAATAAATCAGGTTTTTGATTATTGTTTGTAATAGAACATTCAACAAATAGTTGAGTGAATCATACTTGATTAGCAGGTGTGATTTTGTGGTTGTTTGATTTGAATCTATTTGAGAATAGATTAAATATTCTGGTGATAAATTGAGATTTATTCTTCTTCAAAGACTTGACCTTAAACACCAACAAAACATAAAATCAACAACATAGTAAGTAAGCAATTAAGTACTTTTTGACTATCAACAAACCAACTTAACAGTGCTCCCCTGAAGAAGTACAAGAAACATACTGCATAAACTCTTGATCCATTTCCAATTCCGCCATTGTTTCCGGACATAGCACCACCTCCAAATCCACACTCCCACCACCTTCCTTCCCTGGAAACGCCGAGATCTTACCGTCGAATTTATTCGCCCTGCCACTCCTTACCGCAACAGGTTTCCCCCACCCGAAATCGTTATCAAACATTGGAAACCTTGGCGAACTTCCCATTGTCAACATCGCTCCATCAAAATTCCCTAATGGAAAACACCGAGGATCCTGTTCCCAATTCTTAACAAAACGACGCACTGTCATGTCGTCGTGTGACAAAACATTTTTGTTCAATTGTTGAGCACACCATTTGAGATCATGCGACAGAACGTCTCCTGCTGTTGCGTACGTTGGAATGCTCTGTATCGCATTACCGAAATAAAGCGTTTCCAATTTTGGCTCCAGCCTGTGTCGACAATTCACTGCCATCCTAAACGTTGTCGTTTTAGAATTTGGGAATTTTCTCGCACGTGTCACTGCACGCCATAACAAAGCACATAAAGACTGGAAAGAAGAAATCTCGGGTTCTGTTTTCGAAACGACAGCGTTTCGTATCCAGTTACCAATTAACAGCGCGGTAACGTTTCCGTTAATTGGATCGTTACTCTGTTTCCCCATTACTTCAGCCGCGTTAATTTCTATAATCTTTTTCTTGTTATTATTGTTAGTATAATCTTTTAGTTTCAAAATAGCATCTCTACTAAAACTAAATACTCTTTCACATAAAGGCGCGTGTTCGTCGAAAGTAACTTTCGGGCCACCCGCAGGCACTTTAAGTACCGCAGGTGAAATAATAACAGACTGTCGGGGGAAAAAGGGTTGTTTTGTGATCAGTTTAACACCTCTGCATACGTCAGCAAAAGTATTAATAAAATTCCATAAGGAGGTTCCATCAACAACAGCATGATTAACCGAAAAACCGATAAACAGACCGTCCTTAAGGTCAGTCACTTGGACAGCTAACAACGGATTAAAATGGCCTTCGTAACTAACCATTCTATCCAAAGCGAAAAACGACTTGACAGATTCAGGAACATGAATGGGTGAAAGGATGTCAGAGACAGAAAGATGAGTCGCATCAGCGTGCACGAATTGCGCGCCAGAATCGTTACAAGAGATGTATACGTATCCGCTGGAATCGGTTACAAGACGGCCTGCGAGAGGCGGGAAGTGAGTCAGGGTGGTGGAAAGACCGAGTTGGAGATGGGTTAAGAGATTTGAAATTGGGAGGGGTGGGTCGAGAAAAAGGTTGCCTTTTTGGATGTAATGACAAGAAAGCATAGGGAGATCAGAGGTTGATAGTTTGAGGTCAGGAAGAGTGGATTTTGTTGATGGAAAAACAGTTGATTTTGAAATGATTTGAGTAGTAGTAGTAGTAACCGTCATTTGGGTGGTTATTGGTTCACAAGGCATGATTAGTTTAGTTTTGTTTGTTTGTTTGTATGTAAAGATGGAGTGAGTGTGGGGAATTTGAAAGGGGAGTGAAGGTGTTTATATAGGTGAGGAGGATGTGAGTTGTGTTCATGAATATATGTGGTGTCTTTTTTCTTTTTTTTTAACATAGTTGATATTGGTTTTGAGTTGACTCCATGAAGTTATACTCCGTATTACATATACTATTCTAATCTAATTCTGATATTGCTTTTAGAAATAGAGATACACAATAACTAAAATCCGACTGGCTGGCACGTGTCTATCAGACTATCACAATTCACAAGTGCATTCTTTATAGTTTATATATTACTGTAAAAATGTTATATTCATCTTCATGAACAAATGTGGATGTCTTTTGTTATGATTAATGCGAAAAGGACATTCATATGAATTCATTATATATATCATCAAACAAAGAGATATTGATATGCGCACTTGAAGAATTAAATTCTGCACTTATTTACACAAGGCAAAGCAGTGTGACTTACTTTTGATGTTTGATATAATCAGATGATATTTTATATCTCTACTACTTTATAAAATTATCACACTCTCTCTCCTAACACTTTTCAACAATCTCTCTCATAAAAATGTCCCTATACGAAATGACCATTTTACCCTTAATAAATTAATTAATTCTTTTTTTTATTCATTAATTTAAACATCTCCACTTAAAATACTTATAATACCCTTAATGAAATAATTCACAACATAGACTCATCAACTCCTAAAATAACTACACTTATTTTTACAATAATAACTACACCGCCACCACCCGTCACGCCACCACCACTACCAACCACCGCCGCTACAACCACACGGTCGCCAACACCACACTGCCGCTACCACCGCCGCCGTCGCATTGCGCGGGTAAAATGCTAGTTTTTTTCTAACATTTCATGACGGTTTAAATTTGATGGTGTGGATTCAACCCGTTTCGTCCTACTTTAAAATTTAAAACCTCAAATAATAGTTTTACAATGAATTTCTTAACAACACCTGAGACATGTGATTTCATAGTTTTACACTTATCTTGGATATTCCGAGAGATAGGGCTGTCAATCTTGACCCAACCCGAACCCAACCCGAAAAAAGTCAAGTTAGGGTTGGGGATTTTCGACCCACCAACCCGCTAACCTGAATTTTTTCAGTTTGGGTTGGGTTGTTGGGTTGTCAGGTCGACCTGCCAACCCGATATCTTAATAATATTTGATTTATATATAATATTTTATACTCCACAATCTACTTATCCATACGCCCCATTCTAATTTTCTATATATCTAATCAAAAGTAACTTCACATCTAAAATAAGAGGAGGATTCAAAATTTTGTGAGATGCTAACTAATGTTGGGTGAGACAGTAAGTTTATTAACTTTGTGCCAAGTTCTAACAATACCCTCGTATTTCTTTTTTTTTGGTACTTTTTGTTTTCAATGTACACATCAATGATAGAACTTTATATTGGTTGATTTATTCCGTTATATTTTTATATATATTTGCTTATCAGGTCATATGGGTTGGGTCATGGGTTGGCAGGTTGTGGGTCAGGGTTGAAATTTCTGACCTGAAACTTTTAATGGGTTGGGTTAGGGTCAGAGTTTTTCAACCCACCAACCCGAACCCGAACCCATTGACAACCCTACCCAGAGACACGTTGACCATAGAAAATACGACGGAGTATGAATTTCTTGACTTATTTAATACATTATATATCAACAAGATTTACGTTTGAAATTATATAAACTCAAGATATTCATATCCATTTTGTTAGTCATACAAATAATGACCTATTAAATACATATATCCATTTTTACTTTTGACAAATGATACTTTTACTAAATATTACTCCATCCGTGTCCTAGTTTCACTTTTGGAGTCTTTTTATTTCAAGTTTGACAGTAAATATTTTTATGCTATATAACACTTGATATATAATATATGAATTGATTGGGTTTTAAATGTGTTTTTCATAGATATAATTTCATCAACTACTATATAATACAAATAAAGATATTTATAATCAAAGTTGAAAGAAAAATATTTAATAAGTCAAACTAATACAGTCGGGAGTAAAACGCAAGGATCTTTTTTGAAACATAAAAAATTATCAAGATGTTAGAAAGCCAACAATTTTCTTGAAGGAATACAAGATTTTTTGTTATGGAATTTGTTTAGGAGAAGTCAAATATTTGATTTGGTTTGACGAAATTTTGAGTTCAAATCTTTTTGTGATCCAATGTTACATAAGTAAAAAAGGTTAATTACTAATAAAGAAATGACAAGTAAATTTATGGACAAAAATTTGAGTATGTTGCAAACGAGGAAGGCAAAATGGCAAGAAAGTGCGGCAGCCAATGACGGCATCCACACCCATATAGGGATTCACCAAGAGCTTCTGTTATATGGTCATATGGATCCTTGGGGTCTGTTCTATACATATATTTCTATTTTTAGAAATGAGTTATAATTAAATTAATAAAACCATTATGTCACTTGAAAAGCCGTTTTAGATATTTATGGTCACAAAAAATATTCCAAATCACCTCTTTTTTTAAGGATAGGCCGTTAAATAGGTTATGTGTATATCATACGTGTGTATCTATGGCGGTGTATAAAAAAAACAAATGAAATGGTGTTGTAAGGTGAAGACACGTATAGCTAAATTTTTAATATTATGAAGGTTTTTATCCTTGGACTTAATCTCTTAACAGTTTTTATTTATTTTTAGAATGACGTGTTATTTGTTTAGTGGTTCAAACTTTATAAATGACATCTAAGCGAACGGTATGCTAAAGGTTGGAATCCGAAGACATCTCTGAAGACCAAGAGAATATTTGAGCTAGCTTAATACTCGTATTTCGAGTAAAAGTGTACAACAAGTTGTTCGTAACAAAAATACATAGAACTTTATAATTGTAATCGTAAATAAAAAGTACTTCGAAATATGTGTTACAAACGCTGGAATATTGGATATAAATAGTATATAACGTATGTTTACATGTTACTTTAGTTTTAGTTTATGTATATTAGTTTAATAGGGAATGTAATAAATAAGTGAGATTTGAATAAGTAAATGAGATTAGGTAAATATCATGGAAGATATGTGGTGGGTCGAAAGTTAGGATCTGGATCTTCCTTGGAGCACTCATTGCCCGTATCCGTGTCCTTGTCACCCCATATTGAAACCTCAATATCCAACCCTTTCTCCCATAAACATTAAACAATAAAAACATGTGCATTTAATTAATCAAAATTCTTTAAATCCATATACTCCCTTCCGATTTTATATTTTGTTTTGTCACAAAATATATATTTATTATTAAAAAATAAGATAAAATGATAACTTTACTTTTAATACATTTTTCTAGACATCATTTGATAAGAGTCGGTTTAACGAAACAAAGACGAGATAATCATTTTGTTAATATGCAATGCCATAATTATCTTTTTCCTAAAGATTTAAATCTGTTTTCAACAAAACACTTATATAGGATCCAGAGAGTATTATCCAAAAAAAAGTTATATATTAATATATTGTATATACATTTGTTTACACAACTTTCTTGGCAAATACGGAGTAGAATATTAGTGTATCAATTTCTCAATAGAGAAATTATCACAAATCGTCCCTGGATTTTTTTTTATCACTAAGTGTCCCTGTGCTTTTGCATTTCATTGCCAGACGTCCCTGCGACAAACTTCCGTCCACTTTGAGCCGTTAAGCCCCTCACGTGCTTGCCACGTGAGGGTAAAATCGTCCACTTTTACTAAAAACAAACCACAGGGACTATTTCATCTTATTTATCCCCCCAAAAATTGTTTACCCCATAACAACTTTCCATAAACCTAACAAAATTAAATCTCCATCTTCTCTTCTTTCTAACCCAACAACCATCAATGGTTCTTTGTTCTTGTGGTAACCCAGTAACACTTCGAACATCTTGGACACCTCGTAACCCAGGTCGAAGGTTCTATGGTTGTTATCGCAAGGTAAATGGTTGTGGGTATTTCCGACGGGTCGATCCTCCTATGTGTCAAAGAGCAACCGATATAATCCCTGGTTTATTAGGAGCAAAAAATAACCTTGAAGCAGCATTGCGTAAAAGAGAAGAACAAGTGTGGAGGTTGAAGATATATTTAGCATGTAGTTGGTTGTTTTTTCTTTATGTGTTCTTATTTTGAAGAAAATATGAAATGGGTTTTGTAAAAATTGACATCACTTTAATGTATTGAAATCACTTTGGTTTTGTAATGTATTGAAATGACTATGGTTTTGTAATGAATTGAAATCAGTGTGTTGACACTAGTGTGTTGTATACCATTGTGGCAATTGACACTAGTGTGTTGTATACCATTAGCATAAAATCACACAGAACATATATCCATAAGTCCTAAAATCCATAAGGCATACATATAATAGAATCCACATACATATAATGCCACAAAATACTGATGTCCCAACATAAGTCATACCAAAAGTTGCATCAGAAACACAAAAGCAATAGCAAATCATCCGAAAAACTACATAAGTCATACCAGAATACATTAAACAAGTCAAGTTTTATCAAAAGCTAAAGTGGCAGAATACATCATTTCTTGGTGGGACTTGGATTTACCCATTTGCTGCCTGAAAACTTCCTAATTTTTCTTGGACTTTCTCCCATGGACCTTTGAAAACTAGGAGCAGGAGCAGCATTCATAGTGTTACTAGCTTGACTTGGTTGTGTTGATTGACTTGGCTGTGTTGCTTGACTACCACCAGCATTCATTTGATCTCTACAATTACACAACTAAAAATGAGAACTTTACAATTACACAACTAAAAGTAAAAAGCAGTAACAAATTTCACCTTTGAGATTGACCAGGTTGCTTTCTTTTCTTGCATTTAGTTGGTTGTGATGATGCTTGCCTTTGACCCTTGCATGTCTTAGAATTGTGCCCCATTTGCTTACACTTTTGACATGTCACAGTTTTTCCTTGCCTAGAAAGTTTACCTTCTTTCACTATTGGCTTTGAACTTTCCCCAGCACTCTTCTTTCTTTTCTTACAAGGTCTTCCTGCTTGTGTTTTATGATATGGTGGTAACAGTTTTGTTGGACAGTTACTTATAGGCCATGTAGACACACCAGTGCATGGGTTAATCTTTTCATGATATACCTCCCTCCATGTCTCCAATCTGTAAGCCATGTGAACCCAATCTTCTGGACTCCCAATTTGGTTACCATGGTCATCCATGTTCATAAGAGCAGCTACAACATGCTTGCAAGGTAGTCCAGTTAACTCCCATTTCCTACAACTACAACTCTTCTCAGTCATGTTTACAACTGCTTGGTCTTGCCATGGACCACTAACTTGGTATTTATCTGACCCATTAAACACTACATTATACTTATGGGCTTCTGCTTTTGTTACCTCAAAAATCTCAGTTGCAGTAGGGGTTAGAGGTCCCTTAGACTTATCAATAACTTTCTGAACTAACACAATTCTTCTCATCATGTACTCTCTGATATACTCTCTTGAACACCTTTTTCTGTTTCAGCCTTTTTATAACTTGGAACCCTACCAACACAACAAACTCTAATTCTTTCATTATCATTCTTTACAAACTTCAGCTCCCTTCTACTTTCCACTGCATGTTTTTTAACCAACAAAGTAATCTGTTTCTTGTCCATGAAAGGCTTACCTGGCTGTAAGGGACACTTTACTTGTTTGTTCAATTTTCTCAATTTCTTGTTTCTCTCATCTCCATCTGATCCTTCCCCACTGTCATATTCATCAAAGTTTATGCCCCTAACCTCCTTATTTATTTCTAAATACCCCAATTCTACATCCACACCTTTCTTAAGCCAGTGGTCATCCCTTTCACAATGATCTTTGAAATCACTCATGTCTACATCAACCTCATTAACCTTATCACTAGTATCCAAATTGTCTTTAAAAAATTCATCATTAACCTTATTGACAGTTTCAACACTAGGACCTCCTACATGCTCATGTTCAGTTTCAACATTCAAACTAGGACCTCCTACATCATTTTGAGCAGTTTCAACATTCAAACTAGGATTCTCACAACTTTCTTGAACACCTTCTAACAAAAGCCTCCTAAAACTCATAGGTTTCTCTACAACAAGTACATCATCATCTTCTACCTCTTCAATAACAACATTAGATTGCATATTTGTTCCCACAGTGGATATTTTATGCTCAATGTAAATATGAAACATTCTATAATTTTTAACATAACCAATCATTTTTATCACATCAGCATCACTTCCAAATGGTAGCAGACCATTATCTAAATCCTTTGTGTCTGGTTTTAGAAAATGATAGTACATGATTTCCTTTTCATCATAACCTAATTTCTTAACAATGTAATTAAATTCATGAACTGAAAAGTGATCACTATCAATATAATTCACTATTACCTCATCACCAAAAATATACTCTCTGCCAGGAGAACTTGTGAAAACCCCACCATGATGAATGATTATTGAAATTAAATTCGTATATTTCTCTGTGAATGGAAAAAAACATATATAAGTATACATATATAAGTATAAAGTATAAAGTAAACAAATTTTTGTTATTAATCATAATAAAAAGCAGAGAGATGATGAAACCTTACCATAGTTGTCAAGTAATAACTTCCATTGATCATCTTGGAAATCTTTGGGTCTAAACAATTCTAATCCATTTGCATCAACGTGAGGGGTTTCATCATCATCCATATTGATTGAAATTAGGGATTTCAAATCGTTGTTACTGGGTTTTTAATGGCTGATTGTTTTTAGGGTTGGATCGGGTATATTTTGGGGGAAATGGATTTTAGGGTTTATTATTGATTATTGAATATATATATATATCGAGAAATAGTCCCTGTGGTTTGTTTTAGTAAAAGTGGACGATTTTACCCTCACGTGGCAAGCACGTGAGGGGCTTAACGGCTCAAAATGGACGGACGTTTGTCGCAGGGACGTCTGGCAATGAAATGGAAAAGCACAGGGACACTTAGTGATAAAAAAAAGTCCAGGGACGAAAATGCTAATCGAGAAAACCACAGGGACGATTTGTGATAATTTCTCTTCAATATTTTTATTTTGTAAGACTATGCGGAGCAAGGCGGTTTTTTTCACTTTTTTTGCTCCGGAACGCCCGGAACATTGCCCTGAGGGGCGTTTCATGTCAAAAAAATGGGAGGGGCGTGAGAAAATGGACGCTGGAATGGAAGGGAAGAAAACAACCTGACCCACATCAAATGCAAGAGAGAGAAGGAATCTTTTACACTTTTTCTTTATAATATTATTATTATATATGTTAAATTAAATTAAAAGTATTAAATAAAATAAATTGTGGGTCCATAAAGGAATCTTTTACCCTTTCTCTCTGTAACGTCTTACTCCAACAAATAAAAAGGAATGCCCCTTGATGACTGGACTGCCATGTGTCGCGAGATGCCCCTAGGAGGGGCCTTAAAGGGAAGTCTTGCTTCTCATAGTCTAAACAAGGGTTTAGTATCCCAGAGTGTAAGTAACTTCACAATTTTTCCTATTGTATGTAAGTATCAAAAATTTTGTACATTGTATGTAAGTATCTCGCTAAATTGAACACTTAATGTAAAATTTTTACGTTGGCCAATCAAAAACTTCTACGTGGGCAGCTCATATGATTGTCACGTATACATTTTTACATTGAGCGTTCAATTTAGCGAGATACTTACATACAATGTTCAAAATTTTTGATGCATACACACAATAAGAAAAGTTGCAAAGTTAGTTACACTCCGGGATACTTATTCCTCTAAACAATGTTAGAAAATATAAATGAAATATGAAGTGAAAAGTTATATTACTATGAGATCGAAAAATTTCACGTATCGACACATTATAACTAATCTCCCTCTATCTTAACTAACTTTACATGTTAAACTAACACTTTAGCTCCAAGGATCGATAGATTAATGCCCTTAATTTACATTTACATATCTTAATAGCTAAACTGGTTACAATATATAAATTTTTAGTTTAAAATGATTTAATTTAATTATGTGATAATTAAATGCTGTTTCATTATAACTTGATCACTATGTAAGGAGTAAGCATATATATATATATATATATAATATTAATGAGTAAATTTAATAATAATAAGGGTAAATTACACAAATGATACCTGAGGTTTGTTCGAAACTACACTGGTCATACCTATAATTTAAAAATTACGCGAGACATACCCATCGTTGTCAAAAACTTACACTGACCATACCTATCGCTGACGGTCGTCTATTTGGCCGTTAAGTCAAGTCACGTGCCGTGCATGTGAGGTATCAAAACCGTAATTTCGTGTAAACTTCAGGTATCATCCGTGTAATTTACCCTAATAATTTTTTTTAAGATATTTATATTTATATTTCATTTATTAAAATGGGTAGATATTCTATATTAAAATTCACATATATATATTTATTTTTTTAAAAAACCTATTTCAAAATAAAAAAATTAAAAATTTATGAAAAAACGTGATCAAATGATACAGGTTAAGGCTTAGAAATTCTAAGCTCAGACTAACGACTAACCCTGGAACTTCAAATCCAAAATGATACAGATTGCTAATCTGAGGTGAAATTATATTCTAAAACCGTGACGAGTCTTCGACTTTGCTTTACCCCTCTAATCTGAGGGGGATGTCATCAAACCATACGAAAAAATTATATTGTTTTTTTAATTATTTTTTTTGTATTTTTTTAAATAGGTTTCTATTAACAAGAATAAATTATTAAATAAATAAAATAAAATAATAATAAAATAATAATTAAAGTAAAAATTATAATAAAATAATAATAAAATAATAATAAAATAATAATAAAATAATAATAAAATAATAATAAAATAATAATAAAATAATAATAAAATAATAATAAAATAATAATAAAATAATAATAAAATAATAATAAAATAATAATAAAATAATAATAAAATAATAATAAAATAATAATAAAATAATAATAAAATAATAATAAAATAATAATAAAATAATAATAAAATAATAATAAAATAATAATAAAATAATAATAAAATAATAATAAAATAATAATAAAATAATAATAAAATAATAATAAAATAATAATAAAATAATAATAAAATAATAATAAAATAATAATAAAATAATAATAAAATAATAATAAAATAATAATAAAATAATAATAAAATAATAATAAAATAATAATAAAATAATAATAAAATAATAATAAAATAATAATAAAATAATAATAAAATAATAATAAAATAATAATAAAATAATAATAAAATAATAATAAAATAATAATAAAATAATAATAAAATAATAATAAAATAATAATAAAATAATAATAAAATAATAATAAAATAATAATAAAATAATAATAAAATAATAATAAAATAATAATAAAATAATAATAAAATAATAATAAAATAATAATAAAATAATAATAAAATAATAATAAAATAATAATAAAATAATAATAAAATAATAATAAAATAATAATAAAATAATAATAAAATAATAATAAAATAATAATAAAATAATAATAAAATAATAATAAAATAATAATAAAATAATAATAAAATAATAATAAAATAATAATAAAATAATAATAAAATAATAATAAAATAATAATAAAATAATAATAAAATAATAATAAAATAATAATAAAATAATAATAAAATAATAATAAAATAATAATAAAATAATAATAAAATAATAATAAAATAATAATAAAATAATAATAAAATAATAATAAAATAATAATAAAATAATAATAAAATAATAATAAAATAATAATAAAATAATAATAAAATAATAATAAAATAATAATAAAATAATAATAAAATAATAATAAAATAATAATAAAATAATAATAAAATAATAATAAAATAATAATAAAATAATAATAAAATAATAATAAAATAATAATAAAATAATAATAAAATAATAATAAAATAATAATAAAATAATAATAAAATAATAATAAAATAATAATAAAATAATAATAAAATAATAATAAAATAATAATAAAATAATAATAAAATAATAATAAAATAATAATAAAATAATAATAAAATAATAATAAAATAATAATAAAATAATAATAAAATAATAATAAAATAATAATAAAATAATAATAAAATAATAATAAAATAATAATAAAATAATAATAAAATAATAATAAAATAATAATAAAATAATAATAAAATAATAATAAAATAATAATAAAATAATAATAAAATAATAATAAAATAATAATAAAATAATAATAAAATAATAATAAAATAATAATAAAATAATAATAAAATAATAATAAAATAATAATAAAATAATAATAAAATAATAATAAAATAATAATAAAATAATAATAAAATAATAATAAAATAATAATAAAATAATAATAAAATAATAATAAAATAATAATAAAATAATAATAAAATAATAATAAAATAATAATAAAATAATAATAAAATAATAATAAAATAATAATAAAATAATAATAAAATAATAATAAAATAATAATAAAATAATAATAAAATAATAATAAAATAATAATAAAATAATAATAAAATAATAATAAAATAATAATAAAATAATAATAAAATAATAATAAAATAATAATAAAATAATAATAAAATAATAATAAAATAATAATAAAATAATAATAAAATAATAATAAAATAAAATAAAATAATAATAAACTATTCATGATCGTTTGCGCACAGATGTTTTGGATAAATATTATACAAAGAAATTAAATCATATGTGTTTGCAGCAATACTTATTAAGGTGCTTGCTGTGCTGTTGTCTTCACACCCGAAGAATTCCAAGTGTACATTTAGTAAGTTTAGACAGCAAACGGATTTTTTTTTACTAAGTTACATCACGAATCATTTACCCATATTATATATAAGTGAGGCATCAAAAAAAGGTTTTGGAATGAGCAATTTATATGAGTAATTAACTGAAATTATAAAATTTCTGAATAACATCATAAAATTCTTTTTCGTTCCATTAAAAATGTCATTTTTTAAATTTTCAAAGTCTTTAATTTTCAAGTTTGACCTTAAATATATATAATCTTTTCTTATATACTATGAAAATCAAAGTCAGAAAAGAAAAACTTTGAATATGCAAAACATGACATTTATAATGGGACGCAGGGAGTAAAAACGTAAACGTTTTTGTACTAATTTCTAAGGATTAATTATGTTGTGACTATTACTCTATTAGTACTATGCTACTACTTTTTTCTTTCTAACGGCAATACTATGTTACTACTAATGGACAAAAGTATATCATTTTATAAATTTCATTAATTTGTGAGCTGACATAGTAGTACTGATTTAAATGAGTTACATAACACATCTCGATCGACACACTCTAAATGCATATTTGTTTGCGCTATATACGACTAACAATCACATTTCGTTTAGTCTAGGAGTGCTTTTGTTATTCGGATAATTGGATTAATTAACCAAAATACAACCTAATCCATTCATTATTTAGTTTTTCCAGTCAAGCACTTATTGCAACTTGCCCAACGTAAAATCGAAACCCGATGAATATCTTTCTGTTTCAATAGTGTTTCACCGATTTTGTATAAAAAGATTGATATTCCATGAAAGGTTAAGATCCACATAACAATGTTTTCTTATTATGGTGATGAGCGAGCATGTATAACGTATTTTCTAAAGATTTGACTTGATTGAAATGATAACAGATTCTTACTTATAAAGTATAATGTAGGTTCATGTTTTTATGATTTATAATGGCGTTTATATACTTTGGAATAACAAAAAGATAATTACAGAAAGAATTGATACTTAATGTGACACCATTGTCTAGATGAGTACAAATATGAACCATGAATGTAAGATCGATTTGATTAAACAATCTCTAGATTGGTTGTATCATATATATGTTCGAATTTTTTTTCTTCTTTTTTGATTTTGATTTGGTTCTCGATCGATTTGACTTATTGGATGAATTTAACTTTAACCTTGACATGCCATCCAATTTCGTTTTCTTCTTTTCTAATTTGGTTCCAAATCATT
The DNA here is from genome assembly GCA_034093135.1 of Erigeron breviscapus. Lineage (NCBI taxonomy): Eukaryota > Viridiplantae > Streptophyta > Magnoliopsida > Asterales > Asteraceae > Erigeron > Erigeron breviscapus. The sequence continues at coordinate 14,430,359 of CM067169.1, read as the reverse complement.
TAGAATTGCCTACCTAATCTTATATTACTGCATGCCTAACTAATTATATCGTCTATTTTTGTTAATCACATAATAATTAAAGTAATCCCCAACGTCGTCTTCCACGAGTTTTTGGTCCCAATACCGTCTTCAACGGAGTATGGAAAAGGTTGAGATGTAGATGGTCTTACCAAATGTAGGAAAAGATCACATAATATTTATGTTAATTAAAAGTATGTATAATGATTTGTGTGTATATATATACATATCTTATCTTATACGAGTAAAACATTATAGAACGATTGCCTAATTAACTTGCCTGATATGATACGTGATGACGCACCATATCCGTAACCTACTTACTCCCCAAAGCCGCAACCTAATGGACATTACCCCTTGCAATTAGCCGCAGGGTAATATAATTAGGCTACGGCATCACTTGACGAATCTAAATAGTACACAAGTGACGATAGTCTAAGCGTTGTCTCAGAATCGTTGTCTGGTTCTATAAAGTCAACTTTCGTACATAGCAAAACGACGCACCGAATAACGGTCTCTTACCATCTGATGTCATCACCAGAGACCTCTTGCACATCCGATGTCATCGCCAGTGACCTCTTACACACCTGATGTCACATAAACGGGGACCAGAACTAGTCTCCCTCATGACCCCCTATAAATACATGACCTTGATCTTAACTCAAGGGCATGACAAATTCACAAAAACACACACAAAATACACTTGGTGGCGTGAAGCTAACTATTTACTTCACACCAATTGGGAATCGCCAGCAAGTAATCTAATATCATAAACATCCCCTCTTACAAGATCTCCATACATCCATTCAAGGGTAACTTTATCCTTGAACAATACGCATTATCATTTATTGTATTTGTGATTTGATTACTTAAGAATTTGAGCTATTCATCAATTTCTCAATACAAGCAGATTACTTTTTTCAAATAATGAGCATCTATATTCCGAATAAAATATAGATATCAGGGGAGGCCTAGAAGGTGTGCAAACCCGATTCCCGGCCAGGGCATAATTTTAAAGGGGCATAAATTTTTGAAATTTTTTCATATATATATTATATATAATCTATAATATGCTAAAAAGAAAAACAGTTTGGTGAGAGTTCAAGTAGCCAAGAAACTTCATTTACACCCGAAGAGAACTTTAGAGTCAATTATTTCTTATACATTGTTGATCAAGCTCGTTCTTCACTTGAGACAAGATTTGAGCAATTCAAAGAGTATAAGAAATTGTTTGGTTTTTTGTTTCCACATAACTTAGGGGAATTGAAGATAAAGAGCTTAAGTTGTCATGCCACCTTCTTGAAAATGCACTCAGGTTTGAAGAAAGATCGGATATTGATGTTGATGAACTTTATATGGAGTTGAAGTTATTTGACACGTTACAAATTGATGAGCTTCACAATCCTATAGATGTTTTAAAGCGTTTGAAAGAGCTTGGTTATTTCCCAAATGCAACCATTGCATATAGAATATTGTTGACTATTCCAGTCACAGTTGCATCTGTAGAAATGAGTTTTTTTAAGTTTAAGTTATTGAAATCTTATTTACGATCAACAATGTCCCAAGAAAGACTTAGTGGATTAGCCATGATAGCTATCGAGAACGAAATCTTAGAGAACATAAACTGTGAATAGCTAATAAACCAATTTGCTATGAAGAATGCTAGGAGAGCTTCACGAATCATCTGGTAAATAAGTAACTATTATGGTATGTAATTTTAAAATTATGATCTTATTATGCATATATAATTTTTTGTTATAATGCTAGTTATCATTTATAAAAAAAGTTGTTTATATATTTGAATTCGGTAGAAGTTAGGGGCATTTTTTTCTTGGCTCGGCCGGGGTGTTTGAATTCTCAGGGCCGCCACTGGAATAAATTAATCTTAATATATAGCTAGAAAATAAATTAATATAACTAAAGTGCAAGTTTCCTTAAAAGGTAACATATACATTTTTCATGAACAGCCAAATAACACAATCGTCTATGTATATTTTAATTTGTAAGGAAGAACTCATTCACAAAAGAAGGACTCGTCTATGTATATCCAGCCGCACAATAAGTGCTTAGTTGGTTCCAAAAACTAATCCACGACCCGCAAATATTTGAAAAGCGTTACTAAAAGTGTTTACATGTATTCAGAGGAACTGTTCAAATATATAAAAGGGTTTCAGGATTGTAGATGTGTTTTCAATTCTGATCTAACTGAGTAGTCCATGTAAACTTTCAATATGACACAACAAATCACGTTAGCAATTAACTAATCACTCAAATACTCAATGGATGATTTTTTATGATGTAATTCTTTAATATAATTTATAAAAAGAAATCGTTAAATGCAGTCTTAAGGCTGTATTTAACGTGCATAAAAGTTTAACTTTTATATTAAAAGTATATCTTCTGAATTTTATGGTAAGCTTAAAAACTATTCAATGTAATTTAACTACAGTCTTTAGAACTTTATTTTGCAAAACCCTACAAGATATGGGTTTCTTTCTTCAAAATTATCAATAAAGTTTTAGCATAATTAAGTATGACCAGTACGTCGAAATGTTAAAATGAATAACGGAGATTTACGTGAGTGCATTGGCTGTCATTCCATTAATCTGAAAAAGGTCGGTTTGGTTATTTAGTATGCTCTGTAATCTTATTAACAAATATAAAATGGTCGGTTTATTAATTATATATGTCTTAGAAAATAATCAACTGATAACCGCCTTTTCTGATTTGTCGGCGCCCATGCACATACACAGCTAGCTAGCTATATATTTCGTTGACTTAAATAACTAACTACATAACTATATCAATGCTTCGTTGTTCTTATTACTTAATTTGATATCACTTGGTTGTTAACTACCTACCAAATTCTCCTTAATTAAGTTATACTACTGTACTTCTTATAATTTACACTCATTTCTACTACACACTCATTTTTATTGTCATTACCATAACATGATGTTCTTACTACCGAAAATTTAGTCAACCAGTTGTTGGTCGATTAATTCTTTTTCTGCATGTGAAAATAATAATTGAAATATTTAATATAAACGAGCATGGTACCCGCGCAATGCGGCGGCGGTGGCAGGGACGATGGTCTAGTGGTGTCGGTGACGGTATTATTGGTGGTGGTGGCGGTGTCAAGTGGTGTAGGTTGATGTAAAGGTGATAGTGGAATATTTTAAAAGATAAAGGCTTAAAGTGTTAATTATTAAAATAAGGGTTTAGAGTGTAAACTAATTCATTAAGGGCAAATTTGGTAATTTATAAAAACCTTCCCATAGTGGGTGTTTATTAAGGGCAGTTTGGTAATTTCGCATGTAACTTTCTTGTAACACTTTCCATTACTGGGGGGATAGATAATTTTTAATAAGGACTATAGATATAGATATAGATGTTTTGTGTAGCAAACTTAAAGTTTTAATTAATATTGCATATTACCAATCAAGTAAGCTATCATTTTCATTAACCCATTGATCTTGAGGCCCGGCACCTGCTCGTGCATCTCCGATCATCGTTTTTAAGGAGAAGTTATAATTAAGTTTAGAGTTAATTACATTTTTCGTCCCTGTGGTTTGTACCAACTTTCATGTATCATCCCTGAATACACGAAATTACGTGTTTCATCCCTGAGTATGGAATTCTGTTAACAAGTTTGGTCCACGACCCAAACGTCTGTTAAATTGGTGGTCACATGACCTGCACGCCAAGGGTATTCTTGTCATTTCCTTGTCATAGGACCAAAAGTACGGAGTATAATTTAACTCTACTTTTTCCCCATATCCTAAGACCCAACAATCTTTTTTTCTTTTCCCAGATCCATCTTCAACATCATCATAGATGACAACACCACCTCCATCATCATCATCATTTTCATATCCATTCCAAATCTACATCAAGATCTAAGCAAAATTTCATATTTTTATATCTAAATCTATACATATTTATCTCTATCTCTATAATCTATTATGTATCTCATAACACAAAAATATACCAAATTCGAAAACCACATCCAAAACTTATTCCATTGTTTGAGGCTCTGAGCGACATCACCACTACGCCGGAGCACCACCAGCAACACCACAACACCACCATCAGTTGTCACCACTACCTAAACCACCCTTAAATCTATATACCCCACCAACATATCTATAATCTATACACCCCACCAACAACATCACAACCACTACAACCACAAAACCGAACACCTCCACCCGGACACCACCTTCACCCTTTCCACCACTGCGTTTCACCCTTCCACAACCAATGTACAACAATGTACACATGTCATGATCTCACAAGTCAAAAACATAGCATTAATGGCAATGTTCAACACTTATCTAATTCATTTTTAATTAATTCAACCAAAATGAAAGTAACGACAACATAGATCGGGTTCATCGTTAATTCAAAATCAAAATCCCACCACCATATGCAAGTAATTATCAAATATAAAAAGAGTTAAAAACTCTAAATACAACTATACAAGGAGTATATAGATCTAAGATTCAAAATCAAAATCAAACTATAAATCCATTTGGTCACCGTGTTTCTTAATATTCCGGCAAGAACCGCCGCTACGTTACTTGGCGTACTACCCGGGTCGGGTTCAAAACCTAAACGGGGTTCAGGCTACTCCGTCTATTCTCCGGCGGTGGTGCTCGGTTTGTGGGGATCGAGACCGACAGCCAACAGCTTTCAAAGTCGTGGAGGAGATGGTAGATGTTAGAATATGAGGGATCAGAATCGTCGTCATCATCTCCCGAGCTTACAAAGGCCTCAGAAGTGTATCGTAGGCCCAAGCCCAAGATATTAGAGTTGGGAGCCCAAGTAATTAAAGTCGGTCATATGACCTAATTAGGGTTTAATTTGTGTATAAATATGGACGACTTGTATTACCCAAGATTAATTAAGAAATAATATTCTGTTTTACCTTTCATCGTTAACATGGTATCAGAGCCCTCAATGGGCTTCATCATCTACCTTTAAACCCTTTTTTTTCCGTTTGTATCACCTAAATCTATCCCTAAGCCACCATGGCCGATGAAGAGGCCGGCGGCTCCGGTAAAGATTTGGCATTACAATTAGCAAACCTGTTACAAAACAACAATCATCAATCACAACAACCCAAACTATCCGACAATCTCCAAATCAATTTAAAATTAAACAGTACCAATTACTCCTTATGGACCCGTATGATTCGAGTTGCCATAGGAGGCCGATCTAAACATCTTTTAACACACTTAACCGAAAAACCACCAGACAAATCAACAAGCAAAAGTTTTGAGTCATGGGAACAAGATGATCTGGTTGTGTTCTCGTGGCTCATTCAAAACATAGAACCAATAATTGCAGGAAATCTTACCGAATTCTCCACCGCAAAAGAACTCTGGATGCTTTAACAATTACTTACAGCAGTGGGAGAGACAAGCTTTAATATTTCAATCTACACATCAAGGCAAATGAACTCAAGCAAAGCAACAAGTCACTCGAAGATTTCTGGATCGAATTACAAGGCGTCTGGGGCGAGATCGATCGACAAGATCCAAACCCGATGACATGTTCTGAAGATATCAAAACATATAATAGGATCCGATCTGAACAAAAATTATTTCAATTTTTGAACGGATTAGATCAAAAGTTTGATTCAACAAAAAGGGAGATTCTTCGAACCGATCCTCTTCCGGCGGCTGAAATCGCGTATGCCACCATACGAAAAGAGGCCGCTCACCAAAGAATTTTGGGAGCAACCACCACTGATGTCGAAGGGGCACGAGGCATAGCCACCGGTTTGATGGTGAAAGAAGAAGAAGGGTTCGGTTTTGCCACCAAAAAGTTCAATCGGTTCAATGAGAAACAAAAACCCTTGATTAAAGATGATAAATCAGGTCTCTTTTGTGATGAATGTGGTATGGAAAGACATACCAAAGAACAGTGTTTCCAATTAGTGGGTTATCCAGAGTGGTGGACCGGAAACAAAAAGGGTCGACGGTATAACCCATCAGAGAAAAACAAATCTTCTACCGCTCGAACTAACTCCACCAAGGATGATAATAGTAGTAGTGGCCGGAGATCGGAGAAAGGATTTGGTGGAGTAGCGGCGGCTGAAGTTGCCGGTGATGGGGGTTTTTCGGTGGTTGAGGGTAAGAAGAGAGAAGATAAACTCTCAAAAATATCACAACCACACACATATGTGTGTCGATATCCAGAACCACAAATAAAACAAACAAATAATACTTTGCCTAAAATATCTGTACCCACTTATAAATATAATATGGCAAATACTAATGGGTCGGGTAGTGGGCTCAAACATTCTTTTGGGCCCGAAAATAATTATGGGCCAAGCTCAATTGCTAAAGGTTTTATGACCCGATCTGGTCACTCTAACTCGGATGGATCTTGGATTTTCGATTGTGGTGCTACCGACACTATGACCTATGATTTATCTGATTTTTCAGTTTTTTCAAAACCAAGGAAAACCCATATTCGGGCTGCAAATAAAGGGAAAATGGATCTTATGAATGGAGGAACTGTTACAATTTCTCCAAACATAAATTTAACTAACTGTCTTTATGTTCCGTCTTTATCTCACAAACTTTTGTCAATCAGTCATGTGACAAAGGAACTGAATTGCTCAGTACTCATGCATCCAACCTTTTGTTTATTACAGGATATCAGGACGGGACGGATCATTGGGCGTGGCACTGAGAGAGAAGGACTGTATTATGTTGATGAAGTTACTAAAAGTGGGTCTGTCATGCTTGCTCATGGAACTAGTGAAAGAGAACAATGGCTATGGCATAGAAGATTGGGGCATCCGTCAGTTAGTTATTTGCATATTTTGTTTCCAAAACTTTTCCCGTTAAATAAAAAGATTGAATGTGAAACCTGCATTTTAGCAAAAAGTCATAGGCAATCTTTTAAACCTCGTAATAGTAGAGTTGACTTTCCTTTTTCTTTAGTTCATTCTGATGTATGGGGCCCTGCACCGGTTAGTGGAGGTCACAATTTTAAGTATTTTGTGATTTTTGTGGATGATTGCACCAGAATGACATGGATTTATTTCTTGAAAAATAAAGATGAGGTTTATGATAGATTTACTGTGTTCTACAACATGGTTCAAACACAGTTTCAGACAGCTATCAAAATTATGAGAACAGATAATGGTGGGGAGTATGTGAATTCACAAATGAATCTGTTTTTTCAATCCAAGGGAATAATCCATCAAACCACTTGTCCTCAAACCCCCGAACAAAACGGTGTGGCTGAAAGGAAAAATAGGATCCTTTTAGAGATAACTAGGGCTCTTATTATTGAATCCTTAGTTCCTAAAAGTTTTTGGCCTGAAGCCTTAGCCACTGCCACCTATTTAATCAATCGTCTTCCTACAAAGATTCTTGACATGAAAACCCCTTTGAAAGTACTCTCTGAATTTCATAAGCCACCATCAGTTCTTACTTTACCTACTAGAGTTTTTGGATGTACTGTTTTTGTTCATATTCCAAAATCACATCGTACCAAACTTGAACCATGTGCTGAAAAATGTGTCTTTGTGGGGTATGGGGGTACTCAAAAGGGGTATAGATGCTACAATCCTCATACTCGTCGTATGTTTACTACGATGAATTGTGATTTTTTGGAAACCAAGTATTTTTACTCTCAAGAACTCAGTAGTCAGGGGGAGGAACAAAGTGACACACTGAGTTGGCTTCAATATTCATCAGAAGGTCAACCAAGTTCTTCTACAACTGATAAAGATTCTCCAGATAAAGATTTACAGTCCTCCTCTCAAAGTGACAACCCGAGTCCAGACCTGATATCCGAGGTAAGTAATTTTGACCCAAGTCATACTTTGGATATTCCTGCTGATGAAATACAGGAAAATATAAATGGAGAGTCAGAAAATATAGAAGAAGTGACCACAGAAAGTGTTCCAGAAAAATATGTTCTTCCACCACGATCTACCAGAGGAATTCCTGCAAAGCGATACTCTCCAGAAAGACATTCTCGGTCTACTAAGTATCCGGTAGATAGCTTTGCTAATATTGTAGAAAGTTTTTTCTCCAAAGAGGCAAGAGCATTTGCAGCCAAATTATATTATGAAGAGATCCCTTCAGGTGTAGAGCATGCTTTGAAGAATAAAAACTGGAAGGAGGCTATGGATAGTGAAATGGAGGCTCTTATTAAGAATGGTACATGGGAAAAGTGTGTCCTCCCAACAGGGAAAGATCCGGTAGGATGCAGGTGGATATATACCATCAAATATAAACCAAATGGGGATGTAGAAAGATACAAAGCAAGATTGGTTGCCAAAGGATACACTCAGACCTATGGCATTGACTATTCAGAAACCTTTTCTCCAGTTGTAAAGCTAGATACAATAAGGGTTCTTTTCTCAATAGCAGCAAATTTGGGTTGGCCCCTTCATCAATTTGATGTGAAGAATGCTTTCTTGCACGGAGAATTACAAGAAGAAGTGTACATGGAAGCTCCTCCAGGATTTGCTCACAGCTTTAAGAATGGAGAAGTTTGTAAGTTGAAAAAGGCCTTGTATGGGCTTAAACAATCACCCAGAGCATGGTTTGGAAGGTTCACTCTTGCTATGAAGAAATATGAATATCAACAAAGCAACTCAGATCACAGGTTGTTTCTTCGTCATAGAGGGAATCTTGTGACATGTCTGATAATTTATGTTGATGACATGATTATAACAGGAAATGATGAAAAAGAGATTAATCAGCTAAGATCAGCTTTGTTTGCAGAATTTGAAATGAAAGATCTGGGAGATTTGAAGTATTTCCTTGGAATAGAAGTTTCAAGGTCTAAAGATGGAATTTTTATTTGTCAGAAGAAATATATATTAGATCTTCTGGCAGAAACAGGAATGATTGATTGTAAGCCAGCAGATACACCCATGGTCATAAATCAGAAGTTGTTTGTGAAGACAGATGCTAAAGCTACTGATAAAGGAAGGTATCAAAGGTTGGTGGGGAAACTTATCTATTTGGCTCATACTCGTCCAGACATTGCATATGCTGTTGGAGTAGTCAGTCAGTTTATGCATCAACCTCAGGAAGATCATATGGATGCAGTTCTGCGAATCATTAGGTATCTCAAAGGGACTTCAGGTCATGGGGTGTTATTTAAGGCTACTGGTCACCTCAAAATTCAGTTGTATACAGACGCAGATTGGGCAGGAGATAAAGGTAATCGGAGGTCCACTTCAGGGTATTTCTCATTGGTAGGTGGTAACTTGGTTACATGGAAAAGTAAAAAACAGAAAGTTGTCTCCTTGTCTAGTGCTAAAGCTGAGTTTAGAGGTATAGCTAGAGGCCTAGCAGAAGCTTTGTGGTTGAAGAAGCTGGTGTCTGAAATAGGTTTTGCACCTAAAGAAAGTATTCGAATCATGAGTGATAATGAAGCTGCTATCCAGATCTCAGAAAATCCAGTTCAACATGATAGAACCAAGCATGTGGAGGTTGATCGTCACTTCATAAAAGAAAAATTGGAAAATGAAATTATCAAGTTACCGTTTGTAAAGTCTGAAGACCAACTGGCTGATATTCTAACTAAAGCAGTGGGAACCTCTATGTTTCATAAGTGTCTAAGCAAGTTGAATTTCAGAAATCCCGATATTCAACTTGAGGGGGAGTGTTAGAATATGAGGGATCAGAATCGTCGTCATCATCTCCCGAGCTTACAAAGGCCTCAGAAGTGTATCGTAGGCCCAAGCCCAAGATATTAGAGTTGGGAGCCCAAGTAATTAAAGTCGGTCATATGACCTAATTAGGGTTTAATTTGTGTATAAATATGGACGACTTGTATTACCCAAGATTAATTAAGAAATAATATTCTGTTTTACCTTTCATCGTTAACAGTAGATGCTAAAGCTTTCAATATATGGCTGGAGATGTTAAAGCTTTCAAATGATGAGGATGAATCGATTCAGGTTGGGTAGGTATAAATATATCCCGATTGCTCCAATACAGCACCATCTAATATATATCCCAATTGTTTCAAGTTTGACTTTTGCTTATTCGAGATATAGTAGTAGTACATATACACAAATACTTTTTGTTCAATGTTTAAATCTAAGAGTGTGTAGAAGATAAAGGATGTTTTGATAATGATGTTGTGATTTAAAATAGAGTTTTTTTAGTTTGATCTGGAAAAAAAAAATGTAGTTGGGATGAGATGTAATTTTTTTACTTTTATTATTATACCAATGTGATTAAAAAAAGAAACTAATTACACTTTTCATCCCTGGAAATATGAAATGACGAACATACCCTCAACGTGCAAGTCATCTGACCACATTTTTAACGTCCGTTTGGGTCGTGGATCAAAAATGTTAACGGAATTCCATACTCAGGGATGAAACACGTAATTTTGTATACTCAAGGATGATCTGTGAAAGTTGGTACAAACCACAGGGACGAAAAGTATAATTAACTCTTAAGTTTATTAAAGGGATTTTCTAACTTATGCCCTAAGGGCACACCTAAAATGCATTAATTATATGAATCTTCTTATTGAAACTAACAATTTATATTAATTTTATTAATCTTTTTCTTTCTACCATATCTACCCTTATATTATTCCCTCCTAATTTTTTCCCTCTACTAATTAAATATCTAAAATTCCCTCTAAAATTATCCCAATTCACTGATAATTTGCCGCCATTTAAAAAATCCATCCATATGTAAATTGACGTCGGCTTTTGTTCTATATATAAGTACTTTTTAATTGCCTCCAAAATTACTCCAAAACTAATGTGGGCCTTTTTAGTTTTATGACAACAAAAATTAGTTCAGCAAGTTATATGATAACAAAAGTACAGAAAGTTAGGAAAATGGGATTATGCATAACAAAAAGAAGCATTTTCAACATTCAAAATGAAAAATGGGATTACAATTCAGTTCACTGTACATATCGACTTTTCCTCTTTTAGCCACTACTTGACCATTATTAGCATCATTAGAAAGTTTTGTATCTTTAAATCTTTAAAAAATAGACAGTGATACTGAAAGTCCCAAATTTGCAACGATTAAGTAATTAAACAACTAATTTAAATTACACTAAGAACATAAGACAAGAAAGTAAAGATGTTTAATCATAAGTAACATAGATTAAACAGTGAATACATGGTCGGTTTACAAAGAAATAAAAGAGAAAATATTGTTAAGTTTTTGACACACTAAAAACTTAACAATTATACAAAGAGAGAAAAACACACTAAGTGTAAATATGGCACAAACCAACGCCCTTGCGGCTAGGTCAAGTGATGCCTTATATAGTGGAGAAAAGACATCACATGACAACCCAATAGATGTTGACACATGAAGGTTGTCAACTATCTATTGGTGGATAAATCAGATCTGCAGAGTTCTCTTTTCTTCATCTTGTTTCTTTCCCAAAACGGCATCAAAGAGAAATACCTTAGTACCAAAATAGTACACGGTCACATGGCTCCATCCTGATCTATCAACACGTGTCCTTGGGGACCAGTCTTCTTATCTTCATCTTTCCGCCCATATTTGACTTACAAAACATGGCGGTGAGTCATTGAACTTATCATTTAACTCGAAGATACTAGATGGTCGCTGAAGACTCGCTGACGAAGTCACTCATTGAGTCTCTCAGCGAATCCATGACTCAACAATCTCCCCCTATTCGCTGAGGAGACTTAGCTGAGTATAAGTCGCTTGAACTTACAAGAATAAGAAATAGAATGAGGGAATGTTGACATTGCATATATGACGAACAACTTTACAGTGAGTCAACATTACAAAAAACTACAAGACTACTTAATCCCATTGAGATACTTGCTTGGCCTCGATAAATGCTTTATCTTGTTGTCTTTCAGGCTTCAACAGCTTTTGATCAATCAGCTTTATAAATGTGGGATCATTGGAAGTCTTAGCACAATACTTCCTTATTTTTAGAAAGAAGGCAGAGGGAGCAATTCCAATCTCATTGGTCCTGAAAAAGAGTTCATGACCATGGACATTGCAGAAACAAAATCCTCCAAGCTTCTTATCATACATGCCTTCCATGAAAAGAGTTCTAGAAGGCATTCGGAGGTTTAGCAAGGGCTCCTCATCTATGTCAGACTTGGGAATGATTCTGAGCATAATGGGGAGCTGAGAAGAGACTCGAGATCCAGAAGCTGATCTCTTCACACCACTTCTTGGTTGCTGAGGAGGAGGAGGAAATGGATGTCTTGCAGAGCTGAGCAGAGAGTCTTTGACTTTATATTTCTGTTCCATTTTGCGAGTATGCTTTATCTGCTCACCTGCCATCTTGATCAACGGTTCATAACTCACAGCTGTCTTGTCCTTGACCAGCTTGTAAATTTCGATTCATTCAGTTGGCCCAAGTGTATCTTTAGTAACATTTTTCAGAGTATACAACTTGGGCACTCCTTTTCTTTGTAGGATAAGATTCATCCCTTGTTAGGTTAGAGTGACCTTGACTGACATGATCTCTTCTTTTCTCTGCCTTATCTCCCTTGATTTGAGGTAGAGCCTTTGACCTTCTTCAAAAAATTTTATTCTGTTGGCAAAGAACTCTTCTTCATTTTTCTTAAGTGCTTCAAGACCACCAGACTGCTGAGCCAACATCTTTACTTCATCGTCAGCATCCTTTAATTCTTCACCAACAACCTGCTCACTTATAAATTTTTAGAGAGCTCATCTTCTCTTTTTTTTTAGCTCCTCCTGAAGCACAACTTCTTCAGGAGTAAGTTCAGCAGTTGCTTGTGGAGTTGATGTTGACTTAGGGAAAGCTCCAGACATCAGCTTTTCTTGTTGTTCTCTAGCTGAAGTGGGAACTTTGGGTGGCTTGCTTTGAGTAGCCACAGCTGCTTTACCCTTATCAGCATATTTCTTTTCAAGGGCAGCGTGGAACTTAGCGGTAGGCTTGAAGGTAGAGACATTGATTGGTCTCGCTGGAATACTCTCAGCAGCGACCACTTTCACAACACTCGCTGGCACATCCTCAGCGGTGTTTGATCTTTTCTCCTTTTCAATATCAGCTGCCGGTTCAATAACCTTCTCAGCTTGCTCCCCCTCAACACTTGTTGCCGGTTCAACGACCTTCTCAACTTGCTCCCCCTCAACACTTGCTGCCGGTTCAACGACCGTATCAGCACTTTCAGTTTCAGCTTGGGGAGCATTTCCAGAGTTTACATTTTCAGTTGCTGGGGCTTCTTCAGCAGTTTTCTCCCCCTTGGAAGCAGCTGAGGAACTAGCTACTTCCACTTTCTCTTTCTTGAGAAGTCCCAACATTTTACCCATCATTTCCTTAAGATTCCCAACCCTTCTTCAAGTTTTCGCTGCCTGCTGACAGATTCTTCAAGTAACTTCTTGTCAACAGCAACTTGGAAAGGCGTGTGAGAGAAGAGTTTATTTTTGAGAGAATTAATTTCTTGGGTGAGAGAAGTGTGAAAATCATCTTGATTTTTGGAAAAGAAGGAAACGGTATTATGAAGTTGGCGAAGGTGAGCAGTGAAAAGAGTGGTGGATTGAGAGAGTTGTTGGAGAGAGGATAAAAGACCAGGCACTTCAGTGACATTCGCTGACTGAACTTCAGCTTTCAATTTATCCAGCGATGCAGAGATTTAAGAGTTGGAGGTGATGACTCTCTGCATGCTGTGGTGAAGCAGGTTTTGATTCCTCTTGAATAGATATGCATTGGACAGGGTGTCAGCATGTTGCTTTTTGGTAATGCCGAACACTCTGTCCTTCAGCTCAGCCAGCTCATCAAGCAATTCATTGTGTCCAGAAACCAATTCTTCAAACTTGGCCAATGCCCCAGAGTTCATTTCGGCCATTTTATCTACCAACCATGCATATAGATAACCATGCCTGTTTCCTTGACTTTGCATAACCTGCAGTCTTCTCAACATTTCTTGCAATTGATAAGTTTCAACATAGTCAAGACCAGGCACATTCACAGCAGTGAAAGCAGTGGTGGCTTCATCAGCAGAGGTAACCCTGAGATCCTTCAAAGAGATAGGATACTTAGAGCAAGGCACCTTGAAAAAGTCTAGATGGTGCAATGAAGGCACTTCCATGATGATTTCATCATCAACATCCTCTTCTTCATTAAAAACATCAGCCTTGTGGATGTACTCTAGACAAATTTGCATCGTCCTGAGGAGTTCATTATCATCCAAGGCCGACACATAATCTCCAAAGTACCCAATTTGTTCATGAGAGGCAGTGAGCCTTGGTAAGTAAGAAGGAGGTGGAGGCATATCCGACAGTGACACTGGACCATCTTCAAATTCAGTTGGTGGTGAGGAGATTAACAAATACCCATGGGCAGCTTCCAAGTACCCACTGATTATTTCTTCTTCGTTTTCTTCAGTGACAGCGAGTTTGATTTCAGCCTCATCATCTTGTTGGCTAAACTCACTGCCCAATTCCTCATCACTTACAACACTTTCTTGAAGAACATTTGTCTCGGTCCCTGCACAAACAGTTTCCGAGACATCTACAGAGATGGGGGTAGTGGAACCTGGTGCCTCAGTCTCAGTGTGTTGTTGCACCAAGACCTCATCGGCCGTAGAATTTGTTGTCTCTAGCATCGCCTGTGATCTGGCTGCTGACAACGACTCAGAGGGTAATTGAGAAGAAGGGGAATTTATTGGGGAAGGAGTTGGACTAAGACCACTAGTGGGTTGGGGTGACCCAATATCTTCACCAACCTCGCCTACAGAAGTTTGAGGTGGCTGTCTGCTGGTCCCATTTAACTCGTCAACAGCCTGTTAGGAGGCTGCTGATGGGGTGGCTTGGGTACTAATGTCCATGGGCGCTGTGGACTTCTTAACCTTGGGTTTGCCCTTTGATACACTCCGCTTACGTGTTGGGACGTCAGCGGAGGGTGAAGATTGTATATTTTGTGTTGAGGATGCTGCCTTAGATTTACTTTTGGTCTTTTTGGAGGCTTTGGAGGTCACTGGGGGGTTTTCCAGCGAGCCAGCCTTAGAAGGCATTTTAGCATCCACAGCGACCGTATCAGCCACTTCATCAGAAAGAAGTGCTGCCTCCAGTCGCTGTCTTTAGGGTATAAAGAAGAGTTTAGAGAGAAGAGTACCTCTTTGATGTGAGAAGTGAGGCGAACAACCAAGTGTTCAGCGGGTTGCTTGTAAATGTTGTTGCCTACCCTTGCAATTGGAATTATGGAAGCATTAGGCAGCACATACTCATCTCCAAGCGCCTCTTTGAAGATGAGAGAGAAGATTCTGGTGAATGGCACCATGTGCGACCTGTTGTTCATGCTGATCTTATTCTTCAAATCGTTGAAGATCAGCTGGGCGTAATCAACAAACCACCCTTCAGCAAGTGCATGGATCATAGGCATCGATGTCGCCGATGCTTGATTATATGACCCAGAATTCCCACCCATGCACTGAATTACATGGGTGAACAGAACTCTCCAGATCCCAGGAAGATTTTGTTTTAAGGGGTTGCTAGGGATCGCTGGAGGATTCTTTAAATTATAATTGTACCCAATGGAAGGTAGCCATGCCTTCCACACATCATCACTTGCTGCCTCCACAAACTTGTTTTCATCAGTCTCTTGGGGAAATCTTAGGGTTTGGCGAAGAGACGCCGGAGTAATAGTGATCGACTTCTCCCCCTGACGAAGTACCAGTGATGGACTTGGATTCATCATCGTACTCACAAGTCCACCAAAATTCACGAAGAAGGTGAACAAATATTTTTTCTGGGTCTGCCATAATGCAATAATTGGCAGGAGAGGCATGAATAAAGTCCAACATGGGCTTGTATCCTTTTGTATCTTTTGGCAGTTCTGATGTGCCAATATGATTGTTAGATTTTACCACTATTTGAGAGGGAGAAAATTTTACTTTTGAGGATTTTGTGACATTTACCGGAGTAAATACAGAAGAGTTTAAGTAGGTGAAGGGGGTCTGTTCTTGAGTTTGTGGTTCAGGAACAGGAGGATTTTGATCGGCGGTGGTTGACGAAGAAGGGATCTCAACATTTTCTGTTTGTTGAGGGATTTCAGATGAGGAAGCCATTTTAGATGAGAGTTTTGATCGGAGAGGATAAGGAGATATAAGAAGATGAACAGAAAGAGAGAGAGATTTGGAAAGTTATAAGTTGGAAAGAATGTGAGAGAAGAAAGCGGAATTATATAGGGTATGGTGGTGGGCCACGACCTTACACACGAGAAGACAAAAGTTTTCTCTCTCTTCCTTTTTCAAAAATATCAACAGTTGTAATCAACAACTGTTTATATATATATATATATTAAAAGAGTTTGTGAGTAACGTTTAAATAAAAGGAAAAGAAAATTTTATCCCAAAATACTTGAGTATACGCCGCATTGGCAGAGGTCACTTGTCAATCAGATGCACAGTAACCGTCATGTGAAGACAAGTGATGTCATTAAAGAGAAAATCGAGGTGACATTTTAGTTTGAATTTTAAAAACATGTGGCTCAAGGTTTTGCCACGTCACCCACATAGTTACTTTGAAAACACTTAGTTTCGAAAATATCCTATGTTTTGTTGAATAAGAAATTTAATGTTAAGAAAGATATTTAATTCAATTAAATGCCTTTTACTTCAGCACCCATTTGAGAAAAGAAATTTGGGCGCTGAAAACATTTAATTATTTTGAAAGACCACATGCTGGAAGATGTTTAGCATGTCTAATGTTTTGTCAGCGACTTCACAACTAACGTTGGTCGCTGACTACAGTTTTTGGCAAACTGCCAGCCATCAACGGATTTAAGAAGTCTTTACCAGAGCCGTTTGCTACTGGACTAGATGAAGACTTTCAGCTCTCCATTGCTTTATTTTGCTTTTTCCCAAAGCAACAGGGATCAACGGATTTAAGAAGTCTTTACCATAGCCGTTTGCTATTGGACTAGATGAAGACTTTTTAGCTCTCCATTGCTTTTGTTTTGCTTTTTCCCAAAGCAACAGGGATCAACGGATTTAAGAAGTCTTTACCATGGCCGTTTGCTAATGGACTAGATGAAGACTTTTAGCTCTCCATTGCTATTATTTTGCTTTTTCCCAAAGCAACAGGGATAAACGGATTTGATAAGTCTTTACCATGGCCGTTTGCTAATGGACTAGATGAAGACTTTTAGCTCTCCATTGCTATTATTTTGCTTTTTCCCAAAGCAACAGGGATAAACGGATTTGATAAGTCTTTACCAGAGCCGTTTGCTACTGGACTAGATGAAGACTTTAAGCTCTTCATTGCTTTAGGTTCAGCGAGTAAGACAGACTTAAACTCGCTGAGTTAGCTACATGATAAGTCATGTTGCTGATTCCCCATTTAGCATTCCTAACTTGCTGACAAGCAATTTGAATCTAGTTTCATCCAATGGTTTAGTAAAGATGTCAGCGATTTGATCATCAGCTGGAATGAAATAGATTTCAATATCACCTTTCATGACATGGTCACGAATAAAGTGATATCGAATATCAATATGCTTAGTTTTTGAATGTTGAACAGGGTTGTGTGTAATAGCAATAGCACTTGTATTATCACACATGATTGGAATTTTGGTATATTCCAAATCATAATCAGCAAGCTAATGTTTCATCCAAAGAATTTGGGCACAACAGCTCGCTGCAGAGACATATTCTGCCTCAGTAGTGGAGATGGAAACTGTGTGTTGCTTTTTACTAGACCAGCTAGTCAGCTTCCCCCCCAACAGTTGACATCCTCCACTGGTGCTTTTGCGATCAAGCATGCACCCAGCATAGCAGAGTCAGAATAACCAACTAACTCAAAGTTGGAATCTTTTGGGTACCATAGACCCAGCGTGGGTGTACCCTTAAGATATTTGAAGATGCGCTTGATAGCTAGAAGATGAGATTCTCTAGGAGAAGGTTGATAGCGACCACAGAGGCATGTTGCAAACATGATGTCTGGTCGACTCGCTGTGAGATACATCAGTGAACCAATCATGCCTCTATAGTGAGTAGGATTCACATACTTACCATCTGGGTCAGCATGGAGGTTATTAGGAGGGGACATGGGAGTTCCTTTTGGAGTGACATGGGTGAAGTCAAATTTGTGCAACATATCCCGAATATATTTTTCTTGATTGATAAATATTCCAGTGGGAAGCTGCTTAATTTGTAACCCTAAGAAGAAGGTTAATTCACCCATCATACTCATTTCAAAAGTGCTAGACATAAGAGCGCTAAACTTTTGACAGAGTTTTGTCGATAAGGAACCAAAGATGATGTCATCGACATAAATCTGAACATACAGAACATCAGCTTTCTTCTTATAGATGAAGAGAGTGCTATCTATGGTTCCTCAACGAAAGCCATGGTCAAGAAGGAAGGTAGACAATGTGTCATACCAAGCTCTAGGAGCTTGTTTAAGACCATATAAAGCTTTATTTAGCTTGTAAACATAGTGAGGATGCTTTGGATCCTCAAAGCCAGGAGGCTGCTTAACATAGACTTCTTCATCAAGACCACCATTTAGAAAGGCACTTTTGACGTCCATTTGATAGACAGTGAAGCCTTTGTAGGCAGCGTGAGAAAGAAAGAGACGAATTGCTTCAAGACGAGCGACTAGAGCAAAGGTTTCATCATAATCAATGCCTTCAGCTTGAGTATAACCTTGAGCAACCAGTCTTGCCTTGTTTCCAATAACTACACCAGCTTCATCCATCTTATTCCTATAAACCCATCTAGTGCCAATGGGTTCCTTATAGGGAGGAGGAACAAGAAACCAAACGTGATTTCTTTCAAATTGTGTCAATTCTTCTTGCATGGCTTCCACCCAAGAAGGATCAGCCATGGCTTCGCCAATATTGGCAGGCACAATTTGAGATAAGAAATTGACATAGAGACAAGTATTACTTGTTGCTGAGCGAGTTTGGACACCATTGTGTGGATTACCAATCACATGGTCAAGAGGGTGATCAGCAGTCCATTTGAATGCTGGTTTATGGATAGAAGAAGAGTGAGTGACAGCGGATAAGGTGGAGGTAGGATCATTTGGTGTAAAAGAATAAGTGGAAAGATCAATGGTTAGAGAAGGTGCAGAGTTGCTGACAGGAGGGTCACTGAGAGCAGTGGGTACCTCTTGCTGAGAATTGTCATCCTCAGCGTCTCCTGAAACAGGATTCGCTGAAGCATCGTGAAAGATGTCCTTAGCAGCACCGTCAGCAGCTTGAGAATTATCTAAAGGAGAGACATTAATGGAAGTGGCATTAACTGTCCTGAGGAGAGGCTCAACTGGATCAATAGAGTAAATGTGCGCTGCCACATACTCATCATTAGTTGAGAAACTTGAAGTATCAGCAATAGGTGAGTTAGCAACATCATGATGTGTCGCTGACTCTACTGAAGGATCAACAAGATCGCTGAAGATACCTTCAGCAGATGTCTCACTTGAGAGATCTCCTAGAGCTGAACAGCTTTCATCAAAAGTAACATGAATTGATTCATCTACTTTTTGAGTGCGAGTATTAAAAACTCTGAAAGCTTTACTAATAGAAGAATATCCTAGAAAGTAGCCATCATCAGCTTTGGGATCTGTGACAACTCGTAATGTATTAACAACGGGTTAGTCCTAATCTCGATCATTATTATAATTTCGTCTAATTTAGAGATTATGACGTAGAAATTATTAGTTAATTGAACATTTGATATAGTTCAATTAGACGTATCCTTATGACGTAGACTATTAGCTATTTAGACGAATGCCGAGTCTTAAAATAACGTTAAATAAAGATTTAAATGTTATAATTGAACACAGTAAATAGACTGTCTAAACTAAATATTTCTAAAAGTTTAGTTTATTTAATTTTATTTACTTGTCTTAACTAAAATGAGACGAGGGAAAATACCTTTACTTTACATCTTAATCTTTTAGACAAACGGTATTTAATTGTAAGCATTTTACCAAATAGGGGATACTAAAATATCCCAAATGAAGCCACATGGACTGATTTGAGTCTGAGAGGAGGGAAATAGGCCAACAAAGCCCTTCCCCCCTTTTTCTTTCTCCCTGGTCGATCCAAACACACACCACACACACACACTTCACAAATACTCTTCAATCTAAAACTCTCTCAATCTCTTATCATCATCAAAAATCTAGTTTTTGGCAAAGGAAGGATTGAAAGATCTTAAGGCTATATCATTTGAAGTTATATCATCATCTTCATCTACATATTCTTCAACTATCTTCAAGAACATCAATTTTTGGTAAGTCTAAATCATCCCTTTTGCGCCTATTTATGTTTACTTACACTTTTCTAGTCATTTCGAGTTTTTACATGGCCTAAAACAACTTAAAATGGAATTAGGGTTTAAATAGGGTTTTGGTTTGATTTGATCGTTTCGGAAGATTCGATGATGTTATGGATGAAATTATGGGTTGGGTTATGTGTATTTATGGTTTATAATGTTTAGTTATGCTTCAAAATGGGTTACAAGCTCCTACAAATCGTTTTGGATTGATTTGGGTCGAGTTTGAAGGGTTTTGGGTTTGGTTTTCCTGCATAAACTGCAGCTATTGCTTCTGGTTCAGAATTTGGCCACTGCGGCGCAGTGGCATGGGTTAGCCCCACTGCGGCGCAGTGGCTAGGGCCTGTTTTGTTCGTGGTTAGCTCACTGCGGCGCAGTGAGCTTGGCAATGGCTCACTGCGGCGCAGTGGATACCCCCTGTAAAATTTTGCGCATCAATTTTCAAATGTTAATAACTTTTGATCCGTGACTCCAATTAAGTCTTATGACCTATCGTTGGAATCGTAAGAGAGTCTAGTTTCTAGTAATAACACTCTTCTTGTACGAGACTTCTCTCATTTCTAAAGGGTCAAGTCGAATGCGTCTTGTTCACACTCATTTAAGTTGAAAATGTGTTTAGGGACTTATGACTTGACTTAATCGTGCTAAATCAACTTGTTGAGGTTGTAGGGTTGACATTATGGTATTTTTATACTACTTTTAATGACTATGTCATTGATTTTTACCAACTAAAGGTAAACAAAATGAAAGTTTGAAACACGTTCTCGGTTACGGCATTCTAGGGTCTATAGCTAAGTAGTTGTACGTAGGATACTCGTCGTCAAGAGATTTGATCCTCATTATTGGTAATGATATCATAGGTTTTGGATAACATGGAGAACTGATTGTTGAATCTTCTCGAGCTACTTTGCACCTTTTAGCACTAGATCGCTAAGGTGAGTTTATGGCGCCCTTTTCCTTTTACTTTGGGCCTGAAAAGCATGTGTTATTGTATACACGATTTGTTAAATAAATGATTGTTTTGTAAGTATGCCATGTGATTTGGATGCTTAGATCATTTGAAGTAAATTTGCCATGTTAGAGGCTGTGAAAATGTGTATAGGGACTTATGACTTGACTTAATCGTGCTAAATCAACTTGTTGAGGTTGTAGGGTTGACATTATGGTATTTTTATACTACTTTTAATGACTATGTCATTGATTTTTACCAACTAAAGGTAAACAAAATGAAAGTTTGAAACACGTTCTCGGTTACGGCATTCTAGGGTCTATAGCTAAGTAGTTGTACGTAGGATACTCGTCGTCAAGAGATTTGATCCTCATTATTTGTAATGATATCATAGGTTTTGGATAACATGGAGAACTGATTGTTGAATCTTCTCGAGCTACTTTGCACCTTTTAGCACTAGATCGCTAAGGTGAGTTTATGGCGCCCTTTTCCTTTTACTTTGGGCCTGAAAAGCATGTGTTATTGTATACACGATTTGTTAAATAAATGATTGTTTTGTAAGTATGCCATGTGATTTGGATGCTTAGATCATTTGAAGTAAATTTGCCATGTTAGAGGCTGTGAAAATGTGTTTAGGGACTTATGACTTGACTTAATCGTGCTAAATCAACTTGTTGAGGTTGTAGGGTTGACATTATGGTATTTTTATACTACTTTTAATGACTATGTCATTGATTTTTACCAACTAAAGGTAAACAAAATGAAAGTTTGAAACACGTTCTCGGTTACGGCATTCTAGGGTCTATAGCTAAGTAGTTGTACGTAGGATACTCGTCGTCAAGAGATTTGATCCTCATTATTGGTAATGATATCATAGGTTTTGGATAACATGGAGAACTGATTGTTGAATCTTCTCGAGCTACTTTGCACCTTTTAGCACTAGATCGCTAAGGTGAGTTTATGGCGCCCTTTTCCTTTTACTTTGGGCCTGAAAAGCATGTGTTATTGTATACACGATTTGTTAAATAAATGATTGTTTTGTAAGTATGCCATGTGATTTGGATGCTTAGATCATTTGAAGTAAATTTGCCATGTTAGAGGCTGTGAAAATGTGTTATACTGACTAATACTGTCGGACTTGGCTCCCGGCTGTCATATGCTTTAGTCGGACTTAGACCCCGGCTGTCTTGTTATGAAATATTATCAAGTGTTGGATTCTGATTGTCTTGTTGAAAATAACTACAAGTCATTGTGTGCTCACAATGACGAATAAACTTGGTCAAACATTCTGTAAACTCACCAACTATTTCGATAGTTGATCCTCTCAAATTTCATGCTTTTCAGGTAACCAACAGTAAGTATTGGAAGTGTATATGACTTCGTGAAGCCATCTTTTGAACATTGGACGTACAATTAGCGTCAGACCTCTGAGGACTATCGTTTTATTAGTCCTAATTGTACTTAGTTGTCCAAATGTTATTATTGTATTAAGTGGACCCATTTCCAATTGAGGATAGTTTGTATCCGTGTATTGGGATCCACATCTGAACGATTATACTTGTAATAGACTTGTATTTGGATTAATAGATGTAATCTCTATTTACCTTCTGATAAGTACGCAATTTTTTTGTTAACCCTATATTTCCGCTATAATGGGGTGTGACAGGATCAAACTTACTCAAATGATCCTTATCATTCAGGATGAACACTGGACATCCGAAAACATGGAAATATCCAATTTGGGGTTTCTTACCCTTAAGAATTTCATAGGCAGTCTTGTCATGTCGCTTGACAATAAGACACCTATTTTGAGTGTGGCAAGCAGTACTAACTGCTTCAGCCCAGAATTTACTAGGAAGGGAAGACTCACTAAGCATAGTTCGAGCAGCTTCAATGAGAGTTATGTTTTTCCTTTCAGCTACTCCATTTTGTTCAGGAGTTCTAACAGAAGAGAAGTTTTGTCTAATCCCTTGATCAACACAAAAACTCTCAAGAGTGTGGTTTCTGAACTCAGTGCCATGATCGCTTATGAGTTCTTTAACACATATGCTGTTGAGGTTTTCCATCTTTTTAATGAAATTAATTATTTCCTCAGCAGCATCACTCTTAGAATGAAGAAATATTGTCCAAGTATATCGTGAATATTCATCTACTATGACTAAGGTGTATTTGCTACCCCTTAGACTTTGGACATTCACTGGACCAAAAAGGTCCATGTGAAGTAGATGGAAGCAGCCATTGATAGAATTGGCTTGTTTAGTTTTGAAGGTGGCTCGGTGGCTTTTTCCCTTTTCACAGGCACCACAGAGCCTGTCCTTCTCATAAGTGAGAGGAGGAAGGCCTCGAACAAGATTTGTTTTGGCTAGAGAATTGATTGTTTTGAAGTTAACATGCGACATACGCTTGTGCCACAGCCAATTGATTTGAGAGGCAGCTTTTGAAAAGAAACAGGTCTCGCTGTCAGTCTTGATAGGAGTAAAATCTACCAAGTAAATAGCCCTTTTTCTAGGAGCGACCAAGACTACCTCTTTATTGATGTTAATTACTGTGCCTTGATGCTTATCAAGAATGACCTTGTAATCAGCATCACACAGTTGACTAATGCTGATCAGATTGTGTTTTAGAACATTCACATAAGCAACTTTTGTGAATTTGATCAGCCCGTTAGAAAGATACCCATATCCTTCAGTTTGGCCAGTAGAATTGTCACCAAACACCACTGTGGGACCATCGGTCTCCACAAAGTTATCCAGCAGATCCTTGGATACAGTCATGTGTTTTGAACAACCACTGTCCAAATACCACACTTCTTTTCCTAGCGAGGCCTGCATGGATAACAATAGAAGGATTTAGGCAGAATCGAGATTTTCTCCACTGACAATATCATCAGTAGAGAGGGGAAGAGGAGCATTTGGGTCAGTGACCTCATCTCTTGGAATATTATCAACAAGTTGATGAGCAGGAAGCATATCACGAGTAACCTCACGTGTGAAGAATTGATCTTCAGAGGTATAAGTGACAGTGTTTCCAGTGTCAAGAACAAACATGTTGCTGACTTGATTATCATTCCCATATTCAACCAGAACGCTGTCGAAACCATTTGAAATGATCTCTTGAGAGTGGGGAATGGAAATTCGCTGAGAGGCAATGAACTCAGCAATGTTGTCCTGATTAAGAACAACTGCTTCACCCGAGCTGACATTGGACTCAGCTGGAGGAGTTTGCTCAGCGATTACAGAGGAGGAGGAAGCAGCAGAAGCTGAGGGTAGATTTGGCTGAATGACGACTTCAAGAGGATTCCTAGAGTCTTTGTCATTACAGTCAGCAGCAATGTGTCCTCTTTCCCCACAAAGATAACACTTTCTTGGTTTCTGACTTTGAATCAGAAACTCCTTGAGTTGTGAGGACAAGTCGTTTACACGTTTAGTCAACTCACATATCTCATGGTTGGAGGAAGAGGTTGAGGCTGCTGAAGAAGCCTTTTTCTTCCTAAATTGAGAAGGAAGAGACTTAGGAATTGGTCCAAGAATAGACTTGCCCTTTGATTGAGCATTAGAAGAGGAAGGGCCAGAATGAGTCTGAACAACTCGCTGACCTCCTTGCCGAGGAGGTCTGACCTGCTAAACAGGTTTCTGTGTAACTCGCTGACCTCCTTGCTGAGGAGGTCTGACCTGCTGAACATGTTTAGGTTGCTGACGGATATGAGTTCCCTTAGGTACATAGACAGGGTTAGGTTGCTGGTAACGAGCATCGCCAAACCTAACTCGTCTTTTTATCAAGCGATCATGCATAACAGACTTACTGTCAGCATGATTAGGATAAGACGAAGATTGAGACGCAGGGCGTTCAGCTACTGCTGTGGGAACAGAATTCTCAGCAGGTTGACTAACAGACACAGCTCGCTGAGGAGTGCTGTAGTCATATGGAATAGCGACCTTGCTCCTTCTAAAAGGTTCAACACTGAACCCACCATTGGGCTTAACAGTCAAAAGCTGAGGAACAAGAGGCTTGAAACCATCACTTGAAGAATTTCCTTCAAATGTTTGGGAAGAGGAATATTGAACTCTGCCTTCATTAGGCATCATATCAATGATAGGATGATTAGGGAAGACAGTTTTAGCAAAGCTAGCTGATGAGCTAGTTTTAGCTTGAGACGAAGAAGAGGAAGTGCTGGGTGAGGGTGACTCTTCATTCAGTTCAGAATGGTAGTCATTCATGCCTTTAATGAAGTAATATTTCAGCATTTCCTCAGGAGATGCCACAACACTTGGAGGAGTCCTTTCTTCAGAAGCAGGACCGTCGCTGAACATATTAGTAATGACAACGGCAGTTTCATAATCACCACCAATGATGACTTTCATTTGAGCGGGCACCTGCTTACTGAAGATTTGGTCCTGAAGCCTGGAGGCTTTAGACCATGATGTGACAATCTTTTCAAGGTCAGCGACCTGATTTTTTAGCTTCTCATTGGATACTTGAAGAGTTTGGTTAAGAAGCTTTTGAGACTCAAGCTCAACATGGACATTTCTTAGGTCCTTGAGCTTGTCAGCTTTATCACTTAACTCAGCACTAACTGAGTTAAGTTTAGACTGAAGGTGTAACATCCCAAACTTTTTAATTAACGGTTGACTTGAGTCGTTAAGTCAACATAACGTGTCTGTTAAGCTTATGGTAGATTTAATGCTTAAATGTAGTTAATGTGTTATACGTGCGGGACTTGAATGTCTTATTAATTGATGTAGTAATGTGTTTAAAGATGTAGTTATGTGCCTTTTGAAGTGCTTGAAGGGTTCATTGAGTTGTATATAGTCTATAGAGGTGTTTTGGGGTAATAATGTGATGTAAGGAAGTCTAGGGACTAGTTTTGACATAGGGTGAAACCTAAAAACGGGATTAAGGGTTAACTAAACCCTATTTACAATCAAAATCAGTTTTCCCTTCCTTTTCCTCAAGCCCTAACTGCCCCCTCCCTTTCTTGAGCAATTCGTGTGTGATTATTCCGATTAAAGGTGATTTGATAGAGTTTTGGTCTAGATCTTTCATCTCCATAATCATCTACAGGTATATATGATGTTTCCCTTCTGATTTAACATTCTTTTGATCTTACTATGTCAGTCATTTCTGGTCAAAGAGTTTCGGTTTGGATTCGATTATGTTTGTGAGTCGATTTAGGTCAAATCGGGTGTCAAATCAATTGTAAAATGTGTTTAATGAATCCATGAATCAATATATGATTTCATAGTGTCAATTGAACCATATTTTGGGTGTTTATGAACTGTAGGTGTCATGGTTAATTTCCATGGATGTTTAATGGGTGAGATCTTTTGTAAAACAAAGAGTTTTAAGGTCTGGAAATTCAGTCATATTGAAAAAATTGTATCTCATTTATAATAATGAGTTAGGAGATGAACCTTACATTTTTGAAAATTTCTTTGAGTCCCCTACATTTGTTAAGAACTGAGTTTCCTCTCATTTGGTAGTCTTGTATGCCAAAAGTAGTCTACGAAACTGAAGATAGTCAAAAGATGAAAGTAGTCTACAGAATATTAAAGTAGTCTACAAAAAGAGTCAAGTAGTATACAAATGAGTCAAGTAGTCTACAGAAGAGTATAGTAGTCTACAATAGATGAAAGTAGTCAACAGAGACCATTATACGACACGTATATAGATTGTAGGCCGGTTTAGTCTCGTTTATACTCGTTAATTGATCCTATGTTCATTATAGGTAGTTGGGAATACTTGCTTTGCACGGTAACCTTAGTTATCGTTTGTGTGCGCTTCTACGAGGTAAGATACACTACTTTGACACGCTGAGGGTTCAACAAAAGAGGGTTTCATAATTATAACTTCCCAAATTGGTACCTTATGTTGCTTGTGGGTATGCGGGGTTTACACGGGAGGTATCACGGGATATGCAGTTGACTTTTGAGACCGAAAATGCAGTCCCAAATCATATATAATGTAGTGCATGTTATGAAATGAAGTAAAACGTTGTGTTATGTTATGAAGTGTTATGTAGTATCTTGCAATGCATTGAGATGTAGTAAATGTTGTTGATTGTTGTATGTACATGAATGAATGGCTTGCTCATCTAGTTCACTAGACTTGTTAAGTTGCCATGACACGTGCACGTTTAAGGGCCCAAAACGTAAAAGCAGTTAACGTAGTAAATGTTTAGGTAATGTAGTCACCTAAACTAAATGATGCAGTTTCGAGCTCGTAAAACTTTGATGCAGGAAAGTGTTAAGCTTAACCCGTACTTGCCCTAGCCCGGCTAAGTGTGTTGACGTAGGTTGCTTGGGTTGCTCCTGGGAACATGGTCATTGAGATGCAGTTGAGTAATACGAGGGGTCTGACCCGCCCCCATTTGTCTTGTACATACGGATTACTCGGGGATTGGCTTGCCATTCCTTAACGACGTTTGATGTTCAACTGAATGGTTGTCATCTAGTCGGGTGTAACTTATGTTGCACATTGACGCAGTTAAAATGTGGTAAAGCAATTAAAACGTAGTAAAGCAGTTGATGTAGAAAGCAGTTATGTGGTTATATGTGTGTAATGAAGTAAAGCAGGTTAGGCACATTTAGGGTGGTTCATCCTAATATGAAGTATTGTGTGTCTGATGTGTGTTGTGCCTTAAAGAAGTATTTAAATCCATAATGTTTGAAAGGGACAAATGTTTATAACTTGAGTGTTATCTTACTTAGCTAATTCGTTAACTAACACTTGTCTTTTGAAATGTGTTGCTCCCTCAGGTTTAGCGTAGCTGAGGTTGTTGATGATGATGAGTGAGGAATGGGTAGAATGCTTGATGAAGTCCTTAGCTACCCATAGATGCTGAACTTTTATAGACATTTGTTTATGTTTGTCTTTTATGAAGTTTGCATGTTATGCAGTCGGTTATTTTGTGTTGGGCAGCCGACGGGTTTCTATTTAGACTTGTTTTGATGGTACGAATAAGTAACACCAATGAATAAGGAAACCAAACATATTTTAATTGGTTTGGACTTTTAAAGTTTCTTCCGCTCTATTTTAACGCCGTTAGGCGAAATTTTTTGGAAATCCGTATTTTTAAACGAAGGGTGTTACAGAAGGTCAGCACGAATTGATTCGACGTATTGAATGTCACAAGTAAGAGATTCAAGAATTTTAGGTTTGTCCTCTTCAGAGGCAGAGGAAAAAGTGCATACCTTCTTGATTGTGACATTCACCCACTGACTGGAGCACACTTGATCCTTTGTCAGTGCCTGATCATCAGCGAGTGCCATGAAGCAGATGGCATCTACGAAGTCCTCGCTGTCAGAAACGTCAGATTCAGCCTAGTCGTGTTCTTCAGCAACAAGACCTTTGGCTGGAGCTTTGGCTTCTTCCACATCAGCCATCTTAGCACGAAGCTCATAATACTTCTTTTTGTATTCATCAGCAGGCTTGACAGAAGAAGAAGGCCTCGCTGACGAAGAAGAGGGCTTCGCTACCTGCAAAGAGGGAATAGAAACTTTGCACTCCTTTTGATAATGGCCTTTACGACCACATCTCCAACATTCTTCCTGCGATTTGTCTACCACTGGCTTTCGTGAAACATTCGACCTACGACTGTTCCATTTTTTAGAATATCTTTTGCCAGCGATAAGAGCAAATTGCATGAAATCCGAGAACATCTCTTGTCTCTCCTCGAAATCGAGGTCATTGACAAGATCTTGGATATGAGATAGGGTAGAATTGCTGCTGTCAACATGGATAGTGCTGACTTCAGCAGAGACCAGTGCAAAAGGGTCATGAGAATAAGAAGTGCTAGATAAAGAAGAAGAAGATGAAGCAGATGAACCAGCATGCCTCTTAGACTCAGCCTCAGCTCTCAAGTTTTGAGCGAGGGCTCTCTCTTCAAGTTGAAGAGTGCCATATAGTGACTCTAAGTCATGCTGCTTCAGCTGCTTATTAGTCCTAAGAATTTGCCTTAAGCCTTGCCATTTAATGGGCAAGACGTCAATGAATTTGTGGCATATTTCGAGCGTATCATGCTCTATGCCAGCATTTGTCATGTCATTTAAAAGGCATTTAAAGCGATTATAAGTGCCATCCAGACTCTCATTAGGGAGAGAAAAGAATCCTTCATAGGCACGTTTTAAATCAATCCTTTTGGTAGCAAGAACATCTTCCGTACCATCAAATCTGGTACAAAGATTATCCCACACCTTTTTGGCAGAAGAAAGTTTGATGACAGATTTCATTATGTCATCAGGAAGGGTGTTGATAATAAGGTTTCTTAACCGAGCATCCAGATTGACAAGCCTACGCTCATCATCTGTCCACTGTACTTCCGGTTTAATAATCTCAGTAACAACTTCAGGAGCATCAGTAGTAGCTCATGGTGTCCTGGAAACCAGAATCGGTACATATGGCCCTCTGGTCAGAATAGTCATTAAGTAAGGTTCAACTCCTACTATGTGCAGGAGCATCCTCTCTTTCCAAGATCCGAAATCATGAGTTTCGAATCTTGGTGGGATAGAGACATACCCAAAGTTTCTGGTATTAACCAGAGTAGGAACCGAAGCCATGTAAAAAAAAATAAAGAAAAACAGAAGGTTTTAAAGAAAAGAAAAGATTTTTGATGCAGAAAATTAAAAGTAAAGGAAGAAAGATAATCTTGCAAACTCTTTTCAGATCAGTTTCAGTGTATCGAAACACTGCTCTGATACCAACTGAAAGTCCCAAGTTTGCAACGATTAAGTAATTAAACAACTAATATAAATTACACTAAGAACATAAGACAAGAAAGTAAATATGTTTAATCATAAGTAACATAGATTAAACAGTGAATACATGGTCGGTTTACAAAGAAATAAAAGAGAAAATATTGTTAAGTTTTTGACACACTAAAAACTTAACAATTATACAAAGAGAGAAAAACACACTAAGTGTAAATATGGCACAAACCAACGCCTTTGCGGCTAGGTCAAGTGATGCCTTATATAGTGGAGAAAAGGCATCACATGACAACCCAATAGATGTTGACACATGAAGGTTGTCAACTATCTATTGGTGGATAAATCAGATCTGCAGAGTTCTCTTTTCTTCATCTTGTTTCTTTCCCAAAACGGCATCAAAGAGAAATACCTTAGTACCAAAATAGTACACGGTCACATGGCTCCATCCTGATCTTTCAACACGTGTCCTTGGTTACCAGTCTTCTTATCTTCATCTTCCCGCCCATATTTGACTTACAAAACATGGCGGTGAGTCATTGAACTTATCCTTTAACTCGAAGATACTAGATGGTCGTTGATGACTCGCTGACGAAGGCACTCGCTGAGTCTCTCAGCGAATCCATGACTCAACAGATACTTATTACCTTGCTCTTGTTCACCAATAACTTGATCTGCTGTAAAACGGCAGACAAGTTGTTGTACTTTTGTTATCATATAATGAGAATGCTAATTTTGGGTGTAAAAACTATAAGGCCCACGTTAATTTTGGATGGAGTTAAAAAGGGGCATACTATTGACACCAAGGGCTATTGACACCAAGGAATTTGGCTATTGACACCATACCTCAAAAGGGGCGAATTCCGCCCCTTCTGACTAGAAAATTCCCTTCTGCTAGTGACAGTCAACCTTTATTCAACGTTATTAACTAATTTTGACTTTTACCTTGGGCAGAAGGGGCGAAATTCGCCCCTTTTGGGTATGTGTTTAAATTCCAGATCTGTATATACTAGATGGTCGTTGATGACTCGCTGACGAAGGCACTCGCTGAGTCTCTCAGCGAATCCATGACTCAACAGATACTTATTACCTTGCTCTTGTTCACCAATAACTTGATCTGCTGTAAAACGGCAGACAAGTTGTTGTACTTTTGTTATCATATAATGAGAATGCTAATTTTGGGTGTAAAAACTATAAGGCCCACGTTAATTTTGGATGGAGTTAAAAAGGGGCATACTATTGACACCAAGGAATTTGGCTATTGACACCATACCTCAAAAGGGGCGAATTCCGCCCCTTCTGACTAGAAAATTCCCTTCTGCTAGTGACAGTCAACCTTTATTCAACGTTATTAACTAATTTTGACTTTTACCTTGGGCAGAAGGGGCGAAATTCGCCCCTTTTGGGTATGTGTTTAAATTCCAGATCTGTATATACTAGAGGTCGTTGATGACTCGCTGACGAAGGCACTCGCTGAGTCTCTCAGCGAATCCATGACTCAACAGATACTTATTACCTTGCTCTTGTTCACCAATAACTTGATCTGCTGTAAAACGGCAGACAAGTTGTTGTACTTTTGTTATCATATAATGAGAATGCTAATTTTGGGTGTAAAAACTATAAGGCCCACGTTAATTTTGGATGGAGTTAAAAAGGGGCATACTATGCTATTGACACCAAGGAATTTGGCTATTGACACCATACCTCAAAAGGGGCGAATTCCGCCCCTTCTGACTAGAAAATTCCCTTCTGCTAGTGACAGTCAACCTTTATTCAACGTTATTAACTAATTTTGACTTTTACCTTGGGCAGAAGGGGCGAAATTCGCCCCTTTTGGGTATGTGTTTAAATTCCAGATCTGTATATACTAGATGGTCGTTGATGACTCGCTGACGAAGGCACTCGCTGAGTCTCTCAGCGAATCCATGACTCAACAGATACTTATTACCTTGCTCTTGTTCACCAATAACTTGATCTGCTGTAAAACGGCAGACAAGTTGTTGTACTTTTGTTATCATATAATGAGAATGCTAATTTTGGGTGTAAAAACTATAAGGCCCACGTTAATTTTGGATGGAGTTAAAAAGGGGCATACTATTGACACCAAGGAATTTGGCTATTGACACCAATTTGTATTAAAAAGGGGCATACTATTGACACCAAGGAATTTGGCTATTGACACCATACCTCAAAAGGGGCGAATTCCGCCCCTTCTGACTAGAAAATTCCCTTCTGCTAGTGACAGTCAACCTTTATTCAACGTTATTAACTAATTTTGACTTTTACCTTGGGCAGAAGGGGCGAAATTCGCCCCTTTTGGGTATGTGTTTAAATTCCAGATCTGTATATACTAGAGGTGAGCAAAAACCGATCCGGAAAACCAAAAACCGAAATAAAGATAAAACCGAACCGAAACCATATATGTTTTATAATTATAGAAAGTAATTATTTTAATGAAATAATAATAAAAACATACCATAAATTTATATTATGTTTTTTAAAGTCACTTTTTTGATAGTTTTTTTACATTATATTATTTCTTTTTGTTTTATGTCGTACATTTTATAAAATTATGAGTTTATATCGGATTTTTATCATATAACTTAATCAATATTGGTTATAAGTATTTAGTTTTACATCGTTATTATCTTATGATATCTAAATAAAAAATATTGCCGATATGTATACAACGCCTAGAATAATCAAAAAAAAAAAGATTGTAAAAATGGCAACAACATCACCATTTTTCAACATCTTTAATCTATGTTTGTTTAATTACGATAAAATAAAAAATATTGCCGATATGTATACAACGCCTAGAATAATCAAAAAAAAAAAGATTGTAAAAATGGCAACAACATCACCATTTTTCAACATCTTTAATCTATGTTTGTTTAATTACGATAATATAAAAATTTAACATGTCACTAAATATATCTAATATATAAAACTTCGGTTTCATATATAAAAACCGACGGTAAAAACCGAACCGAACCGAACCGAAACCATATATGTTTTATAATTATAGAAAGTAATTATTTTAATGAAATAATAATAAAAACATACCATAAATTTATATTATGTTTTTTAAAGTCACTTTTTTGATAGTTTTTTTACATTATATTATTTCTTTTTGTTTTATGTCGTACATTTTATAAAATTATGAGTTTATATCGGATTTTTATCATATAACTTAATCAATATTGGTTATAAGTATTTAGTTTTACATCGTTATTATCTTATGATATCTAAATAAAAAATATTGCCGATATGTATACAACGCCTAGAATAATCAAAAAAAAAAAGATTGTAAAAATGGCAACAACATCACCATTTTTCAACATCTTTAATCTATGTTTGTTTAATTACGATAATATAAAAATTTAACATGTCACTAAATATATCTAATATATAAAACTTTTAGCAGGTAATATCTATATTTAATTTTATACTGTCACAAAAAATATAATTAACATACGTATCTTACTAATAACTTTTGATACAAAATATTTTTTAAAACAATAGTATAATCAAATTTCAACATGTCTTATTTATAACTATTAATTACTCCTTCTGTTCCACTAAATGTGTCTTTTTTAAAATTTTCAAAGTCTTTTCATAAACTTTGACTTTAAATATTTTGATTTTTGTTATATAATATTTGATAAAAATTATACCAATAAAAAATACATTTAAAACTCAATCAATTCATATAATTTTCATCAAATATTATATAACACAAATCAAAATATTTAAGGTCAAAGTTTATAAAGAAAGACTTTGAAAATTCAAAATATGACACATTTAGTGGAACGGATGGAGTATATTATAAGTCATAACTATAACTTAATATGTTTAATCTGCGTGTTATTCGGGAAATAATCTAGTTATACATAGATACCAAGATGTGGATCAAACATAACGTAGTTGTTAACTTTTCATTAGTAGAGTATGCATGTTTATTCTCTCTGAAACAAAGAACGTTCATGGAGGGTTCTCCTCCCTGTATCACTTAGTGTGATTAAAGATGTGACCGCTTACATCTTTGATGAGAGACAGGTTATTTGGAAATTCCTTTCTCAATCCATCTAAAATACCTTGCGCATCCAGATTTAAGTAATACTGTCTCCGTACGCATTCTTCTTCTGCTGGACCATACACATCATCTGTGTCATGATTATGTGTATGATCTATCACATTTACTCTCCAACCACATGCCTCTGAATAATGACCTTGCAATTTGAATGGACAGTTACATTTTTTTGATAAACTTTTTCTGATGCCCGTCCTCCTCTTATGGTATACTCCACCACCATCACATGAGTAATACCATAGAAATATCATCGGTTGCATTTTTGTTTGATCTACCCTTGACTAGGAAATCAAACAACATTTTATATAGTTATGACACTACTACACAAATGTAAATAGGACACCCTAAATAAAACCCGTTATTCTTATTGACCGGGACATTATAAGGTCACCTAAATAGAACCCCCCAAATGGAACCCGCTATCCTTATTAATCGGGTCATATTAAGGCCACCTAAATAGAACACCCTAAATAGAACCCCCCAAATGGAACCCGCTATCCTTATTAATCGGGTCATATTAAGGCCACCTAAATAGAACACCCTAAATAGAACCCGCTTTTCTTATTGATCTGATCATATTAAAACCACTTTTACGAATCATAATGAAACCCCAAATTAAATAGAATTTGATTTTTAGTGTAAGACCATGGCCAACGTCCCGCCCAATTTCTTCTTAAAATTTTTTAACATTGGTCTTTCTCTCCCTCAAATTAGATTTTCTCAAAATCAAAATCATACCCTTAAATTTTTTTTATCAAAATCATACAGACTATCTTCATCTTCCTTGGCTCCTTTTAACCCCATTGAATTCAAATTTCTCGTTGAGCGTTCTCTCACAATCATGTATGTCTTTCTTACCTCTTTCAAATTAGCCTCCACTGATTATTAGGGCTGACATTGTCGGATAAAAGTGACATATAGGTAATAGGGGTATGGGAAAAAGTTTGGGGTCAGATGGGGCAAATTTCGCCCCTTCTGCTTAAAAATTCGCCCCTTCTGCTCAAAAATTCGCCCCTTCTGCTTTGACATGTCGGGTTGAAGTGACGTAAAGTTGACAACAATATGATAAAAAAGTGTCAGGTCAGATGGGGCGAAATTCGCCCCTTCTGAGGGGTGTCAATAGTCAAAAAGAGGTGTCAATAGAAAGCCCCGTTAAAAATTAGTTAGTTATTATAAATAAAAAATTACATATAAGGATGGTCGACTTTACATATGGATGGATTTTTTAAGTGGCGGCAAATTATCAGTGAATTGGGATAATTTTAGAGGGAATTTTAGATATTTAATTAGTAGAGGGAAAAAATTAGGAGGGAATAATATAAGGGTAGATATGGTAGAAAGAAAAAGATTAATAAAATTAATATAAATTGTTAGTTTCAATAAGAAGATTCACATAATAAATGTTTTTTAGGTGTGCCCTTAGGGCATAAGTTAGAAAATCCCTTTATTAAAAGGTATGTATTTACGTTAATTTGTTATTCTTTGAAATTATCCATGTATGTAGGGGGCAATCAAATAAGAACAACCTTCAAATAAGAATACAGTGAGAATACTTAAAAACTACATTTTGATGCATTAAAAGTCCATAAAAATAACATATTGTATAACTAATTATCATTATTTAAATGTTTAACAGCACATTACTTTGTTAAAATTGAGAAAATCATGTTTTTTGTTTTGTCATCCATCTTGGATGCATATTCATCAAAATGGATGCATCCAACAAAAAACGTGATTTTTTCGCTTTTGACGAATCAATATGTTGTTAAACACTTAAATAATGATAATTAGTTATACACTATGTTAGTTTTATGACTTTTAATGCATCAAAATGATGTTTTTAAGTGTTCTTACCGTGTTCTTATTTTAAGGGTGTTCTCACTGGAGTGTTACCCTAAATATATATATATATATATATATATGTATATATATATATATATATATATATATATATTATTAATTATCTTATATATATAAGTATTGTATTATATATGTATGTATAAAAGATATATATATATATATATATATAATATATATATAATATATATATATATATATATATTAATATATATTTATATATATATATATATATATATATATATATATATATATATATATATATATATATATATATATATATATATATATATATATATATATATATATATATATATATATATATATATATATATATATATATATATATATATATATATATATATATATATATATATATATATATATATATATATATATATATATATATATATATATATATATATATATATATATATATATATATATATATATATATATATATATATATATATATATATATATATATATATATATATATATATATATATATATATATATATATATATATATATATATATATATATATATATATATATATATATATATATATATATATATATATATATATATATATATATATATATATATATATATATATATATATATATATATATATATATATATATATATATATATATATATATATATATATATATATATATATATATATATATATATATATATATATATATATATATATATATATATATATATATATATATATATATATATATATATATATATATATATATATATATATATATATATATATATATATATATATATATATATATATATATATATATATATATATATATATATATATATATATATATATATATATATATATATATATATATATATATATATATATATATATATATATATATATATATATATATATATATATATATATATATATATATATATATATATATATATATATATATATATATATATATATATATATATATATATATATATATATATATATATATATATATATATATATATATATATATATATATATATATATATATATATATATATATATATATATATATATATATATATATATATATATATATATATATATATATATATATATATATATATATATATATATATATATATATATATATATATATATATATATATATATATATATATATATATATATATATATATATATATATATATATATATATATATATATATATATATATATATATATATATATATATATATATATATATATATATATATATATATATATATATATATATATATATATATATATATATATATATATATATATATATATATATATATATATATATATATATATATATATATATATATATATATATATATATCTTTAAATACAAAGTAGTTCGTCGATCTCATTTCTATAATATGTCAGTCGTCCTTGCGGTATTGTGGTTTCTTCAGGTGGATCAGAAAAGGCTCACTCGTATTGGTGGTCCTTCGTCGTCAAATTGATTCCTTCTAACTGGCTTAGCTACATCATCGATATCCTATAATTACCTTCCGAGTTCCGACCGATGGTCCAATGTCTCCTATTCTCATTTCTCAATAAGTATGAGGTTTTCTTGATCTTCACTTTGTTGTTTGTTAATTTCGTTATGTTTATCAGTTTATGGCTATTCTTAATCTAGATTTATGTCAGGGATATTAATGTTAATTAATGTTTGGATTGTATTTGTAAAACATCTATCCTAACTTGCTTTTGTTCTCGTGTATGTACATATATACATTAACGAGGCATTGTCCAAATGTAGGAGTGTTCATTCAAAAGGTTATTGTGGTAGCTTTTTGACAGTCCAGGATTTGCACACTTAAATTAGTTTTAACAAGACAATAAAGTAAAGAACAGAAAGTAAAGAACAAGAATAAGTTCAAGTGTAAATGTCTAAGCAAGTCTAGTCATATGTCTCATTGATTAAACGATGAATACATGGTCGAGATTACAACTTGTCTTACAAGACTACAAATGAACTATGTAATTGCTAAGTCTAGGAAAGAAGGAAAACTTAAACAATTACAAATAAAGTGATACACACTTTGTGGTTAACAAGAACAACTATAATGATGCGGCTGTGTTTCCTTTTATAGGGGATGAATTAGGGCAACACAGCCTTACAGTGATAGTGATAGAATGGTGGTTGTCGACTTCTAATTGGCTCTTTGTACTTGATCCAGGAGCCTTTGTCTTCTATACCAAAACGGGTATGAAAGAGAGAAACCCTTGTTTTGGTCCCAACTGTACCTTTGCCATATAGGGTAACATTCAGTTAGGAGAACCACCATGTGACTTCTTGTCTTCTTGTTGGTTTGAACTCTTCCCGCCTTGACAAACAATTTGGAAAGCAAACCACCCGCTGACGAGAGTCAATGACTCGCTGATGACTCGCTGATGACTCGCTGATGACTCGCTGATGACTCGCTGATGACTCGCTGACGACCCACATCAGCGACCAAGTCTGGTCAGCGAATCCTTGACTCAACAATCTCCCCCTATTCGCTGAGAAGACTTGTTTGAGTGAAGACAATTATAGAAAGATGAAAAAATGTCATACATATCTTTGAACATTACAAGCTGACTCATACAGCATTTACATTTGTAAGACATCTATTCATTTTCAGCTTCAAATTCCCAAGCATGTTCTTGCTTGGCAATCTGAACAGCTGGATCATTATATCTATGAGGCTTAACCAGCTCCTCATCCACCTTGCTGATGAACCATCTATTGTTGGATGTCTCAGCACATCTTCTTCTTATGTTCAAGAGAAACCCCGTTGAAGCTTTTTCAATTTCAGCCAGCCGGAAGAACAACTGGTTGTTCTGGAAATTTGTGAAGAAGATGCCAGCAGGTGTTTCAAGTACTCTCCCTTCTTCAAATAGGCTTCTGGGAGGGAGTCTTGTGTTCAGTGAGGCATCACCAGCGATAGGAGGAAGATCAATTTTAAAGGTTTGATGCACTTCCTTTCTCTTTCTTTGAACCCTTCGACTTGCTGAGGAGATAGCAGCTGGAGTACCAAATACTTGCCTCAGCATAGGCAGATCTACTTTGAACTTTGTTTCAAACTCCAGTGCTTTCTCGAAATATTCTTTCAGCATGTCTTGGAGTTGCTGGTAACTGACCGCCTTTCTATCTTTTACTAACAAGTATACTTCAGCCCACTCTGAAGCACCCAAGTTGGTTGGTTTCACTCCTTCCAACCTGGTTGGCTTGTCAACCCCTTCTCTTAGGATCTTCAAATTTGTCTTTCGACCCATGTCAGCTTTGAAGGCCTCAGCCGCAACGATCCTTTGAGGCCTCTTTCTATCATCCATCAACTTCAGCCATTTAGCCTTCTCCCCCTCAAACTTGGCTCTCTTCTCGCTGAGCTGCTTTTCAACTTCCTTGTGTTTCTGCCTGTATAAGGCTTCAGCACCACCAGATTTCAGCAGCATTCTTTGCTCTCCATCAAGCTGATCCTTTTCCAGTAGAGGAAGCTGCCTAATAAACTCAAGATTTTTCTTTACATTTTCTTCATTTTGTTTGATCCTATCCAGCTCTGTGATAGCATCTTCCTGAGTTTTGCCCTCAGCAGTCAAAGCCAATACATCTATCAATTGATGCTGATGGCCTGCTGAGGATCGTACAGAGAGTTGAGCAGCAGTGGGAGGTTTAAAGAAACCAGCAGGAGGTGCATTGAATATAACAATTTGTTGCTCCCCCTCAATACTAGCTGGGGGAGCTTCAACATCAGCTTCCTTTTCAGTCTCCCCCTCAGCACCAGCAGGGGGAACTTCCATACATGGATCTTTATCAGTCTCCCCCTCAATACCAGCAGGGAGAACTTCTTCAGCAGTTGCATTATCATTTTCATTCAAGACTTCTTCAGCAGTTGCATTATCATTTTCATTCAAGACTTCTTCAGCAGTAGCATCATATATATGTTCTGCAGCCTTGTTAAACGCTTCAGTTACGGCTGCTAAGATGTCAGCATCGACTTTCTCCCCCTTGGAAGTTGCATCATTAATGACAACTTCCACTGTCGATATCGGTGCTGATTTCTGCTTTACAAGTTGTGACAGCAGATTCTTGATTTCCCCCATCTCTTTTTCCAGATTTATATTTCTCTGGCGATCTTCCTCAGAGAAGGATGCTGAGGGAACTGGAAGATCAGCCACTTGTTTCTCCAAGGCTTGAATAGCCTTGGTGTTGCTTTCAACTTGAGTGGCCAGGGGAGAGATGAGATTATGCAGCTTCGTTATACCAGCAGCAGCAGACTTGCTGGTAGAGGCTGCTTTCTTTGCTGAATAGCTGGAAGAGTTTGCACATTTCACCAGCGACAAAGACTTAGATCGGATGGCCTGCTGATCCTGTTTGATGGATTTTGTGGCTATTTTGATTTTGTGTTGATCAACAGCCAGGGAGGTGAATTTTTCTTTAATCAGCTCTATTTCTGAGCTGTTTTCAACTTGTTTGCGGTACCAGCTTTCCATTGTTTTCAGCAATCTGTCATCTTCTTTGTCTTTGAGATCTACCAAGAGTGTGGCAGCCTTGGTAAGATCATTCAATTGATGTTCTATTCTATCCAACCTTTCAGCAGAGTAGGTGGAGTAAGAAATGCCCAAGTCCTTTGCAGAGAAAGACTTGGCCTCTGCTGTCTTGTGAGAAGAACAACCAGGAACAGCTTGAAAAGAGGAAGGCATGCCCATCGAGAGCATGGTGTTCACTGGTCGTACAGGAGGGGTAGGAGGTCTTGCAATCAAAGTTACTGCAGCATCAATTTCATCCATCTCCATGTCACTGGCATCAACTTCGTCAGCATGACTATCAGGATCAAGCTGAAAATCCTCAGTGACAAAGTCTCCTAACTCATAGTCACTTTCATCTTCAGTGACCATCTCCACACCAACCTCTTCTTCAGCAATACCATCATCAATTTCCTTATCACCAACACCAGCACCTTTACTAACATCAATGCTGGCATCCACCTCAGCATCCTTACTCAACCCAACTTTTTCAATTTCACCAACTTGCACTTGACTTTCCAAAGAGAAATTTAAAGGGTTTGGAGAAGTTGGTGTCGCTGCTTCAATTTGTTGCTGCTCTACATTTTCAACAGCAGCAGGGGTTTCTTCTTCATCGATAAGAGAGCGTTGAGGAAGTTCCACCTTTCTTAATACTTTCTTCCTTTTAGGAAGAACTTGACTTTTCTTGACCAATTTGGGAGTTTTGGAGGATGCTGGAGGGGTTATTAGCATGCCGGCTCCAGCAGGATTTTGCTTATAGATTTCAGGGTACATGGTAAACAGTACCTGTTTCATTGCTGGTGTAAGCGCAGCATACTTCAAATCGAAGTGCTCAGGGTCGCAAGCAGGAATTTTATATACAGAACTTGCTACCCTAGGAGAAAGAATGAATCGAGCACCATTTGGCATGTATTCTTCCTTCAACACATGCCTGAATATCAAGGACAGAAAGCGTGTGAAGGGCACTGAGCTTGATCGATTTCTTATGGTAATCTTTGACTTCAAATCTTCAAATATTACATTTGCGAAGTCAATGTTTCTTCCTTTTAGGAAGAACTTGACTTTTCTTGACCAATTTGGGAGTTTTGGAGGATGCTGGAGGGGTTATTAGCATGCCGGCTCCAGCAGGATTTTGCTTATAGATTTCAGGGTACATGGTAAACAGTACCTGTTTCATTGCTGGTGTAAGCGCAGCATACTTCAAATCGAAGTGCTCAGGGTCGCAAGCAGGAATTTTATATACAGAACTTGCTACCCTAGGAGAAAGAATGAATCGAGCACCATTTGGCATGTATTCTTCCTTCAACACATGCCTGAATATCAAGGACAGAAAGCGTGTGAAGGGCACTGAGCTTGATCGATTTCTTATGGTAATCTTTGACTTCAAATCTTCAAATATTACATTTGCGAAGTCAATGTTTCTTCCTTTTAGGAAGAACTTGACTTTTCTTGACCAATTTGGGAGTTTTGGAGGATGCTGGAGGGGTTATTAGCATGCCGGCTCCAGCAGGATTTTGCTTATAGATTTCAGGGTACATGGTAAACAGTACCTGTTTCATTGCTGGTGTAAGCGCAGCATACTTCAAATCGAAGTGCTCAGGGTCGCAAGCAGGAATTTTATATACAGAACTTGCTACCCTAGGAGAAAGAATGAATCGAGCACCATTTGGCATGTATTCTTCCTTCAACACATGCCTGAATATCAAGGACAGAAAGCGTGTGAAGGGCACTGAGCTTGATCGATTTCTTATGGTAATCTTTGACTTCAAATCTTCAAATATTACATTTGCGAAGTCAATGTTTCTTCCTTTTAGGAAGAACTTGACTTTTCTTGACCAATTTGGGAGTTTTGGAGGATGCTGGAGGGGTTATTAGCATGCCGGCTCCAGCAGGATTTTGCTTATAGATTTCAGGGTACATGGTAAACAGTACCTGTTTCATTGCTGGTGTAAGCGCAGCATACTTCAAATCGAAGTGCTCAGGGTCGCAAGCAGGAATTTTATATACAGAACTTGCTACCCTAGGAGAAAGAATGAATCGAGC
This sequence comes from Erigeron breviscapus, assembly GCA_034093135.1. Taxonomy (NCBI): domain Eukaryota; kingdom Viridiplantae; phylum Streptophyta; class Magnoliopsida; order Asterales; family Asteraceae; genus Erigeron; species Erigeron breviscapus. The sequence goes on along the minus strand of CM067169.1, from coordinate 14,387,858 downwards.
ACCATTTGGCATGTATTCTTCCTTCAACACATGCCTGAATATCAAGGACAGAAAGCGTGTGAAGGGCACTGAGCTTGATCGATTTCTTATGGTAATCTTTGACTTCAAATCTTCAAATATTACATTTGCGAAGTCAATGTTTCTTCCTTTTAGGAAGAACTTGACTTTTCTTGACCAATTTGGGAGTTTTGGAGGATGCTGGAATCAGATTGAAGGAATATGGAACGATTGAAGGAATATGGAACGATTGAAGGAATATGGAAGATTGAAGGAATATGGAAGATTGAAGGAATATGAAATTGAAGGAATATGGAACGATTGAAGGAATATGGAAGATTGAAGGAATATGGAACGATTGAAGGAATATGGAAGATTGAAGGAATATGGAAGATTGAAGGAATATGGAACGATTGAAGGAATATGAAGATTGAAGGAATATGGAACGATTGAAGGAATATGGAAGATTGAAGGAATATGGAAGATTGAAGGAATATGGAAGATTGAAGGAATATGGAAGATTGAAGGAATATGGAACGATTGAAGGAATATGGAACGATTGAAGGAATATGGAAGATTGAAGGAATATGGAACGATTGAAGGAATATGGAACGATTGAAGGAATATGGAAGATTGAAGGAATATGGAACGATTGAAGGAATATGGAAGATTGAAGGAATATGGAAGATTGAAGGAATATGGAAGATTGAAGGAATATGGAAGATTGAAGGAATATGGAAGATTGAAGGAATATGGAACGATTGAAGGAATATGGAACGATTGAAGGAATATGGAACGATTGAAGGAATATGGAAGATTGAAGGAATATGGAAGATTGAAGGAATATGGAACGATTGAAGGAATATGGAACGATTGAAGGAATATGGAAGATTGAAGGAATATGGAAGATTGAAGGAATATGGAAGATTGAAGGAATATGGAAGATTGAAGGAATATGGAAGATTGAAGGAATATGGAACGATTGAAGGAATATGGAAGATTGAAGGAATATGGAACGATTGAAGGAATATGGAAGATTGAAGGAATATGGAAGATTGAAGGAATATGGAAGATTGAAGGAATATGGAAGATTGAAGGAATATGGAAGATTGAAGGAATATGGAAGATTGAAGGAATATGGAAGATTGAAGGAATATGGAACGATTGAAGGAATATGGAACGATTGAAGGAATATGGAACGATTGAAGGAATATGGAACGATTGAAGGAATATGGAAGATTGAAGGAATATGGAAGATTGAAGGAATATGGAAGATTGAAGGAATATGGAACGATTGAAGGAATATGGAACGATTGAAGGAATATGGAAGATTGAAGGAATATGGAACGATTGAAGGAATATGGAACGATTGAAGGAATATGGAAGATTGAAGGAATATGGAAGATTGAAGGAATATGGAAGATTGAAGGAATATGGAAGATTGAAGGAATATGGAAGATTGAAGGAATAGAAAAGAAATGAACGTGAAGGATGATATGGGAGAAGATGCACATATATATGGTATGGATATGGGACCCATAACTGTTCATAGGAATCGTCATGGAGTCTCTTTCATACGTAATATATATAAAAAAAAATTATTTTGTACTAATGATAGTACGAGAAAAATAATTTTATATACAAAAGATACGTTTAATTATACGTAGTGAGTAACGTATAAAAAAAATTGATGTGACAACTTGTACCACAATTTCAACTGTACTCAAGTAGTTACGGCGCGTACAGTGTACAAGTTGCCCATTAGGGAGAGAATCGAGGTAACCGTTTGAACTTCTTGTTAGAATATTAACAAGATTACTTAGTGGATATGCTCACCTAACTGAATAGTTGAGATCTAAATATATCCACTGACCAAGTTAAAAAAAATTATTTTGTACTAATGATAGTACGAGAAAAATAATTTTATATACAAAAGATACGTTTAATTATACGTAGTGAGTAACGTATAAAAAAAATTGATGTGACAACTTGTACCACAATTTCAACTGTACTCAAGTAGTTACGGCGCGTACAGTGTACAAGTTGCCCATTAGGGAGAGAATCGAGGTAACCGTTTGAACTTCTTGTTAGAATATTAACAAGATTACTTAGTGGATATGCTCACCTAACTGAATAGTTGAGATCTAAATATATCCACTGACCAAGTTAAAAAAAATTATTTTGTACTAATGATAGTACGAGAAAAATAATTTTATATACAAAAGATACGTTTAATTATACGTAGTGAGTAACGTATAAAAAAAAATTATTTTGTACTAATGATAGTACGAGAAAAATAATTTTATATACAAAAGATACGTTTAATTATACGTAGTGAGTAACGTATAAAAAAAATTGATGTGACAACTTGTACCACAATTTCAACTGTACTCAAGTAGTTACGGCGCGTACAGTGTACAAGTTGCCCATTAGGGAGAGAATCGAGGTAACCGTTTGAACTTCTTGTTAGAATATTAACAAGATTACTTAGTGGATATGCTCACCTAACTGAATAGTTGAGATCTAAATATATCCACTGACCAAGTTAAAAAAAATTATTTTGTACTAATGATAGTACGAGAAAAATAATTTTATATACAAAAGATACGTTTAATTATACGTAGTGAGTAACGTATAAAAAAAATTGATGTGACAACTTGTACCACAATTTCAACTGTACTCAAGTAGTTACGGCGCGTACAGTGTACAAGTTGCCCATTAGGGAGAGAATCGAGGTAACCGTTTGAACTTCTTGTTAGAATATTAACAAGATTACTTAGTGGATATGCTCACCTAACTGAATAGTTGAGATCTAAATATATCCACTGACCAAGTTAAAAAAAATTATTTTGTACTAATGATAGTACGAGAAAAATAATTTTATATACAAAAGATACGTTTAATTATACGTAGTGAGTAACGTATAAAAAAAAATTATTTTGTACTAATGATAGTACGAGAAAAATAATTTTATATACAAAAGATACGTTTAATTATACGTAGTGAGTAACGTATAAAAAAAATTGATGTGACAACTTGTACCACAATTTCAACTGTACTCAAGTAGTTACGGCGCGTACAGTGTACAAGTTGCCCATTAGGGAGAGAATCGAGGTAACCGTTTGAACTTCTTGTTAGAATATTAACAAGATTACTTAGTGGATATGCTCACCTAACTGAATAGTTGAGATCTAAATATATCCACTGACCAAGTTAAAAAAAATTATTTTGTACTAATGATAGTACGAGAAAAATAATTTTATATACAAAAGATACGTTTAATTATACGTAGTGAGTAACGTATAAAAAAAATTGATGTGACAACTTGTACCACAATTTCAACTGTACTCAAGTAGTTACGGCGCGTACAGTGTACAAGTTGCCCATTAGGGAGAGAATCGAGGTAACCGTTTGAACTTCTTGTTAGAATATTAACAAGATTACTTAGTGGATATGCTCACCTAACTGAATAGTTGAGATCTAAATATATCCACTGACCAAGTTAAAAAAAATTATTTTGTACTAATGATAGTACGAGAAAAATAATTTTATATACAAAAGATACGTTTAATTATACGTAGTGAGTAACGTATAAAAAAAATTGATGTGACAACTTGTACCACAATTTCAACTGTACTCAAGTAGTTACGGCGCGTACAGTGTACAAGTTGCCCATTAGGGAGAGAATCGAGGTAACCGTTTGAACTTCTTGTTAGAATATTAACAAGATTACTTAGTGGATATGCTCACCTAACTGAATAGTTGAGATCTAAATATATCCACTGACCAAGTTAAAAAAAATTATTTTGTACTAATGATAGTACGAGAAAAATAATTTTATATACAAAAGATACGTTTAATTATACGTAGTGAGTAACGTATAAAAAAAAATTATTTTGTACTAATGATAGTACGAGAAAAATAATTTTATATACAAAAGATACGTTTAATTATACGTAGTGAGTAACGTATAAAAAAAATTGATGTGACAACTTGTACCACAATTTCAACTGTACTCAAGTAGTTACGGCGCGTACAGTGTACAAGTTGCCCATTAGGGAGAGAATCGAGGTAACCGTTTGAACTTCTTGTTAGAATATTAACAAGATTACTTAGTGGATATGCTCACCTAACTGAATAGTTGAGATCTAAATATATCCACTGACCAAGTTAAAAAAAATTATTTTGTACTAATGATAGTACGAGAAAAATAATTTTATATACAAAAGATACGTTTAATTATACGTAGTGAGTAACGTATAAAAAAAATTGATGTGACAACTTGTACCACAATTTCAACTGTACTCAAGTAGTTACGGCGCGTACAGTGTACAAGTTGCCCATTAGGGAGAGAATCGAGGTAACCGTTTGAACTTCTTGTTAGAATATTAACAAGATTACTTAGTGGATATGCTCACCTAACTGAATAGTTGAGATCTAAATATATCCACTGACCAAGTTAAAAAAAATTATTTTGTACTAATGATAGTACGAGAAAAATAATTTTATATACAAAAGATACGTTTAATTATACGTAGTGAGTAACGTATAAAAAAAATTGATGTGACAACTTGCACCACAATTTCAACTTATGAGACATAAGTTGAAGCATCAGTAGACATGACAGGTCATGTTGCTGATTCACCATTCAGCATTCCCAACTTGCTGATCAGATATTTAAATCTTGTTTGATCTAAAGGTTTGGTAAAGATATCAGCAAGTTGGTCATCAGTGGGTATGAAATAGATTTCCACATCCCCTTTCATGACATGGTCACGAATGAAGTGGTACCTAATGTCAATGTGTTTGGTCTTAGAGTGCTGAACGGGATTATGTGTGATAGCAATTGCACTTGTATTGTCACACATAATGGGGATCTTAGAGAATTCTAAGTCATAGTCAGCGAGTTGGTTTTTCATCCAGAGGACTTGTGCGCAACAACTTGCTGCTGATACATATTCTGCTTCAGCAGTGGAGATGGACACTGTATGCTGTTTCTTACTAGACCAACTAGTCAGCTTCCCCCCCAACAGTTGACATCCACCACTGGTGCTTTTTCTGTCTAACATGCATCCAGCATAGTCAGAATCAGAATATGCAACAAGGTCAAAACTGGAGTCTTTGGGATACCAGAGACCCAGTGTAGGGGTACCTTTTAGGTATTTGAAGATTCGCTTAACAGCGAGAAGATGAGATTCCCTTGGAGAGGCTTGATATCTTGCACACAAGCAAGTAGCAAACATGATATCAGGACGACTCGCTGTGAGATACATCAGCGAGCCAATCATTCCTCTATAGAGAGTAGGATTCACATGCTTACCATCAGGGTCAGCATGGAGATTGTTAGGAGGAGCCATGGGAGTGGCTTTGGTGGTCACATTTGATAAGTCAAATTTAGCCAGCATGTCTCGAATGTATTTTTCTTGGTTAATGAAAATCCCATTTGAGAGTTGGCGTATTTGCAGACCAAGAAAGAAGGTCAGCTCACCCATCATGCTCATCTCAAATTGAGAGGACATCAGGGAGCTGAACTTAGAACAAAGTTTCTTGCTGGAAGAACCAAAAATGATGTCATCTACATATATCTGAACATATAGAACATCAGCACCCTTTCTATAGATGAAGAGGGTGCTATCAATGGATCCTCGCTGAAACTTATTGGAGAGAAGAAATTCAGAGAGAGTGTCGTACCAAGCTCTGGGAGCTTGTTTAAGACCATAAAGAGCCTTGTAAAGGCGATAGACATGGTGTGGCTTGGCTGGATCTTCAAAACCAGGTGGCTGCTCAACATAAACTTCCTCATCGAGTTTTCCATTTAGGAAGGCACTCTTTACATCCATTTGATATACAGTGAAGTTTTTGTAAGCAGCATGTGCCAAGAATAAGCGTATAGCTTCCAGTCTGGCCACTGGTGCAAAGGTTTCGTCATAGTCAACTCCTTCTTCTTGAAGGTAACCTTGTGCAACCAGCCTAGCCTTGTTACGTGTAACAACACCATCTTCGTCCATTTTGTTCCTATACACCCATTTAGTTCCAATGGGTTCTTTTCCAGGAGGTAAAGGAACCAAGAACCAGACATGCTGTCTTTGGAACTGGGTAAGTTCCTCTTGCATGGCAGCGACCCATGAAGGATCAACCATTGCTTCTCCTATGTTTTTGGGAGTGATCATTGACAAGAAATTCACATAGAGACATGTGTTTCTAGTCGCTGATCGAGTAATGATTCCCTGCTGAGGATCTCCAATGACTTGGTGGGCTGGATGACTAGATGTCCATTTAAGTGTAGGAGCACTTGAGACACCAAGTTGAGTGGCAGCGGAAATTGGAGCTATGGGATCAGCAGGAGCATTATAGGAAGAGAGGTCAATGGTAAGAATGGGTTCAGGAGAATGATCAGCAGAGCCATTCGACTGATTTGAGTTATCATTGATGGCGGAGTCTTCAGCAGACTCCATTTCTTCAGCATTTGCTGAAGCATCATGAAACTCCTCCTCAGTAGGGTCATCAGCATGCAAGTCATCAGCCAGTGATCTAGGTTTGGCTGATGCTGCATGGATTGATCTTATGATAGGCTCAACTGGCTCAACCGAGTAGATATGAGCAGCAACTTGCTCTAGTTCAACATCAGCTGAACTATCCTTTGTGCTATGCTGAGTAGCGTCAGGCAGTGAGCAAGAAGCATCAACAAATAAGTCAGCTTCCTCAGTGAGAGGGTCAGCTAACTCATTGAAAATAACCTCAGACGAGTTAGATTGGATGTCCTTTAGGGCTGATGAGCTTTCATCGAAAGTAACATGAATGGATTCATCAACCTTCTGAAGGCGAGTATTGAATACTCTAAATGCCTTGCTGATGGATGAATACCCAAGAAAGTATCCATCATCAGCTTTAGGATCAAATTTTCCTAGATGATCCTTGTTGTTTAAGATGAAGACAGGACATCCAAAAACATGGAAGTATTTGATTTGAGGTACCTTTCCTTTCAGTACCTCATACGCTGTCTTGTCATGTCTTTTGACAATGAGACAGCGATTTTGAGTGTGACAGGCTGTATTGACAGCTTCTGCCCAGAACTTGCTGGGAAGAGAGGACTCACTGAGCATGGTGCGAGCAGCTTCGATGAGAGTTCTATTTCTCCTTTCAGCTACACCATTCTGCTCAGGGGTTCTAGTAGAAGAGAAATTTTGTGAGATCCCTTGATCAGCACAAAATGTTTCAAGAGTGTGGTTTCTGAACTCAGTACCATGATCGCTTCTGAGTTCTTTCACCCTAATGCTGTTGAGATTCTCCATTTTCTTGATGAAATTGATAATTTCTTCAGCATTTGCTGAAGCATCATGAAACTCCTCCTCAGTAGGGTCATCAGCATGCAAGTCATCAGCCAGTGATCTAGGTTTGGCTGATGCTGCATGGATTGATCTTATGATAGGCTCAACTGGCTCAACCGAGTAGATATGAGCAGCAACTTGCTCTAGTTCAACATCAGCTGAACTATCCTTTGTGCTATGCTGATGAGATTATGTTTTAATCCATTTACATAAGCAACCTTGTTGAACTTAATGAGTCCATTAGAGAGAAGACCATAACCTTCAGTTTGTCCAGTGGAGTTGTCACCAAACACTACAGTAGGGCCAGCAGCCTCTACGTAGTTATCCAGCAGGGTCTTTGAGCCAGTCATGTGTTTTGAACAGCCACTGTCCAAGTACCACACACCTTTTCCCAGCGAGCCCTGCATAGATTTAACAGAAGGATTTAGATGGAAGACTCTGAAGATTCTTCTCTACTGACGACTTCATCAGTAGAAGGAGGAAGAGGAGCAATAGAGTTAGTATTCTCATCACTTGGAGAGTTATCAACAAGATGATGAGCAATAGGTAAGTCACGATCAATTACATATTGATCAGTAGAGGTGACAGTGGCTCCAGTATCGAGAACAGTCAAGTTGCTGACTTGATTGTTGTTCCCATACTCAACCAGAATGCTACCTCTGCCAGTGGTAATGATCTCTTGAGATTGAGGCAAGAAGATTCGCTGAGCAGCTATGAAGTCAGCAATGTTCTCCTCAGAGAGATTGGTTGATTCTCCACTATCTATACGATCAGCAGAAGGAGACCTTTCGCTGACAATAGTGGAAGAGGAAGCAACCACTGAAGGATTTGGTTGAATGTCAACTTCAGGAGCATCCCTGGAGTTGTCGCAATCAGAAGCAATGTGACCTCTGCTGCCACATTTGTAGCATTTTTTTGCAGAGGTGCTTTTTGATGAAAGTAATTCTCTTCAGCAGCATCACTTTTAGAATGAAGAAAGATAGTCCAAGTGTATCGTGAGTATTCATCCACGATTACTAAAGTGTATTTGCTACCCTTTAGACTTTGGACATTCACTGGACCAAAAAGGTCCATGTGAAGAAGATGAAAGCAGCCAGAGATAGAGTTGGCCTGCTTAGTTTTGAAAGTTGCTCTGTGGCTTTTACCTTTTTCGCAAGCACCACAAAGTCTATCCTTTTCAAAAGAAAGATGAGGGAGGCCACGAACAAGGTTCTTTTTGGCCAGAGAGTTAATGGTTTTGAAGTTCACATGCGACATACGCTTGTGCCATAACCAGTTTAGTTCAGCAGCCGACTTGGCAAAGAAACAAGTCTCACTATCAGTCTTGATAGGAGTGAAGTCAACTAGATATACATCTCGTTTTCTTGGTGCAACCAAGACTACTTCCTTGTTTATGTTTACCACAGTGCCTTGATGTTTGTCAAGAATCACCTTGTAGTCAGCATCACAAAGTTGACTTATGCTGATGAGATTATGTTTTAATCCATTTACATAAGCAACCTTGTTGAACTTAATGAGTCCATTAGAGAGAAGACCATAACCTTCAGTTTGTCCAGTGGAGTTGTCACCAAACACTACAGTAGGGCCAGCAGCCTCTACGTAGTTATCCAGCAGGGTCTTTGAGCCAGTCATGTGTTTTGAACAGCCACTGTCCAAGTACCACACACCTTTTCCCAGCGAGCCCTGCATAGATTTAACAGAAGGATTTAGATGGAAGACTCTGAAGATTCTTCTCTACTGACGACTTCATCAGTAGAAGGAGGAAGAGGAGCAATAGAGTTAGTATTCTCATCACTTGGAGAGTTATCAACAAGATGATGAGCAATAGGTAAGTCACGATCAATTACATATTGATCAGTAGAGGTGACAGTGGCTCCAGTATCGAGAACAGTCAAGTTGCTGACTTGATTGTTGTTCCCATACTCAACCAGAATGCTACCTCTGCCAGTGGTAATGATCTCTTGAGATTGAGGCAAGAAGATTCGCTGAGCAGCTATGAAGTCAGCAATGTTCTCCTCAGAGAGATTGGTTGATTCTCCACTATCTATACGATCAGCAGAAGGAGACCTTTCGCTGACAATAGTGGAAGAGGAAGCAACCACTGAAGGATTTGGTTGAATGTCAACTTCAGGAGCATCCCTGGAGTTGTCGCAATCAGAAGCAATGTGACCTCTGCTGCCACATTTGTAGCATTTTTTAGCAGAGGTGCTACCCTTTTGATTTTGAAGGAAGAATTCCTTCAGTTGGGAGGAGAGATCATTAACTTGCTGAGCCAGCTCGTTAATTTTAGGGTCAACAGAGGAAGATGCCCTTTTCTTAGGCTTAGGCTTTAGCTTATGCTTTTGTGGAAGCTGAAGCATCTTAGGAGCAGGACCCAGAATGGACTTTCCTTTTGGGTCCTCTGATATAGTTGTAGAGGGGACTTTTGATCCCTTAACTACACTCCAAGCTAGATTGACAGCAGGGTGAGTAGAAGAAGAAGGACCCTGCTGAGATGGATGCACTCTTTTTGGAGTGATCGATCTAGGTTGCTGGTTTGGTGTAACAGACCTATTTTTCCTATGAGGCAAGTATTGCCTATTTGGGGTAGAAGATATCACTTGCTGATGAGGCAAGTGTCCTCTTTGAGGAGTGATAGGCCTAACTTGCTGATGGGGCAAGTATCCTCTTTGAGGAGTGATAGGCCTTACTTGCTGATGAGGCAAGTGTCCTCTTTGAGGAGTGATAGGCCTAACTTGCTGATGGGGCAAGTATCCTCTTTGAGGAGTGATAGGCCTAACTTGCTGATGGGGCAAGTATCCTCTTTGAGGAGTGATAGGCCTAACTTGCTGATGGGGCAAGTGTCCTCTTTGAGGAGTGATAGGCCTAACTTGCTGATGGGGCAAGTGTCCTCTTTGAGGAGTGATAGGCCTAACTTGCTGATGGGGCAAGTATCCTCTTTGAGGAGTGATAGGCCTAACTTGCTGATGGGGCAAGTGTCCTCTTTGAGGAGTGATAGGCCTAACTTGCTGATGGGGCAAGTGTCCTCTTTGAGGAGTGATAGGCCTAACTTGCTGATGGGGCAAGTGTCCTCTTTGAGGAGTGATAGGCCTAACTTGCTGATGGGGCAAGTATCCTCTTTGAGGAGTGATAGGCCTAACTTGCTGATGGGGCAAGTGTCCTCTTTGAGGAGTGATAGGCCTAACTTGCTGATGGGGCAAGTGTCCTCTTTGAGGAGTGATAGGCCTAACTTGCTGATGGGGCAAGTATCCTCTTTGAGGAGTGATAGGCCTAACTTGCTGATGGGGCAAGTGTCCTCTTTGAGGAGTGATAGGCCTTACTTGCTGATGAGGCAAGTGTCCTCTTTGAGGAGTGATAGGCCTAACTTGCTGATGAGGCAAGTGTCCTCTTTGAGGAGTGATAGGCCTAACTTGCTGATGGGGCAAGTATCCTCTTTGAGGAGTGATAGGCCTAACTTGCTGATGGGGCAAGTATCCTCTTTGAGGAGTGATAGGCCTAACTTGCTGATGGGGCAAGTATCCTCTTTGAGGAGTGATAGGCCTAACTTGCTGATGGGGCAAGTGTCCTCTTTGAGGAGTGATAGGCCTAACTTGCTGATGGGGCAAGTGTCCTCTTTGAGGAGTGATGACAGCAGATGGAGGAATAGAATAATCAGGCTTAACCTCATCGCTGAACAAGTCAGAAATAGAGGCAGCAGCATTAAAGTCACCACCTATTACTGCCTGAACTTGAGCAGGGACTTGTTCATTCAGGCACTGATGGTGAAACCTAGAAGCTTTTGACCAGGAGGTCACAATCTTCTTAAGGTTGGCCACTTCAAGCTTGAGTTTTTCGTTCTCAATTTGAACCTTTTGGGCCAACAACTCATGAGATTGGAGTTCAACATGAACATTTCTCAACTCATTGAGTCTTTCAGATTTTTCACTTAACTCCAAGGAAGTGGAGTCAAGCTTAGATTGGACTTCAGCTCGTATTGATTCAACGAACTGAAAGTCACAGAGAAGAGATTCGAAGATTTTTGATTTATCTTCTTCAGAAGCAGAGGAGTGAGCACAAACCTTTTTTATGGTGACGTTTACCCACTGACTTGAGGAGACTTGATCTCTTGTCAAAGCATCTCCATCAGCGAGTGCCATAAGGCACATGGCGTCAACATATTCTTCACTGTCTGAATCATCTGATTCAGCCCAGTCGTGCTCTTCAGCAACCAGCCCTTTTGCTGGTGTTTTGGCCTCCTCCATTTCAGCAACCTTGGCCTTCAGCTGATAGTATTTATTCCTGTACTCATCAGCAGGTTTAGAAGGGTTAAGGTTAGTTTTAGGAGCTGCAGGAGTTGGTAAGGCAACTCTGCAATCCTTTTGGTAGTGGCCTTTTCTGCCACATCTCCAGCACTCCTCTTGAGCTTTGTCAACAGGAGGCTTGTATGGAGCAACCGACCTACGGTTGTTCCATTTTCGGGAGTATTTCTTGCCAGCGACTAAGGCAAAATCCATGAAGTCGCTGAACATCTCTTGTTTCTCTTCAGCATCAAGATCATCAACAAGAGATTGAATAGGTTGTGGAAGAAAAGAACTGGCACCAGTATTGAGATTACTGGGCTCAGCAGAAATAAGGGCCAACGGGTCGAGGGCACAATGAGAAGAGGAGGAAGCTGAAGAAGAAGAGGGACCCGCACGATGCTGTGCATCAGCGGCAGCTCTAAGATTCTGAGCAAGAGCTCTTTCTTCGAACTGGAGCATGCCAAAGAGAGACTCAAGGTTAAGGCCATTGAGTCGCTCAGTGGTTCTGAGGATTTGTCTCAGTCCTTGCCACTTGATAGGTAAACTATCAAGAAATTTGTGGCAGACTTCAAAATCGTCATGAGAAATACCAACAGTGGTCATGTCGTTCAGCAACCCTTTAAATCGGGTATATGAACCATTTAGACCTTCGTTGGGAAGGGAAAAGAAATTTTCATAGGCTCTTTTCAAGTCTATCTTTTTAGTGGCAATGGTAGCAGCAGAGCCTTCATGCATGCTAACCAATCTATCCCAAACTTCCTTTGAAGAGGGATATCTAATCACCACTTTCATGAGGTCAGTGGGAAGAGTGCTGACAATCATGTTTTTGAGCCTTGCATCAAGATTAACAAGCCTCCTTTCATCGTCAGTCCATTGAACTTCTGGTTTGACAATGTCAATCACAATCTCAGGGGCATCAACAGTTGCTCCTGGTGTTCTTTGGACCAGAGTTGGAATATAAGGACCGACGGTCAGTAAAGACATAAGATAGGGTTCCACACCCACTATATGTAGTAACATTCTTTCCTTCCAAGACCCAAAGTCATCGGGCTCGAATCTTGGAGGGACAGATACGTAACCGAAGTCACGTGTGTTAACTAGGGTTGGAACAGCAGACATGTTCTTGTTTTTAAAAGAAAATTTAGAAAAGAAAGTTTAGAAAGAAAAAGTATGCAAACGGATCTAGTTTCAATGACTTAGAAACTAAGTCTCTGATACCAATTGACAGTCCAGGATTTGCACACTTAAATTAGTTTTAACAAGACAATAAAGTAAAGAACAAGAATAAGTTCAAGTGTAAATGTCTAAGCAAGTCTAGTCATATGTCTCATTGATTAAACGATGAATACATGGTCGAGATTACAACTTGTCTTACAAGACTACAAATGAACTATGTAATTGCTAAGTCTAGGAAAGAAGGAAAACTTAAACAATTACAAATAAAGTGATACACACTTTGTGGTTAACAAGAACAACTATAATGATGCGGCTGTGTTTCCTTTTATAGGGGATGAATTAGGGCAACACAGCCTTACAGTGATAGTGATAGAATGGTGGTTGTCGACTTCTAATTGGCTCTTTGTACTTGATCCAGGAGCCTTTGTCTTCTATACCAAAACGGGTATGAAAGAGAGAAACCCTTGTTTTGGTCCCAACTGTACCTTTGCCATATAGGGTAACATTCAGTTAGGAGAACCACCATGTGACTTCTTGTCTTCTTGTTGGTTTGAACTCTTCCCGCCTTGACAAACAATTTGGAAAGCAAACCACCCGCTGACGAGAGTCAATGACTCGCTGATGACTCGCTGACGACCCACATCAGCGACCAAGTCTGGTCAGCGAATCCTTGACTCAACACTTTTGATAATATCTACATTGGTTTATTGAATACGTTGGACAATGCCTCGTTACATGTGTATTAAAAGTTTTCGGATTATATGATCAGTTATCTTCTTTTGATTAATGCGTACGGTCGAATTAAACAAATGCTTATGTCGTTTTACAACATACAAATCAATAATGCTTATATATTCATGAATTTGTCATTGTAAACATAAGGTTGTTGGCCCGTCATGAAGAGTACGTTGTGTCTGGTAGATAACCCTAAGGGTTGTCATTAACAACTTATTACATGCATAAAAGGTAGTACTTTATATATCAATAATCGCCCCCTGAATTTTCGCAAAACAAAGTACAATATTTAATGAATCAAATTAATTAATACTGACAGTCGTAAGGGTTGTCATTAACAAAACTCTTTTAATATTCGATAACTTAATATAATTAGTTATATTTCATATTAATTATAATGAGAACTTTAACAAAAAGTACATTACTTGATAGATATGGAATAAATTAAGACATATTCATGGTATGTATAGCTAATAACAATGGATACGTGTGCGTAGGTTGCATCATCGTAAAATAGACTTAACATTACTATTCTAATAAAATACAAGTCAACTTTCAAATTCAGTTTGTTTTCATTATTGTAATTAAAAATATCGATCACTAACGAACTGGAAAAGGTTTTTTTTAGGTTATCGGGCCAAAAAAGAAATGTCAATTTTCCTTAAATATATCTAACTTAAATCGACGTATCACATAACCATTTAGAAACCCTCCCATAGCAAAGAAAAAGTACTCTTTTGATTAGATATCAGATATACCCATATCAAAATGGTATCATATATGTAATCTTAGTACATAATCACATACAGTCCTATATTATTTGTGCAAAAGATAACCTAATATCAGTCTTATCATTTCGTTTTTAATTATCACACCCTTCTTATTACAAAGTTTCTTCATCAATAAAGAAAAAAAAACATAATTAAGATATTTGTAGTAACGACCTAAGTTCAAATGGTTAAAGTTATATATCCTATGCATTCAATACTGTTCAATGTTTCACAAGTGTTAAAACAATTAGAGTTTCATATTGGGTCAAATGGATTTCTTTTAACTGTGATAGCCATTGATAGGTTTCCTCTTGTTGGTACTTAGTGAAGTATTAGTAATTTTTATCCTTGTTTTTGAGACAAATTTGACTTAAAAAAAAAACGTAATAATGGTAATTTGTGGTGTTTAATTGTAATTTAGTTAAGACAAAGAAAGAAGAAAAGGACTAGACGATGAACCTTCACAAAACCGCACTAAAGGGGGAGATTGTTAGCATTAAATTAATTAGTTAGTGCGTGTTTTGTAACTATGTAATAGTTTAGACCTTTTAATTAAATGCATGGAGGGGTTAGTGTGTAATTAGAGAAGGCCTCAATGTAAATAGGGAGGGTGGTTAAGTGTAACTTACTCCCCTATATAAACCCCTCCACCTTTTGTATTTCCCAAGCCTTTAATCATTAATTCCATACCAACTTCTCTCTAACTTACTTTCTCTCTCTAACTTCTCCTTTCATCACCCACGCACACTTTCACATAGTTAAACCACCATTAACATACACTAAAGCTCAATTTCACGATTTAGCATTAGTTATCAATTGGTATCAGAGCAAAATCACAACTTGTGCTAGATCCATGGGCTTTGAATATGTAGTAGTAATGTAATGTTTATGGTTAAATGTGTTTTTGGAAAATCTAAATAATCCGTAACAGGTTTGGATGATGATTTTACGAATGGGTCATGCCGAAATTTCTAATTTTGTACGTCGTCATTTGTAATGTGTCAACTTGGGTAAAATGACCCATTTGGTTGTAAAATGAATGCTTGGTCAAACGATACTTTTGTTATGCTTATTTCCGTGTCTAAAACTTGTTTGAACTTAGAAATGTTGTATTATGAAGTTTGGTTTTGAGTTGGGAAGTTACAAGTTGATTTTAAGTGTCAAGATGGAGTTTTGGAAAAACTGGGCAGCAGGTACCCACTGCGCCGCAGTGGGGAAACTCTGTAAAAAAAAAAAAAATTTCTCTTATTTCCTAAAATGAGTTTGGGTTCTTTCACCTATATAAACCCCTCCACCTTTTGTATTTCCCAAGCCTTTAATCATTAATTCCATACCAACTTCTCTCTAACTTCTCCTTCCATCACCCACGCACACTTTCACATAGTTAAACCACCATTAACATACACTAAAGCTCAATTTCACGATTTAGCATTAGTTATCAATTGGTATCAGAGCAAAATCACAACTTGTGCTAGATCCATGGGCTTTGAAATGCTAGTAAAGGTAGAATGATAGTTGTTTTGAGAAGAGGCCTAAGAACCTCCGGGGCCTAAGAATCCCGATAGTCTCATTGGTTAGCTTATATGGATCCATATATGAGTTGTTAGCGCAAAGGTGAGTATGCAAGTGATGGTATGACGATGCCATTGGCTACATGTGAAAGTCCTTTGTGAAGTTTGCCCTCCTTCGTATGTATAAGCGTATGCAAGATTATTCACTAAGCTTTGCTTACTGTTTAGTTGTTTACCCTTTTTATAGGTTGTCCCGGATGCGGAAGAAAGTTAAGTAATGTAAAGATTGAAGTTGAAGATGCTTTATGGATATTGATTGCTTTAGCTAAATGCGGATAATGGTATTGATAATAGGACCCTTAGTGACCCCCTTGGATCTATTGGCTCATGGTACACTTGTTAAATCATTTTGGTAAAGTCATTATGATGTCAAATGCTAGATTTGAGTTTTGGTTCTTGTAATGGGTCGTTTTGTAGTAGTAATGTAATGTTTATGGTTAAATGTGTTTTTGGAAAATCTAAATAATCCGTAACAGGTTTGGATGATGATTTTACGAATGGGTCATGCCGAAATTTCTAATTTTGTACGTCGTCATTTGTAATGTGTCAACTTGGGTAAAATGACCCATTTGGTTGTAAAATGAATGCTTGGTCAAACGATACTTTTGTTATGCTTATTTCCGTGTCTAAAACTTGTTTGAACTTAGAAATGTTGTATTATGAAGTTTGGTTTTGAGTTGGGAAGTTACAAGTTGATTTTAAGTGTCAAGATGGAGTTTTGGAAAAACTGGGCAGCAGGTACCCACTGCGCCGCAGTGGGCAGGTTTAGCCCCACTGCGCCGCAGTGGGGATAATCTGAAGGAAAAAAAAAAAATTTCTCTTATTTCCTAAAATGAGTTTGGGTTCTTTCACCTATATAAACCCCTCCACCTTTTGTATTTCCCAAGCCTTTAATCATTAATTCCATACCAACTTCTCTCTAACTTACTTTCTCTCTCTAACTTCTCCTTCCATCACCCACGCACACTTTCACATAGTTAAACCACCATTAACATACACTAAAGCTCAATTTCACGATTTAGCATTAGTTATCAATTGGTATCAGAGCAAAATCACAACTTGTGTTAGATCCATGGCTTGATTTTGTTCTCTTTTGTGCTAAATTGTGTTTTTCCCATTTTACCGAAAGTTCCAATCTTTACCCTTTAAAAATGTTAAAAGTTTCTTCCTTTTTAGTTTCATTCCACTCATTACCTTCCTATAATCATCCTTGAAAAGTTTCAAATCCTAATTCTAAACCAAATGGCTTGAAATTGAATTTTTAGCTTTCTGTTCTGAAAACCGGCTTTAGTACTAAATTTCTGAAACCCTGTTTTAGTACTACATTTCTGAAACCTGATTTAGTGAAGAATTTCTTGAAAACCTGTTTTAGTGAAGAATTTCTTGAAAACCTGATTTAGTGAAGAATTTCTTGAAAACCTGTTTTAGTGAAGAATTTCTTGAAAACCTGTTTTAGTACTAAATTTCTGAAACCCTGTTTTAGTACTACATTTCTGAAACCCTGTTTTAGTACTACATTTCTGAAACCCTGTTTTAGTACTAAATTTCTGAAACCCTGTTTTAGTACTAAATTTCTGAAACCTGTTTTAGTACTACATTTCTGAAACCTGATTTAGTACTACATTTATGAAACCCTGTTTTAGTACTAAATTTCTGAAACCCTGTTTTAGTACTAAATTTCTGAAACCTGTTTTAGTAAGAATTTCTTGAAAACCTGATTTAGTGAAGAATTTCTTGAAAACCTGTTTTAGTGAAGAATTTCTTGAAAACCTGATTTAGTGAAGAATTTCTTGAAAACCTGATTTAGTGAAGAATTTCTTGAAAACCTGATTTAGTGAAGAATTTCTTGAAAACCTGATTTAGTGAAGAATTTCTTGAAAACCTGTTTTAGTGAAGAATTTCTTGAAAACCTGATTTAGTGAAGAATTTCTTGAAAACCTGATTTAGTGAAGAATTTTTGAAAACCTGTTTTAGTGAAGAATTTCTTGAAAACCTGATTTAGTGAAGAATTTCTTGAAAACCGATTTTAGTTGAGAATTTGTGTGGTTGAGTTCATTTTGCATATTATAATACCTGGTTTACTCCAAACCCGGTATTAGTTCTTTAATTATTCATTTTAAGAAAAGGGACTCTGCCCAAATTTCGAGCCGAAAACCGGATTTAGTACACAATTTCTGAAAACCGGTTTTAGTACTAAATTTACCAAAACCTGTTTTAGTACTACATTTATGAAACCCTGTTTTAGTACTACATTTATGAAACCCTGTTTTAGTACTACATTTATGAAACCCTGTTTTAGTACTAAATTTCTGAAACCCTGTTTTAGTACTAAATTTCTGAAACCCTGTTTTAGTACTACATTTCTGAAACCCTGTTTTAGTACTAAATTTCTGAAACCCTGTTTTAGTACTAAATTTCTGAAACCCTGTTTTAGTACTACAATTCGAAAACCTGTTTTAGTACTACATTTCTGAAACCCTGTTTTAGTACTACATTTCTGAAACCCTGTTTTAGTACTACATTTCTGAAACCCTGTTTTAGTACTACATTTCTGAAACCCTGTTTTAGTACTACAATTCGAAAACCTGTTTTAGTACTTCAATTCGAAAACCTGTTTGAGTACTAAATGTCAACTGTTATACCTAATGAGTTTGTTGAGACGGTGTTAGATTTTTTAATGGGTGAACAGCCAAGTTGGGAGGAAATACGTCGTCATGATAATCACATTTGTATGTGTTGTACCAGTTCATTTCCATGTGGAGTGGTTATTTTTGAGGAAAAACAAGTCAATGTGGAAATATTTAAGACAATTATGACACAACACAACAGTTTTCAACTTGAAATTAAGTAACTCAAATCTGAGAACAAAGAGCTCAAATCTGCTAATAATTTCAGTTTGTCTGCCATGGAAAGTCTTCAATCTGAAGTTGATCGAATCAAATCTGAGAACAAAGAGCTCAAATCTGCTAATGATCTCATTTTGCCAAACATGGAAAGTCTTCGAAAAGACAATGATCATTTGCAGTCAAAGATTATCAATTTAACCAATGAGTTGGATGTTTCTCACAAAGAGCTCATTGAAACCATCCTCGAAACCCAAGTTAAAGAACTTGTTTTGCAACAACAACTTTCTAAGCTCAATCGTGAATTGCAAAACAAGTCCATTTCTTCGAAGAAGAATGAGCAAACATGTCTGAAGTTAATCCATCAACTTCAAGCTCATTCCTTGTCATTGGAAACTCAACTTTCAACCAAGTCAAATCAAGTGAGTTCTCTTTCGACTCGTGCTCCAGAATAACCTCTTCCCAACCAAACCACTCCATCTCCAACTAAAACAAAATCCATTCCTTCAAATGCCCAACCAAACCACAATCACCCAAAATTATCAACCAATACCAAGCAACACCCTTCCTCCAAAATCAAAACAAATCTTCATAACACCAAACCATCTCACCAAAACAATAAACAACCACAGCCATCTTCCAAACCAGCTCATACCACTCCCAAATTCTCAAAAGAACCTCACTTCACCAACACAAAAACTCTTCCACATAAACCTCATCCTACTCTCAAACAAATAAACCCATATTACACACCTCGCAAGACCAGACCTCCCCTCAAGCCTATAAACAGCCATTGCCAGATATTCAAGGATTCCACCACCGAAATCATTCGTTATAGAGATCAGTATGGCTGGTTCTCTCATACTAAACCCAAACCAAAACCTAAAAGCACTCCCATTAAATACTCTCTCTCTGAGTTGTTTAAGTTGGCACCACGAGTCATTCACCCTCATGTGCAAAAAGTGTTTTACTATGCACAACCTTCTACTTCTCTCTTCAAATATCCAGTTGGACCCACCCTTACATGGGTTCCAATGTCTGGATCCAAGTAGGTGGTTGTAATTTGGCTTGTACACATATCAGTGTACAACCCGTTCAAAACATGTGTAATTGAGCCGTTACTTCATAGTTATACCTTTCATTTACCGTTATTGTCATCAATCATTGTGCATGATGAACACGTTACATGTGTTCATCATGAGGGGGAGAAAATCGTCAGAGATTGATTATCCTTTTGATGGGGAGCACATTGCCTTGTCTAATTCTTTGCTCCAAAAATTATGCCTGGGTTGAGGGGGAGCTAAAAGGAAAATTAGTCTTGGATCTTTTAGTATGTTTTTATTGTATATTTTGAAAGGAGTGATTGAGTGAGGGGGCAAGATTTAGAGAAGATTTCGCTCATACGACAAGTTGAGGGGGAGCTAAAGCGACAAACCATTTTCTGGATTAATTATCTGTTATTGAGAAACTTGTGTGTTTGAGGGGGAGCAAGAGACAGACAATCAACGACTGTAATGTAAGAATCAAGTCAAGTTCTACACTCAACACTAAGCCAAGCTTCCGCACTTCATTCCAAGCTTCCGCATTCCACAAGAAACCTAAGTCTTCGCCTTCACAGAATGCTTGAGAATTCAAAAAGTCAAAGTTGCTCGAAGACAATGAAGACAAAGAGAAAGCTTCAAAGTCTTCTCAACAACAAAGATTCTCAACGAAATGGGCTCATCAAGTTTTAAAGATCGAAGATGATGCAACTTTTACAATTCAAACACCAAGGGGAGAATGTTAGATATAAATTTGTGGTGTTTAATTGTAATTTAGTTAAGACAAAAAAAAAGGACTAGACGATGAACCTTCACAAAACCGCACTAAAGGGGGAGATTGTTAGCATTAAATTAATTAGTTAGTGCGTGTTTTGTAACTATGTAATAGTTTAGACCTTTTAATTAAATGCATGGAGGGGTTAGTGTGTAATTAGAGAAGGACCTCAATGTAAATAGGGAGGGTGGTTAAGTGTAACTTACTCCCCTATATAAACCCCTCCACCCTTTGTATTTCCCAAGCCTTTAATCATTAGACTAAACGACACAAATCGTCCCTGTGGTTTGTCTAAAAGATCACGTTTCGTCCTTTCTTTATCAAAACCTCAGTGGCAGTCCTTTATAGGTGGATAAGGTTCACGAATGGTCCTTTGACCGGTCAACCGTTAACCCTCTCTCCGTTAACCCCCCACGTGATACCCACGTGAGGGGTAATCTTGGCATTTCCCATTCGATGGACCCCCTTTCTCTGCCTTCTTTTATTCTATTCTTGCTTACCACACCCACAAAAAACCATACTTGAATTGAGGTAGTAGTTCAGACGCGAGAGAGAGAGAAGAAGAAATGAAAAATTAGGGTTTATACTAATTTGGGGGATATATGTAATTTTTTATGTTTGTGTGTCTCTATATACATATATATATATATATATATATATATGAGACACACAAACATAAAAAATTACATATATCCCCCAAATTAGTATAAACCCTAATTTTTCATTTCTTCTTCTCTCTCTCTCGCGTCTGAACTACTACCTCAATTCAAGTATGGTTTTTTGTGGGTGTGGTAAGCAAGCAATAATCCTAACCTCATGGACCTCTAAAAATCCAGGAAGACGATTTTATGCTTGTCCCAACCAGGTTTGTATTGTTAAATTTTTTTGGGGTTATGGATTACTACTTAAATTGAGTTGGGGTTTTATTTTTTTGGACAGGGTTCGAAATGCAAATTCATAGGATGGTTTGATCCCCAAATGTGTCAACGTGCCATGGACATCATCCCTGGGTTGTTAAGATCCAAGAATAAACTTGAAGAACGACTCAAAGAAAGAGATTGGGAAGTGAAAAAATTGAAGATGATGTTGTTGTTGGCTTCATTTGTTATTGTCTTTCTTGTATCTTTGTTACTAGTTTGAAAATCAAGTTATAAAAATCAAGTATTTTGGCAGTCTTTTGTACCAACTATGAATGAATATTATTATGGTTATCTAATGACAATGGTTTTACTTTTTGCAAGATTCATGTATTTAGACATCAACAAAATAGTCTTTTACATAATGTATCATAAAACATGAAAAAAAGAGGCAGATTATAACTACAAGCAGCAGATTACATAATGGAGCAAAAGAAATCACCAACAAGTAGCAGATTACATTACTTAGCAAAAGAAATGACAACAAAGTTTGGAAATGTAGCAACATACATGACAAATGTAGCAACAAACATCACAAGATAAGTACCATAATACATATTCTAGAAAAAGACATGACAATTAAGTAGCATTACATGACTGGCAGATTCCAAATTACACTAATTTGGCAATGCGGATTTCAGATAACACCTTTTGCCTCCTGGACTGGAAATAAGTCTGTTCTTGGTTGTTCTCACACTAACAGTTGGTTGAGTTGGACCTCCCATACTTGTATATCCCGATAGATATATATATATATACACACATAAACATACATAAATATATATGTATATCTATAGATATATATATATATATATATATATAATAATAACAATATTATAAATAAAACAAATATATATATATATATATATATATATATATATATATATATATATATATATATATATATATATATATATATATATATATATATATATATATATATATATATATATATATATATATATATATATATATATATATATATATATATATATATATATATATATATATATATATATATATATATATATATATATATATATATATATATATATATATATATATATATATATATATATATATATATATATATATATATATATATATATATATATATATATATATATATATATATATATATATATATATATATATATATATATATATATATATATATATATATATATATATATATATATATATATATATATATATATATATATATATATATATATATATATATATATATATATATATATATATATATATATATATATATATATATATATATATATATATATATATATATATATATATATATATATATATATATATATATATATATATATATATATATATATATATATATATATATATATATATATATATATATATATATATATATATATATATATATATATATATATATATATATATATATATATATATATATATATATATATATATATATATATATATATATATATATATATATATATATATATATATATATATATATATATATATATATATATATATATATATATATATATATATATATATATATATATATATATATATATATATATATATATATATATATATATATATATATATATATATATATATATATATATATATATATATATATATATATATATATATATATATATATATATATATATATATATATATATATATATATATATATATATATATATATATATATATATATATATATATATATATATATATATATATATATATATATATATATATATATATATATATATATATATATATATATATATATATATATATATATATATATATATATATATATATATATATATATATATATATATATATATATATATATATATATATATATATATATATATATATATATATATATATATATATATATATATATATATATATATATATATATATATATATATATATATATATATATATATATATATATATATATATATATATATATATATATATATATATATATATATATATATATATATATATATATATATATATATATATATATATATATATATATATATATATATATATATATATATATATATATATATATATATATATATATATATATATATATATATATATATATATATATATATATATATATATATATATATATATATATATATATATATATATATATATATATATATATATATATATATATATATATATATATATATATATATATATATATATATATATATATATATATATATATATATATATATATATATATATATATATATATATATATATATATATATATATATATATATATATATATATATATATATATATATATATATATATATATATATATATATATATATATATATATATATATATATATATATATATATATATATATATATATATATATATATATATATATATATATATATATATATATATATATATATATATATATATATATATATATATATATATATATATATATATATATATATATATATATATATATATATATATATATATATATATATATATATATATATATATATATATATATATATATATATATATATATATATATATATATATATATATATATATATATATATATATATATATATATATATATATATATATATATATATATATATATATATATATATATATATATATATATATATATATATATATATATATATATATATATATATATATATATATATATATATATATATATATATATATCTTATTACTAAAATAGAAACTATATATAGACCAAGTTTATATGGGAATATGGGATATATATATATATATATATATATATATATATGGACCTCCCATACTTGTACTTCCTTGGCTTGGACATGCAGCCTGACTTGGAGGTTTGTTGGTTTGACTTGGAGCCTTTTTAGATCTTGCAGCTTGATCTGGAGGTTTGTTGGTTTGACTTGGATCCCTTCCAGCTTGACTTGCATCCCTTGCAGGTTGACTTGGAGCCCTTGCAGCTTGACTCTGACTTGATCTAGCTTGGCTAGACTGAGTTGGAACTTCTGTATTGCCTTGACAAGCTTGGCTAGGTGTAATCTCCTCTCAACTCACCTTTTGCAGCCCTTTTAGCTCTTTGTGCCTTCTGTTGAGTCAATCCTAATTCATATTTCCTCTGGAGTTCACCTTGTAATGCTGAAGAAGGTATATCAGGATTCCCTATAAGAAAACCACATACATTGGTTACTTGTTGAAACTTTTTAATGAATCAGGAAATTAATATTAGAATAAAAAGGATAAAAAACAAATACCTTCAATTTGTTGAATGATACTTTTAGCAATCAATCTAGATGTAAAATGTTTGATGGATCTGGATCTCAAACATGTATGTTCTTCATTCAGTGTCTTTACCATCCATGTCTCCTGACCATATAGCTTGAACACATGTAAGTTCCATGGACATGTATTTATGTTTTTGTTGGACTTTTTTCCCCTACCACCTTTATTCTTTGTAATAGATTCTCCACCTGCCACCCCACTTGTTTTTAATGACTCTTTTTCCAAAATTGTCCCTTTATCTAAAACAGTCTTCTTTGACCTGGCTGGTTGACTAGGCCCAACACTTGTTGGTTTCTTTTTTGGCCCATCCCCTGGCCCAACTACATGCTTAACAGGCCTAATTCCAGAATCTGTCTTACTTGGCCCAACTTCAACATTAGCATCAAATACAAGCAACTTGCCTTCACATATAACTCTCACTCTTACCTTGTCATTTTTCACTATTTTCAGTTCCCTTCTTGTCTCTATTGCATGAGCCCTCACCAAGTCTTTCACCTCTTTAGAATTGCCAAAAGTCTGAGACAAATGAAACCCAGTTTTGGTAATTACAGCATCCCCAGTTGAATTCTTCTTTACCATTTTCTTCAACAGTCTATTCCTAACTTTATTAACATCATCTTCTGGGTCAGATGCACTCTCAAACTCATCATTGTGTATAACATCTAGGTCATCCTCTTGTACATCATCTGCAGGCTGAGGCATAGGTACATGGCACCCCATGAATTCCACATCTTCATCCACATGCAGCCTAAACTGTCTCATATCCACTTCCACATCTTCTATTTCATTTTCCTCATCTACAATGAAGTCACTGTCCTCACCATCACTACTATCACTTTCACCAGTACCACTATCACTTTCACTACCTTCTGTGTCATCCTGTAAAACTGCTTTACCCTTGACATTCTCACTTTCATTTAAATTTGCATTTTCATCTACAACAGGATCTTCTAAAGCAGCTTTACCCTTCACATTATCACTTTCCTTTACATTTGCATTTCCTATCTGTTCTTGAGTACTAGGGGTTAAGACAGGCTCCTCATTCCAATCAAGCAACAACTTCCTATATGCTCCCCTATTTTTCACTAGTTTGGTCTTATGAGAGGTAGCAGTATCATCATCAGGGATCTCATGAATAACAACATTATTCTTTCTAGGCAAAAAGTAGTCTGCTAAATTTGTCATACCATGTTCTACGAAAACATCAAACAGATTGTTGTTTTCCACATATTTAGACAAGTTATGAACATCTTGGTCACTAACTAAGGGTTGCAGACCATCATCTAATGAACACCCAGGTTTTAGAAAATGATAATACATAACCTGTCCTCCAGTGTAACCCAAATCCTCCATTATGGAGTTTAACTCATGAACTGAAAATTGATCAATATTAATGCAGTCAGCGTATGTAACCTTACCTCTTTCATATGTCAACCCTGGCCATTCGGTGAAAAAACCACCATGGTGAACCCTCAATGAGAACAAACCAGCATAAGCATCTGTAACCAACCAAAAAAATAACAAAAATATTAACTATTTAATTAATTAAAAATCATAAAATACAAAACCCTAAAACATTATAATACTTACGATAGATAGAGTCTAAATTCCATAAGTGGTCTTCACCAGGTGGCCTGATAGTGTATAGAGGACAAGTCATTTAGGTTAGATTGATTGATTATATCATGGAATTCGAAGAAGAAGAAGAAGATGAAAGGGTGATGTGTGAAAGGGTTTTTAATTTATGGGGATTGAAAAATGATCGGTTTTTTGGTAGGTTTGATATATTTATATATTTGTAAAGAAGGCAGAGAAAGGGGGTCCATCGAATGGGAAATGCCAAGATTACCCCTCACGTGGGTATCACGTGGGGGGTTAACGGAGAGAGGGTTAACGGTTGACCGGTCAAAGGACCATTCGTGAACCTTATCCACCTATAAAGGACTGCCATTGAGGTTTTGATAAAGAAAGGACGAAACGTGATCTTTTAGACAAACCACAGGACGATTTGTGTCGTTTTGTCTAATCATTAATTCCATACCAACTTCTCTCTAACTTACTTTCTCTCTCTAACTTCTCCTTCCATCACCCACACACACTTTCACATAGTTAAACCACCATTAACATACACTAAAGCTCAATTTCACGATTTAGCATTGTTTACAAATTAATTTGAGTATAGAATTTGTAAAAGAGTGTGTAGTTGATATTGTCTTTTTGAGAGAAAAAAGAAACAATTATTTTGTAACACAAAAACATAGTATCGTGCACAATATAAAATTACAAAAGAACGAAGTATAGTACGAGTAGTATTTACACCTTACGCAGTCCTTGAATAGCAAACTAATGATATAATATATGTTTTTCTTCGAACCGGCCGAACCCTATAACTACGAAATAATAATATTGTTTGGTAGCAGTTGAGGTCGGATTCCCTAATTACGTTCTTTGAACCAAGACCAGCTATAGCTAGTCGCTAGTCACCATATAGCTAAATATATATATCATGATCCCTAAATTAAACCCACCAGCCAAGATACTTGCTTAAGTTCAGTTGTATTAATTAATTAAGTACCCTTTTTTCTTTCTTTTCTTTTGTCAATGATGGTCGGCCCAGCTGGTCAGAGGCACTCCCGATTTTATCCAAGGTCTTGAGTTCGATAATTAGGGATGACAAACTTTGGGGTTTTTCCCTGTGAATACTTGTAACGGCCCATGGTCAACATTTCCCTGATGTCGTATTCCGACTGAATGCTCGAGAAAAAAATTTAAGTACCCTTTAATATATGCAAATAAAACCCGTTAATTAACTATACTTTCATCCATCTAGTACGAAAGAGATATATGATGTATCAACCTCGATCAGCTCCTTGAACATCATTTAGCTAATGTGTCTATATTGTAACTATAAGATGCTAATTGTTTTATACCATTCTCCAATTTAAGTACTACGTCTTGCGATACATATAGTAGTGAGTCTTGAAACTTTAATTGACACATAAAACTTTAAGATTGCTTGTCCAAAACAAATGATGCCAGAAGGCCTTTAAGTTGGTTATTAGTTTATTACAGTTAAACAAAGCCACAAGACATTGTCTTGTAAATGGTGACCAGGGGTGACCGCGATACGCTCGCTTTTGTGCAATCTTTATATATATAAAAACCTCGATCACCAAATATGATGATGGGACCCGTTAGTGTTTGACCAGTAGTACGTGTTCAATATATATAAATCAACCACTTTATGAGATGCAAATTAAGAGATTGAAACTGAGAAAGTTGTTAGACCAGTTTTACTGGTAAACTGGCCAGTCTCCAGTTGCACCTGGAGACCCAGAAGATTTGTCCAGAAATATATTGAAGTCCAGTTGCATCGTACAGTTAACGCAACTGAAGACTTCCTCCAGTTGAGAACTGACCAGTTGAAGAATCCTTCCAGTTGAAGTCGAAGACAACAAGTGGAAGATAGAGAATGACAATGGCAGCGAAGCCCAGTTGACATTCTAGTCAGTTACAAACTGTAAACCGTCAGTGGAAAGCTCTTACAAAGCTTTACACTGATTACGAGGAATTGACTTTTGTGCTTTATGTGCTTTTACCCGGATAATAAGATTTATCTTATTATTTAAGTACAAAAAGGTACATAAAGCTGGTTGAATAAAGTTGCTTTATACTGCAACTTTACACTGCATTTTAAGGAATTAAATGCTATTCCTTAAATGCTCTCAACCACATTTGTACGGCCAAAGTTCTCTTTAAATTTTTTTTTTTTTTTTTTTTTTTTTTTTTTTTTTTTTTTTTTTTTTTTTTTTTTTTTTTTTTTTTTTTTTTTTTTTTTTTTTTTTTTTTTTTTTTTTTTTTTTTTTTTTTTTTTTTTTTTTTTTTTTTTTTTTTTTTTTTTTTTTTTTTTTTTTTTTTTTTTTTTTTTTTTTTTTTTTTTTTTTTTTTTTTTTTTTTTTTTTTTTTTTTTTTTTTTTTTTTTTTTTTTTTTTTTTTTTTTTTTTTTTTTTTTTTTTTTTTTTTTTTTTTTTTTTTTTTTTTTTTTTTTTTTTTTTTTTTTTTTTTTTTTTTTTTTTTTTTTTTTTTTTTTTTTTTTTTTTTTTTTTTTTTTTTTTTTTTTTTTTTTTTTTTTTTTTTTTTTTTTTTTTTTTTTTTTTTTTTTTTTTTTTTTTTTTTTTTTTTTTTTTTTTTTTTTTTTTTTTTTTTTTTTTTTTTTTTTTTTTTTTTTTTTTTTTTTTTTTTTTTTTTTTTTTTTTTTTTTTTTTTTTTTTTTTTTTTTTTTTTTTTTTTTTTTTTTTTTTTTTTTTTTTTTTTTTTTTTTTTTTTTTTTTTTTTTTTTTTTTTTTTTTTTTTTTTTTTTTTTTTTTTTTTTTTTTTTTTTTTTTTTTTTTTTTTTTTTTTTTTTTTTTTTTTTTTTTTTTTTTTTTTTTTTTTTTTTTTTTTTTTTTTTTTTTTTTTTTTTTTTTTTTTTTTTTTTTTTTTTTTTTTTTTTTTTTTTTTTTTTTTTTTTTTTTTTTTTTTTTTTTTTTTTTTTTTTTTTTTTTTTTTTTTTTTTTTTTTTTTTTTTTTTTTTTTTTTTTTTTTTTTTTTTTTTTTTTTTTTTTTTTTTTTTTTTTTTTTTTTTTTTTTTTTTTTTTTTTTTTTTTTTTTTTTTTTTTTTTTTTTTTTTTTTTTTTTTTTTTTTTTTTTTTTTTTTTTTTTTTTTTTTTTTTTTTTTTTTTTTTTTTTTTTTTTTTTTTTTTTTTTTTTTTTTTTTTTTTTTTTTTTTTTTTTTTTTTTTTTTTTTTTTTTTTTTTTTTTTTTTTTTTTTTTTTTTTTTTTTTTTTTTTTTTTTTTTTTTTTTTTTTTTTTTTTTTTTTTTTTTTTTTTTTTTTTTTTTTTTTTTTTTTTTTTTTTTTTTTTTTTTTTTTTTTTTTTTTTTTTTTTTTTTTTTTTTTTTTTTTTTTTTTTTTTTTTTTTTTTTTTTTTTTTTTTTTTTTTTTTTTTTTTTTTTTTTTTTTTTTTTTTTTTTTTTTTTTTTTTTTTTTTTTTTTTTTTTTTTTTTTTTTTTTTTTTTTTTTTTTTTTTTTTTTTTTTTTTTTTTTTTTTTTTTTTTTTTTTTTTTTTTTTTTTTTTTTTTTTTTTTTTTTTTTTTTTTTTTTTTTTTTTTTTTTTTTTTTTTTTTTTTTTTTTTTTTTTTTTTTTTTTTTTTTTTTTTTTTTTTTTTTTTTTTTTTTTTTTTTTTTTTTTTTTTTTTTTTTTTTTTTTTTTTTTTTTTTTTTTTTTTTTTTTTTTTTTTTTTTTTTTTTTTTTTTTTTTTTTTTTTTTTTTTTTTTTTTTTTTTTTTTTTTTTTTTTTTTTTTTTTTTTTTTTTTTTTTTTTTTTTTTTTTTTTTTTTTTTTTTTTTTTTTTTTTTTTTTTTTTTTTTTTTTTTTTTTTTTTTTTTTTTTTTTTTTTTTTTTTTTTTTTTTTTTTTTTTTTTTTTTTTTTAATTTGATTGATGGAAACAGTGAGACCTTTGGTACATGGAAGGCCAGAATGCTTTTGCATTTCGGTGGGATAGAGAGGTATATGTTGAAAATCCTTAAGGATGGATCATATATACCCATGTCTCTTAGGGTAAGTCCTCTTCTTGATCCAACTGGAAGAAGAGGTTCTAGAGAAAAACTCGAAGACCATTGGTCTGATGAGGATCGTAGACTTGTAGATCTGGACACCAGACTCAAGAACATGATTCTTGGAGCTGTTCCTGAAGATCTAATTCCAACACTTGTGTTGTTCCCCAGTGCAAAGTCAATGTGGGATGAATTAGTTATTCAGTTTGAAGAAGGTGATGACACTATTGTCACCAGAAAAGTTGCCTTGAACAAGAAATAGAAATCCTTCTTTGCTCTACCCAATGAAAGTCTAACTGGTACATACACCAGATTTTCTAGCCTCATTAATCAGCTGAGAGGCTTGGGTGTAGAGAAGGATAAGGATATTCTTCTTGAGAAGTTTTGTGATATTCTTCCTTTCAAATGGGAAAACATGGTTCTTGTCTTAAGACAAGGTAAAACCTTGCACAACCATACTCTTGCATCGCTCTATGGAGCCTTCAGATTCACTGAAGATAATAATGCTGCAAGACTGGTGGCTGAGCAAGATGCCATGAACCATGCCCAGAGTCCCAAGGTTGCTAGTGTAACTGAGCGACCTTGTGCTGCTTTAATGTCTGCAGAGAGTGTCCAGGCACACTCTATGAAGGAGATGTTAAACAGTTTCTTGAACTCTGGCCTGACCACTGAAATCAGTGATGGTTGTGATGAAACTGACGATGATGATCTGGTAGCCATGATTGCTAAAACCTTTAACAGGTTTAAGCATAAATCTAAAAGATTTAATGGCCCAAACAATGCTTCCAGCTCCAGCTCTTTGGATAAAACCAATCTTACCTGCTATAAATGCGGTAAGAAAGGTCATTTTATGAAGGAATGCAGATCTAGTAAGATGAACAACCAAACTGGCCCCCCTGTCCCTAATTTCAATCGGCCTGATGATAGCTACAAAGCTAAATATAAAAAGCTTAAGGCCCAGATTACCCTCCTGTCCATGGAAAAAGAAAAGGATCAGTTCTTAATGGCACAAACTGAGGGAAAATGGGAGTACTCTGATGACTCATCAGCTGATGAAGAAGAGAAAAGGGACATGTGTTTCATGGCCTTGGAAGATCAACAGCAGCATGTGGTAAAAGAAGATGTCATCACTGGAAGATGGGTAGACATCATTTTGAAGAAGGTGATGACACTATTGTCACCAGAAAAGTTGCCTTGAACAAGAAATAGAAATCCTTCTTTGCTCTACCCAATGAAAGTCTAACTGGTACATACACCAGATTTTCTAGCCTCATTAATCAGCTGAGAGGCTTGGGTGTAGAGAAGGATAAGGATATTCTTCTTGAGAAGTTTTGTGATATTCTTCCTTTCAAATGGGAAAACATGGTTCTTGTCTTAAGACAAGGTAAAACCTTGCACAACCATACTCTTGCATCGCTCTATGGAGCCTTCAGATTCACTGAAGATAATAATGCTGCAAGACTGGTGGCTGAGCAAGATGCCATGAACCATGCCCAGAGTCCCAAGGTTGCTAGTGTAACTGAGCGACCTTGTGCTGCTTTAATGTCTGCAGAGAGTGTCCAGGCACACTCGATGAAGGAGATGTTAAACAGTTTCTTGAACTCTGGCCTGACCACTGAAATCAGTGATGGTTGTGATGAAACTGACGATGATGATCTGGTAGCCATGATTGCTAAAACCTTTAACAGGTTTAAGCATAAATCTAAAAGATTTAATGGCCCAAACAATGCTTCCAGCTCCAGCTCTTTGGATAAAACCAATTTTACCTGCTATAAATGCGGTAAGAAAGGTCATTTTATGAAGGAATGCAGATCTAGTAAGATGAACAACCAAACTGGCCCCCCTGTCCCTAATTTCAATCGGCCTGATGATAGCTACAAAGCTAAATATAAAAAGCTTAAGGCCCAGATTACCCTCCTGTCCATGGAAAAAGAAAAGGATCAGTGCTTAATGGCACAAACTGAGGGAAAATGGGAGTACTCTGATGACTCATCAGCTGATGAAGAAGAGAAAAGGGACATGTGTTTCATGGCCTTGGAAGATCAACAGCAGCATGTGGTAAAAGAAGATGTCATCACTGGAAGATGGGTAGACATCATTTTGAAGAAGGTATGTGATTATGACAATCAGGTTGACCCTGAACTGAAACTGGACCTTGCTGAATCATTAAGTGGTGATTTGGCTTTTGTGGAAACTGTTAGAGCAGATAGTGAAAGATATCTTGACACTATCTTAATTGAACTAAACAATGTTAAGCCACAACTGAATGATTTACAAAGTGTCTAGTTGGCTCTCAAGGAGTCAGTTTTAAAAATTAAGGCTTTGGAACTTGATAATCAAAAATTATTTTCTGATCTTGAAAAAGAACAAAAGATTATCAAGTCATGGGTAAAAGCATCTGGTAAGAACTATGATGCATTTTCTAGAACTATCGATGCCCAGAAGAATGCATGGAAATCTGAAGATCTGGAGATGGCAGCTCTCATACCAGATCTTCATGCATTGCCTCCAGCTCTCAGGGTTGAAACTCCTTATGATCAACCTGAAGCTGTTGAAATTGAACCCATTGAGACCACCCCCATTGAGGTTAAACCTGGAGCCAAACAGGCTAGTGCTCCAGTTAAAAAGGCCACTGGTAACAAGCCTTTACCTCAAAAGTCTAAGGTGCCCAAGACCCAAAAGACTAAAACTCCAGCTGAACCAAGGTCCAAGGTTCAGCTGCCTGATGAAAACAATATTTTGTTTAAACTGGAAAGTCAACTCCAACTTTTGTCTCGACAGGTTCAGAGTTGTACTGCCCGGATTAAAAATCTGGAAGGAGGTTCATCACCTTCAGTTTTAAAACAAAATATTAAAACCCCCTTCAAAACTAAAACAAAGAATGTTCCATCTGGAACTAAAACTGATAAGAAAAAGGGGAGTAGGTATCAAATACCAATCGTTTTTACTCCTGCACCTGGATCTGGTGAAAAAGGTCCAGATGTAGTCTTCAGTTTACCTCCACAACAATCAATTGTGACTTCTGTAGAGAAGTCCAGTGAACCCATCAAGAAAAGATGGGTTCAAAAAAATAACTGATGATTTTTGTGGGTGTGCAGGGCGATCGAAAGAAGAATATCTGGTATCTGGACAGCGCTGCTGGCCGGACTATGACCGGATGTAAGCCCCTGCTTGAAGAGTTCACTGTCCAAGATGGACCGACAGTGACGTTTGAGAATGATCAATCTGGAAAGACTGAAGGATATGGTGTGCTCAATAATGGACAAGTCGAATTCAAAAGAGTTTCATTTGTGAATGGTTTGAAATACAACCTGATCAGTGTCAGCCAACTTTGTGATGATGGCTTCAGAGTTTTGTTCGATATTGCTCAAGGCACCATATTTAACAAGGATTGGAAAGTGGTGATGGTTGCCCCAAGAAAAGGAAATGTGTACATCATGGATATGGAACCAGCTCCAAAAGAGCAGTGTTTGTTAGGACCAGTTCACCTGGTAAACTGGCCAGTCTCCAGTTGCATCTGGAGACCCAGTGAAACTGTCGAGTGAAACTGGAGACCTAGATGATTTGTCGAGAAATATATTGAAGTCCAGTTGCACCGTAAAGTCAACGCAACTGAAGACTTCCACCAGTTGAGAACTGGTTGTACATCATGGATATGGAACCAGCTCCAAAAGAGCAGTGCTTCTATACCAAGGCTGATGAGGACACCAACTGGCTGTGGCATAAAAGATTATCCCATCTTAATTTCAAAAATTTTAACAAGTTGTCTCGCAAACAACTGGTTGATGGGATACCTCAAATTTCTTTCAATAAAGAAAAGCCATGTCCAGGGTGTGAGATGGGCAAGCAGAAAAGGGCCAGTTTCAAAACTAGGCAAAACTTTAGCATCACTGAACCTCTTCACATGCTACATATGGATCTCTTTGGTCCAGTGAATGTTCAAACTAGAGCTGGGAAGAAATACACTCTAGTTGTGGTCGATGAATTCACCAGATACTGTTGGGTGGGATTCCTCAGATCCAAAAGTGATGCACCTGCTGAAATCATCTCTCTCATCAAGAGAATTGAACTCAAGTATACTCGAAAAGTCTGTCAGTTACGAAGTGATAATGGTACTGAATTTCGAAATAAGGTACTTGAAACATTTTGCAATGACACTGGCATCTCTCAAAACTTCTTATCAGCACACTCTCCAGAGCAGAATGGAGTTGTGGAAAGAAAGAATCGCACACTGATAGAAGCAGCCAGAAGTATGCTATCTGAATCAGGTCTTCCCACCAGTTTCTGGGCTGAAGCAGTTGCAACTGCTTGTCACACCCAAAACCGGTCAGTCTACATCAAGAGACATAAGAAGACTTCCTATGAAGTACTCAGGAATCGTAAACCAAATATTGGATATTTTCATGTATTTGGTTGTCCAGTTTATATCTTAAACGATTCCAGTCAGCTTGAAAAGTTTGATGCAAAAGCTGATGAAGGGGTATTTTTAGGTTATTCAGATATTCGAAAGGCCTTTAGAGTTTATAATTATAGACTCCAAAAGGTTCATGAGACAATTCATGTCACATTCGACGAATCAACTTAAGCAATCAACAAGAGACCAAGCCTTGATATTACTCCAGTCGTTCCAATAAATTTTGGCGAAACTGACCAAGTTCATCAGTCAGTTGTTTCACCAAAAGATGTTTCCAGTTACAACAAATTGAAACCAGTTAAGAAAAAGAACACCACCAGTGACACATCATTCTATCCTTCCATCAATTTCAACTTACCACAAGAATTGGTGATTGGATCTGATGTACGTGCCACTCCAATATCAGCACCAGTTCAAACTCCAACTTCTCCAGTTCTTCAAGAAATGCCCTTGAATGAAGAATTTCATGATGCAAATCGTGACCTCATTGACTCTGATGAGGATGTAGAAGTAGTTTGGACCGATCCTCCTCCAGAAGCTACTGCAACTGAAGAAGATCGCCAGGTGACTTGCACTGATATTGTTTTACACCAGCCTAGTCAATACACTAGATGGACTCGAGCACATCCAATTGAACAGATTGTGGGAGATCCAAATAGTGCGGTTCAGACTAGAAGAGCCACCAGTGAGCAATGCTTAAACGTCACCTTCTTATCACTAATTAAACCAAAGAAGATTGACGAGGCTATGGCAGACCCAAGCTGGGTGGAAGCTATGCAAGAAGAGCTCGTTCAGTTTGAAAGGAACAATGTTTGGGAGCTTGTTCCTTGTCCACCAGGGTTAAAGAAAGAACCCATTGGTACAAGATGGGTCTACCGAAACAAGATGGATGAAGATGGCCATGTTGTAAGAAACAAGGCCAGATTAGTTGCCCAGGGTTATTGTCAAGCAGAAGGCGTTGACTTTGATGAAACTTTTGCTCCAGTTGCAAGACTTGAAGCCATCAGAATATTTCTGGCTTATGCAGCCCATCTGCAGTTCAAGGTCTTCCAGATGGATGTCAAAAGTGAGTTCCTTAATGGAACATTGGAAGAAGTTGTGTATGTTAAGCAGACTCCAGGCTTCATCGATGAGAAGCATCCTCATTGGGTTTATAGACTGAACAAAGCTTTGTATGGTCTAAGACAAGCCCCAAGAGCCTGGTATGATACTTTAACTAAACATCTTCTTAAAAATGGCTTTCAAAGAGGAGCAATAGATAATACCTTATTTATCTTGAAAGAAAGAGGTAATATCTTATTGGTACAAATTTATGTTGATGACATTATATTTGGTTCAACTGATGATGCAAAGTGTAAAAAGTTTTCTAAAATCATGTCATCTGAGTATGAGATGAGTTTAATGGGAGAATTAACATTTTTCTTAGGTCTTCAGATTAAGCAAACTGAAAATGGAATTTTCATAAACCAAGGAAAATATGTCAGAGATTTGTTAAGAAAATACAAATATGATTCAATCCCATCGAAAAACACACCTATTGCAGCACCATTAAATTTGGACTCTGACCCAACTGGCAAACCAGTGAACATAACTGACTATCGTGGTATGGTTGGTTCACTGATGTATTTAACTGCCAGTCGATCAGATATAATGTTTGCAACATGTCTATGTGCCAGGTTTCAGGCTAACCCAAAAGAATCACACTTGCACGCTGTTAAGCGTATCTTTAGATACCTGAAAGGGTGTCCTAATCTTGGTCTTTGGTACCCCAAAGGTTCAGGATTAGATCTAATGGGTTATTCAGATTCAGATCATGCAGGTTGTAAGATAGATAGAAAATCAACAACTGGTGGTTGTCATTTCCTTGGAGGAAAACTGGTAAGTTGGACCAGCAAGAAGCAGACTTTAGTCTCTATGTCCACTGCTGAGGCAGAGTACATTTCTGCGGCCAGTTGCTGTGCCCAGATTCTCTGGATCAAGAACCAGTTACTAGATTATGGTCAAAAGTATACAAGGACCCCAATCTTTTGTGACAACACCAGTGCAATTGCTATATCTCACAACCCAGTGATGCACTCCAAGACAAAGCATATTGACATCAGGTATCATTTTATTCGTGATCATGTTATGAAAGGAGACATTGAAATTCATTTCATCCCCACTGACAAACAGCTCGCTGATGTTTTTACAAAATCTCTTGATGAGAAAACCTTTAAATATCTCATCAGCGAACTGGGAATGTTAAATCCTTAAAACTGGAGATTTCTTTGTTATTGAACGCGTCAGTGACACTGATTAAGTTCTCCAGTTGAGGAGGTCCAGGTAATCTTTGCTCGCCAGGCTATCGAACGCCTTTGTGATACTATCCTGGCACTAATAGATTTCTGGATCATCATTTTAGGGGGAAAGACTCAAAAATAATTTTCTGACTAAAATTCGTTTTTGTTTGAAAATGGCAACTGGAGAACTCTCCAGTTGGAAACTGGCGCTGGACTAATCCTCCAGTGTCCAGGTTCAGTCTTGTCTTATTTTTTATAACGTTAGAAATACTTGGTCAATATTTGTGACACGTGATGGTACTCGAGTGTTTTAGACCACTTGGTATCGTCATCTGACGTGTTTAAAGTCATTTTGGTAAATGAACACTGTTTGTATTGGGAAAATTAATGTTAGTGGGCGCGTGGGTAAGATAAGCCGTCGTAGCATTTAATGCTGACACAATTAATTATGTTTTTATTTCAAAATTCAAACTTATTTTGTAAAAATATCTACAAAATTGATTTTGTTGATAAAATATAATTTTTGGTATTACATTGGGATCTTGAATTCCTTATAAATACCCTTATTTACTCCGAACACATTTACCTTCCTTCACATTCTTTCATTTACTTCCCAATCATCTAAAATTGCTTCATTTCTCTCTCTGCTTCATAAATCAAGAACCCTAATTCCTAAATTTCAATTTCATTTTCAAATGGCTCCTAAATCATCCCGTTCAAGAGATGTAAATCTCTTAACTGTTCCATATGCTCCTTCACCAAATGTCAAACCGGCATCTGGTGCTCCTAATAACACTTCGCTCATCAAACTCAATCCAAATAATCCGATGGCGAGTTTACAAGGATCTCAAGGGTCCAATACCCTTATTGGAAGAATTCAAAATTTTTTGAAGGATTCTCCAATAGGACCCTCATTCTCTCTAAACCCACGCAAGATGTTTCACGACTACTTGTGTGAGTTTTGGTACACTGCCACTCTTTCTTCCGATTGTTCTTCCATCACTTTTACATTAAAAGGTGGAACAATCCAGTGTACCTTATCCGCTGACGTGT
Organism: Erigeron breviscapus; assembly: GCA_034093135.1. Lineage (NCBI taxonomy): Eukaryota > Viridiplantae > Streptophyta > Magnoliopsida > Asterales > Asteraceae > Erigeron > Erigeron breviscapus. Next base: position 14,349,726 of record CM067169.1, on the reverse strand, counting down.
TGAGGGATGCCTTACACCTCAACTACTGGAGAGAGGGTGAATCTCCAGTTGTCTTACCCCCAAACGTTAATTTTCGCCAAGTCCTCCTTGAAATGGGACATAAGGAGTGCTTGGAGAAAGGGGTTTTGAAGACAAAGGGTGCGATGACCATGAAGGGTCTTACACCTTCATGGAGGTATTTTTTCATCCACCTGGTGGAGAGTATGGGTGGGAGTTCTGGTGGTCTTGACCAGATTAACTCCGCACAAGCAGAGATGGCATACTGCTTGTGGAATGGATTGAGAGTAGACTTTGCTGATATCCTGTTTAGAAGCCTAGTACAAAAACTGAAGGGTACCAGGGGAGTTTGTATCCCCTTCTCAAGGTTTCTCTCTCTCTGCTTTCTACAAATTCTGGACAGTGAAGCATACTCAAGTACAGATTCACCTTATACTGTCCCAGATTTGTTAAGAAATTTAGACTCTCTAGTATCTGAAGCTGGAGAGGTCGAGATTCCAGATCGAATGCAGCTGGCATTCGCCAAAACTGATGCACCAATTCTAGGTGAGTCAGAAAGACAACCGGGCGGGCCTCAAAATAATGAGGGACCCTCCAGTTCGTCTAATGTTATGGTTGAGGATAGAGCAACCATAACTGAGGCAACTCCAATAACATCTATCCCTGGTGAAGATACCTCGGTATCTGATCCTCCAACAGATGCACCCAACCAGGAAACTGGGGAAGGTCATCTGGAGACTGACCCTTCTGGTCACCCCTCAGTTACATTCATGGATCTGGACATGAATGTTAATGACGAGGAAATCCTTATAGAGTCTTCGGATTCTGAAGGTACTGCTTCAGACTTGGAGATTTTTGATTCTGCTATACAAGATCAAAACCCTTCATCTCCAGTCTCGCTTCCAGATGCATCAATTTCACTTTCACCATCCCAACAAAATGAGCCTACAGATATTTCATTCCCAACTTATAACTATATGTCTGGAAACAGACGTATGGCACTTTCACCATCTGGGCAATTCTCACTCCTTCGAGAAATGCCACCCCCACCGCCGCCGTTGTTCACACCTGAGCATTCTCAGCATGAACAACACATTGAACTTCCAGTCCTTTCTTCTACCACCACTCCTACTATTTCTTCAACTGCTGGACTGACAACTGGGGAGACTTCTCTAAGTTTGCCTCCTCCAGTTGCTCCAGTAGAAACTGCTGCTGGTCCAGTGACACCTTCTCTTCCGACACTGGACAGTCAAGTTGTCTCTGTACAAGTCGATCTCCAAAACCTTCTCACCAATTCAAAAGACACTTGACAAAAACACCAAGTCTTTCTCCAGATACCACAAGGATCACTTGACCAATATTAAAGTGGTTGATCTGGGTATTAACAAGTTTTGATCTAATGAAGACTTGGTGTTGAAGAAGTTGAATGAGTTGGTCACTGGCTGCAACAATCTGGCAGGTACTTTAAAAGAAGCCTTTGACCTCACTCAGTCCAAGGTCACAACCTCAATCTCCAACTTGCTGGGCAACACTGTTAGAACATCAGAAGTGGACTTAAGGGAGATTGAAAAACAGGTAAAAGAACTAGTTGACAAGCCTGGGTTGAATGTGACTGAACTTGGGCAGCAGTTAATGACTTCAGTTGGTCAGAAGATAGATGATACGCTGGGTGCTAGAGAACAACAATTGATTGAAAAGGTGATGTCTGAGATCACCAAGCTGGCCACTCCTCAGGTTGATCTGGCCCCACTCACAAATGAGATCAACCAGTTGAGGGGCAGCATTGATAACTTGAACACCAATGTTTCACTTCATGCTCAATCTTTGGATAAACTGACAACTGAAGTAGAAAGTTTGAAGAAGAAGGATGAAGAAGTGAAGGATAAGGTGGTTTCTGGTTTGGATGAAGATTCCAAGATTTTAAATGAATTGAAAACTGGTCAGGAACAAGTTGCAGCTAATGTTCTGACCCAGTCTAAAGAAACCAACCACCTATGGAGATCTTTCAGGATGATGTGCACGATCTTCAAAGAATGTAAGAACATGCAATCATGGCAGCCTCTTGACCGGTTGCCAGCTCGCCATTCTGAATGGGAAGTGATTAGGGCAGGTCTAGATGCTGCCAAGGGGGAAGAAGTGCAGTTCTTGTACAAACTCAAACTGAAAGAAATCCATCTGGAAGTCAAGCAGGTAGGGAAATGGTTGTAGCTGCCAGTACTGAAGCTGGTGAGCAAAGAACTGGTGAAACTGGTGATATAAGTGTTAGGGGGAATGTTGTGGATAAAGGAAAAGGTTTGGCATCTGATATATCTGCCCAGCCGGCCACTGATGTACCAATGTTAGAAACTGGCAATGCTGATGTACTTCCTCCAGTTTCTGAAAGTGTAAGCAAACAACTGGCTAGACTTGGTAATCAAATAAAAGAAAGAAAGAAAATGAAACAAGTCAACCAAGTTGAAGCCAGAGCACATCTTGCACAGATCAAACTGCTTGATATTAGTGATGCTCATCTTTTGGGAATCACTAAGGAGGAGTATGCCAGAGTAAAGAATGATCCCAGGATAGTTGACCAGTTGAAAGAAATGCTTGATGTTGAACTGGACAAACACTATCCTGATGATGAAGCTGAATTTGATGCCAGAAGCTTGAATATATCAGTAGAGAAGGCTAAAGAGAATAGGGCCAGTGGGATTCTAAAAAGAATTGAACATGTTAAGAAGGTTGTGAAAAGGGTATTGAATCCACTAAGAAGGATCCCTCAACCAAGAAGACCACTGGTGAAGTATCAAATGATGACATCAAGTCTGCTGTACTGGCTGCTGGAGCTGGAAGTATTAAAATAACAAATGAATCTGAAGCAAGAAGCTATTACTCCCAGATAATGGCAACCAGAAGACATAGTGGGACTATCAATGATGTTAATGTAACCATTAAGCCAGGCACCAAGCACTTTCAAGTTGAAGTTAGTTATACCAGAGGGCCACTGGTTAAAACTGACAATCCTGGTGCAATGCAGTATGGGTTCACTGAATGGGTTGAAATGGTAAATGTTTTGGATGCAAAGGCACAAAAGAATAGGTTTGAGAAAGCATGGGTGAACTTCTTAAAGGGCAAGATTCAACACAAAGAAAATCTGGAGCTAAAGTTGAATATTGATCCTGAAGACTCTCAGCCTATCTCTTCAGTGACCAAGAGAAGAAGAACTGGCAAAGGGCCATCCCATTAAGTTCTCTTTTCAGTTATCTACTTGTAATTTTATTTACATTCTGTAACTTGTATAAATTTCATTTCCTTGTATAAATGAAGTTACCAGTTTGTAACCACAAGGTAGATAATAGATTAGATCTAACAAACTTAAAAGAAAAACCCAAGGCATTTATTGATCTATAAAAATGCCTTGGAAAACTTAGATAGATTTAATCGAACAAGTCTCTCCAGCTCAAACTTGTACAGATACAAGAACTAAAAAAAAGACTTGGCAATATTTCTAGACAAATAGGGGGAATTTGTTAGGACCAGTTTTACTGGTAAACTGGCCAGTCTCCAGTTACACCTGGAGACCCAGTGAAACTGGAGACCCAGAAGATTTGTCCAGAAATATATTGAAGTCCAGTTGCATCGTACAGTTAACGCAACTGAAGACTTCCTCCAGTTGAGAACTGACCAGTTGAAGAATCCTTCCAGTTGAAGTCGAAGACAACAAGTGGAAGATAGAGAATGACAATGGCAGCGAAGCCCAGTTGACATTCTAGTCAGTTACAAACTGGAGACCGTCAGTGGAAAGCTCTTACAAAGCTTTACACTGATTACGAGGAATTGACTTTTGTGCTTTATGTGCTTTTACCCGGATAATAAGATTTATCTTATTATTTAAGTACAAAAAGGTACATAAAGCTGGTTGAATAAAGTTGCTTTATACTGCAACTTTACACTGCATTTTAAGGAATTAAATGTTATTCCTTAAATGCTCTCAACCACATTTGTACGGCCAAAGTTAACATCCCAATGTTAACTTTGCCTATAAATACAAGTCATTGCACAACAAGAATAACAAGTGATAAAACTCTTCAAAAGTTGAACACTTCACACTTTGCAAACCTGCAATATTCTTGGTAAACTTGTGCAATATTCTCTCAATCGTAAAAAGGAACATTTCACAACTTTAAGTGTTTCGATTGTTTAGAGAAATTCCAAGTGTAGATCAATTGTAGTTCATAGGTTGTTAGGATATTTACATACTTGTATTATCTTGGTTCCGCAACAACCTTGTAATTTATTTAAAGTTAATAAATAAATTACACTTGAAAATTACATATTGTCTCACCAATTTATTTTATAAGTATTTTGTATTATTGCATTGTTCTTTACTTATTGTCACTTAAATAAGTAATCTATCTAGAACTTGGTATATACTCCTGTAACTGGTCGTCTCCAGTTCAGTGCTTATATTGCAAAGTAACTCCACCATCGACATTGAGGTGTCTTCAGGTAGTACCATCTATTGAGTTGGACTTACAAAAGTTGTCATCAATTAACCCACTACTGGGTTCATCATCCATGTCTTGTCCCCATTGGCTCGATCCTCCACTGATATGTTCTTGTCTTGACTTTCTTATATATAGCTAGCCCACAAGTGACATGATTAGTACTCTCGATGGAATTGAATAATATCAATCATAGCTAGACTGGCTAATCGATCAAATAGTTTTTGGCTTCAAACTTGCATTCGTACGTGACATACAATGATTTTGTATTTTTAGACTAATTTTAAAAAAGATGTATTATATAATTTCTTTATTTTAAGTGCGGATCAATAAGTAACTAATACTAGCTTATTGAATCATTATTTTATTCAATAACAAAGCAGAACTAATTAAAAATCGGGCTAAGTGCACATTAATGTTTAGAACTTCAGGAATCTCTTTAACAAGAAAGTGTTAAAGAACTTAAATTAAATATTGGATGGTGTTTGTAAATCAAGTAATTATCAAGTAATCGGTATTGATATGTACATCATAATGCCATCATATATATTGAGGGTTTGGATATCGTAAAACAAGTATTAAAGTAAAACAAATAAGATAAGATCTTGACCTTTAGATCATGTTAAATTGATGCACAAAGATTCACGAAACAATTGATGCACGATGATTTTCATGATGCATGGTGATTTTCAGTGAACAGAAACCTATTATTTTATTTATTTTACTTTAATACTCGTACTTGTTTTATTTTACCTAAAACCTATATATTGAACCAGTTATAAGTTTATATCTCCAACCATACCTTTTATGTCTAAATAATAAAAGAAAAATATATACTGTAGTATCTTTATAATTAACCTTACCTTATATTTATTACATGTCTTACTACTTTACCTTTATGCAAACAAATACATATACCGAGTATTATAATCAAACTGTAATTATTTGGATGAATAATTACAGTAAAGCTAACTTCCTTTAAAATTGGGCCATTCGAATAAGGTTTATATCCTCTAACTTCGTATTTAGAGATAAAAGATGTCTTTAGAGTACCCATTAAAGATGGCTTGATGCCACTAAAGTTTTTTTATATATGCATCAACTGTCTTTTTAGTTTCTTTTGATATACATTGAGCAATTAAAGGAATTTACAGTATATCTAATACTCTCTTTTTTGACAAATTAACATGCGACCTACCATGTGCAATTCATCAAAAATCTCCCTGAAGCCGAAGAATGGGCGTGTTCTTGGGTCATCATAAAAACATAGATATGGTAGAAAAATTCAAGCTTTTGTCACTGCCGAAAACATTGCTCTAAAATAAGCAGAAACAGAATATTATATGGCATGCATGATCTATATAATAATGTACACAATGAATCATCTCTCATTATTATGAAAGTGACTTCGTTTTGATTTTGACTAAGCTACTTAAATCCGATGCATTCAGCCTAGCTTGTAAGCGCAATGGTAGATTCATTCACAGAAAATGGATGACTCCAATTCGTGTATTTGGATAACATCCTTACTACTTTTATGGTGTCAAGCACCACTAGACATAATAAATTAATATACATAAGAATGTATACCCAAGTTTGATACAAGTGCATTATTGTGTGGCAGAGGTGACTCAACAGTACTATGGGATTAGGCGATCGTTTTAGACCCTCAAAATTCTAAGGCCTCAATATTTTGTATTTTAGACTTAATGTTTGGATTTTGAACTAAGTACCATTATATAATTTGCATTGCAACACCCTTTTGATTTTTGCATCAACATCTGCATCTTTTTTTATTACTAATAGTTCAATAACAAAAGTCGAGCTATTTTTTTTTTACTTTAATTTATATGGTAATAAAGTTGGCTCCAAATTAATCTCGTTTGAGATCTCCAAAAACCTTAAGCCACCATTGTGTGGTTATTTAATAGATTTATAGTCATAACCTAATAAATGTATTTGGATAACATTTTTACCTTTATGGTGTCAAGCCTCACAACACATAAATTAATAGATAAAAATGGAGACTCGTTTGTTACAAGTGCATTATTGTGTGGTTATTTAATAAACTCATATAGTCATAAAATAATACATTTTCTGTTGATGAATCTACCATTGTGCTTGGCTGAATTCATCGGATTTAAGTAGTCAAAATCAAAATGAAGTCACTTTCCACCATAATCGGAGATAATTTATTGTACATTAAATACAATTAAATTGTTTTTTGTTACTATTTTAACTAATGATAATCATAAAGGGAGGTTAAAACACAACTTGCACAAGTAATACCACTAGTCATTTAAAAACTGTTGTAGCACATTTATCTTGAAAAAAATGGTATAATATATATATATATATATATATATATATATATATATATTATATATATATATAAAAGAAATGATTAAACTCAGTGTTAGAACATAATAAATGGGGAACAAGCCAAAACTAATGTTTTGTTCTTGTAATGTAGACTATATGACAATGCAACATTAGTGGATATATCATATATGGATATTAAAATAACGGTCCCATGCATCAATGGTTTAAAATTTGAAGACGACCTCAAGATGATGCATTGCATTAGAAATAAAGTTACATCTTTTACTTGCTTTTCTAAGATGTGCAATTGCATATATAGAAAGGGAATATAGATTTAGATACAAAGTATTTTGTGAACGTGCCCTGTGATGACACGTAGATACAAAGTATTTATAAAGATGAGAAAATTACAGACAGTAGTTACTAGTAAACTTGCATCTTTTTCCATGTCGTGGCCTACATGCACAAATAGCCTAGACAGATGTCTGGTTGTTGTCGAGCTACTAAGGGGCAAGAGTGTAGTGCCAAATGCTTGGTAAATTGGCAAGTTTTGGCAAGTTTTCATCCACTAAGAAAATGCCATGTGTACAAGCCAATTTTAGCCAATAACTAGCCAAATCTTGCCAAACTACATGCTATAGTGCCAATTCTTGCCAATTTTTGCCAATTTGCCAATTGGATAAATTTACAAAACAAACCTTAAACTTTTATTAAACTTAAAAAACACAATACAACTAAATAAAACATTACATTTATTTAAAACATAAAACACACAAATACTTAAAAATAAAAAACAAGATTACTAAACATCGATATCTAGATCTCCCACGTGCTCCGTAATATCACGACGTAACATGTAATACGTCTCTTCGTTACGTAAGTGATAGAGAAAATTAGGGTCGGTAACATGATCGATGTCGTTGGACCGATCAAAAATATAAACTAAATACCTATAAATAGTATGGGTAAGTCGAGTATCGTATCCTCAGGGAATCATGGGAAAGTGTTAAACAATTTACAAAGTTAAGTAAACTAGACATAAACTTAAAGGTGATTGATTGATTGTGAGTCTCTTAAGTTCGATGGTTAACCAGGAAAGTGTAAAATACAACAAGTCTAATAATCACTAGATTGGACTAGTATTACTTGTAAATAAATGCAAGAGTATATAAACAAAGTAATACAAGACTTGAAGCAATAAACAAGTAAAGTGGAACATTATGTATTTTTCAATTGTGTATTTTATTTATGATGTTTAAATAAAACACAAGGTTGTGCGGAATCAAGATAATACAAATAAGTATGTATCCTAACAACCTATGAGTTACAAATGATCTATATTTGTCAAATAACTCTTTTGGATCGAGATACTTAAAGTTGTGAAGTATCCCTGTTTAAGATCGAGAGTATTTGGACAAATTCACTTTCATGCAAAGTGTATGCTTAAAAGTATTTTTCTCAAGGAAATGACTTTGTATTTATAGGCAACAAAATTCACCAGTGAATTTTGTGCGGTACAAATATGGTTGCATACATTTAATGATCCGACAAGAACATTAAATGTATTGGATAAGGAATAAGGATAAAGTCACATCAAATGACTTTGTGTCCTTTTATCCAACCACCTTTACACACACAAACTTTGGTAAAGAACAAGTGGATTGTTCTTTGGAAAGTGTGTAAAGGGAAAAGTCAATCCTCGATATCAGTGTTCAGACTTGTAGGGTCTAGAACACTGACAATCCTCCAGTGTACAGATCTGGTAAGACTTTCCAGTGGACTCCGCCATTTGTCAGTCTTCTTTCTTCAGACTTCAGTCTTTGACTTCAGTCAGAATGTCTTCAGTAGAGTTGATCTGGACTGGGGTGAAGTCCAGTGAGCTTATCTGGAGAATACTCTAGATTTCCTATACAAGTATTTGCTCACTGGTCTTCCATTATTTCTGGACAAATCTTCAGAGGGACTCCAGATTCCAAGTCTGGAGTAGGTCCAATAGAACACGTTTCTGGACAGATCTTCAGTAAGGCTCCAGTAGTCGAGTCTGGAGTGAGTCCAGTAAATCTGGACTAAATCTGGACCTAACAAATTCCCCCTATTTGTTTAGAAATAATGCAAGTGTTTTCAAGCTTGAATCTATACATTTTGTATGCTTGAAAAACACAAGTTTCGATTTGTCTAAAAAATCTAAGTTACTGGAAAACACTTTATAGATCATGAGTGTTTTCAGTTTCATCAATTAAGTTCTAACTTAGATTAAATCTGATCATTTACTTATATGAATCAAAAATTGCAACTATTATTACATACATCAACTGATAAATAGTATACAATTTTCATAAAACAATAATTTACAATAAGTAAATAATAAGAGTCAGGCCCTTCTTTTTGATGTCTGTCCTGGAGCATCTTCAGTAGCCTTTCTCTTTGGTGATGGAGAAGATGGTATTGATTCTGGTGATCTTATGCCCATTGCAACTTCCATCTGTTGCTTTCTTCTCCATACCTTTTCAATTCTTTTCAGAAATGCTTTAACATCAGTCGACACATTTGTCTTCCCTCTGAACGTTAAAGCGATTTCTTTCAGTTCACTCCATCCAAAAGCTTGGACTGAAGTACTTTTCCTCTCATCAGTAAAGTTACCCTCCCTGGTCAACTTTACTTCAAACTTAGACATGCCTTCATGATCTTCAGCCAATTTGATTTCAGCACCAGTGATCCTTCTGGCATCAGCCCTGAAATTCAACATCTCATTGTATTTTTCTTTCAGCTTGGCTTGCTGGATCAATCATTCAGTTTCCTTGGACACTCTCCTTTGCTCTACAGCAGATTGGAGTTCTTGACGATTTATTTTCGAGAAGTGTCCAGGGGAATGAAATTGCTTACATCAGCATCTTTGATTGCTTTGATTTGTCTGGCAGTCAATTTTGGTAAACCAGTAAGTCTTTTCCTGTACTCTATCTCCAGAGCACCAACATTCTTTCTGATCTTTTTCTGGAGACTTACCAGTTCATCCTTTCTTTGTCTGATGAGTTCTGTTACACTCACGCCATAAATAATAGAATCATAGACTTGTTCTCTTCAGCGTAGAATGAGCGTACATGAACATCATCCAATAAACTCAAACATTGATGAACTCTGGGGTCATCCTTCATCTTTTTATATACTTCAATATTAATGCCTAACCTGCCGGCATTGTAAGAATCCAGAGTACCCATTGTTGCCATCTCCCTTTGATGGGCCAGCAGTTCATCTTTTTGATTTCTTTTGAAAATCTCTATCATGATGCATTCTTGTTCAAGTTTCTTGGATGTTTCATCATCAGCATCTTCAGTTTGCTCTTCCTCTTCACCAGATACCACTTTTTCTTTTCCTTTAACAGCCTTCAGTGTAGTTGGAATATCTGGGAAGGTCTCAAACTGGGGCTCACTGGCTTCAGTACCAGTAGCTTCTTCAGTTAGCCCGGCTTCAGTGCCATATGCTCTTTGTCTTTCAGTTAGCCCGGCTTCAGTGCCATATGCTCTTTGTGACATGTGCTTCAGTGTTTGGTCACCAGACGACTTTTCCCCCTTGGAACGATCTCCAGTTCTTGACTTAAGATCATTCCATAACTGTTCAAGCATAAGTCTGTCCAGTGGACCAAAAGTTATACCTTCTACTGGAGTTGTTTCAGACACAACTTTCTTAAGTGCCTGCACTTCCTTCTGAACATTTGCAACTGCTTTAGGCAAGTGTTTTGGCAACTTCTCATCCAGTAACTTTTCTACTTGGGGTAACACCCCATCATGAATGCTACGAAGAACAGTCCCAGAAACTTTTTCACATAATTCTTTCAACATATTGTTTCTGAACTTCCTTGTACATTCATCACTTATAGTACTAACAACTGCACCCTGGTCTAGTGTGGGTCTACTCTCCAGAGAACTGACCCTGAAAACCAAATTCTGAACATCTTCTTTCAGACCTGCCAGTTCGCCAGTGACTGCAGTCTGAACAGAATTAACCAACCTTGTCTCTAGACCCTGGACTGCCACTTTGATCTTTTCAGTGTTGTTGTTTGTGGCCAGTACCAGTTCATCAAGCTTCTCATAAACCAGCTTCTCATTCCCAGCAAAGACATTCATTTCAGATGCCAGGTTATTTGATAATAATGATTTGAAGTCTGAAATAACCTGTGATGAAGTCTGGAGTGATCTCTCCAGGTCCGCCACCTTACTTAAAAGGCCTTGGACCTCGGCAGAAGATGAAGTGGAGAGACCACTGGGAGGTTCAAGAGTTGAAGGTAATCTGGTCATTAGAGGAACTTGTGCCCAGTCCTCTTCAGTTGCAGCTTCAGATGTTGCAACTGGTGACTCCGGCGCACGAGGTGGAGGTTGAGATTGTGAAGGTTGAGTGGTTGCTGGAATGAAGTATTGAGTGTGTTCTGGAATTGAAGGTGGTGGTGGTGGTGGCATGTTTGATTGTGGTGGTGGCATTTCTGGTGGAGGTGTTGGCATTTCTGGTAGATTTTCTTCTTCTTGTACATCTTCACCCAGAAAATTCATGTTAACATCAAAGCCTTCAGACATTGGGGAGTCAACATCATCCCATTCTGGAGTAGTCCCAACTGTCTGTTCACCAGGCTGTTCACCAGCTTCTACATTAACCTGTTCACCAACCTCTACATTCAAGTCTAGTGGAGCCTCTTGCTCAACTTCCTCAACAACCTGCTCAACAACCTCTTATTCAAAAATTGGTGATCCATCTAGATTCATAACATCACCAGGATGTCTTTCTGGATTCACCTGGAGTCCAGCTCTCATCAGACGCCTATTAGTTCTAGGTCGTCTGGAAGGTTCAACAACTTCTGTACCTTGACCTTCTGGAGCAACTTGTCTAATGGGTTGTACAGCTTCAATGATCTGTACATCATCACCAGATGGTCCTTCAACAGCTTGACTTCTATCTGGACCCATTTCAGCTTCTTCCCTTTGGAAGGAAAGCATGGACTGAGGAATATCTACCTCATCCAGTGGAGACCTGAGGTTGACCAGGTCCCTCATATACTCACTCACAGAAAAGTGAGTAGTATCAAAATCATACTGGTCGCCAAGAGCATTCTTAAACATAAGAGAAAGGAAACGAATATAAGGAACAAATGGTTTTCTTCCTTTCACTCTTAGGCGCTCAACCAGGTCATCAAAAAGAATTTGGACAAAGTCCACTCTAAGCCCAAACCATAAGCAGTAGGCAATCTGGAGGTGGGTTTGATTTATCTGGTCTAACCCTCCAGAACTGCCTCCCAGACATTCAACAATATGGGTGAAGAAATATCTCCATGAGTCTGACAGCTTGCTCATGTAGATAGTCCCTTTTCTGGATAGCTGGCCATGCTCATCCAAGATATCCGTGTGCCCCAT
>CM067169.1:14279331-14336527 GCA_034093135.1 Erigeron breviscapus | reverse complement strand
CTTTAACAAGAAAGTGTTAAAGAACTTAAATTAAATATTGGATGGTGTTTGTAAATCAAGTAATTATCAAGTAATCGGTATTGATATGTACATCATAATGCCATCATATATATTGAGGGTTTGGATATCGTAAAACAAGTATTAAAGTAAAACAAATAAGATAAGATCTTGACCTTTAGATCATGGTTAAATTGATGCACAAAGATTCACGAAACAATTGATGCACGATGATTTTCATGATGCACGGTGATTTTCAGTGAACAGAAACCTATTATTTTATTTATTTTACTTTAATACTTGTTTTATTTTACCTAAAACCTATATATATATACTAATAAGTTATATCTCCAACCATACCTTTTATGTCTAAATAATAAAAGAAAAATATATACTGTAGTATCTTTATAATTAACCTTACCTTATATTTATTACATGTCTTACTACTTTACCTTTATGCAAACAAATACATATACCGAGTATTATAATCAAACTGTAATTATTTGGATGAATAATTACAGTAAAGCTAACTTCCTTTAAAATTGGGCCATTCGAATAAGGTTTATATCCTCTAACTTCGTATTTAGAGATAAAAGATGTCTTTAGAGTACCCATTAAAGATGGCTTGATGCCACTAAAGTTTTTTTATATATGCATCAACTGTCTTTTTAGTTTCTTTTGATATACATTGAGCAATTAAAGGAATTTACAGTATATCTAATACTCTCTTTTTTGACAAATTAACATGCGACCTACCATGTGCAATTCATCAAAAATCTCCCTGAAGCCGAAGAATGGGCGTGTTCTTGGGTCATCATAAAAACATAGATATGGTAGAAAAATTCAAGCTTTTGTCACTGCCGAAAACATTGCTCTAAAATAAGCAGAAACAGAATATTATATGGCATGCATGATCTATATAATAATGTACACAATGAATCATCTCTCATTATTATGAAAGTGACTTCGTTTTGATTTTGACTAAGCTACTTAAATCCGATGCATTCAGCCTAGCTTGTAAGCGCAATGGTAGATTCATTCACAGAAAATGGATGACTCCAATTCGTGTATTTGGATAACATCCTTACTACTTTTATGGTGTCAAGCACCACTAGACATAATAAATTAATATACATAAGAATGTATACCCAAGTTTGATACAAGTGCATTATTGTGTGGCAGAGGTGACTCAACAGTACTATGGGATTAGGCGATCGTTTTAGACCCTCAAAATTCTAAGGCCTCAATATTTTGTATTTAGACTTAATGTTTGGATTTTGGACTAAGTATCATTATATAATTTGAATTGCAACACCCTTTTTGATTTTTGCATCCATATCTGCATCTTTTTATTACTAATAGTTCAATAACAAAAGTCGAGCTACTTTTTTTTTTACTTTAATTTATATGGTAATAAAGTTGGCTCCAAATTAATCTCGTTTGAGATCTCCAAAAACCTTAAGCCACCATTGTGTGGTTATTTAATAGATTTATAGTCATAACCTAATAAATGTATTTGGATAACATTTTTACCTTTATGGTGTCAAGCCTCACAACACATAAATTAATAGATAAAAATGGAGACTCGTTTGTTACAAGTGCATTATTGTGTGGTTATTTAATAAACTCATATAGTCATAAAATAATACATTTTCTGTTGATGAATCTACCATTGTGCTTGGCTGAATTCATCGGATTTAAGTAGTCAAAATCAAAATGAAGTCACTTTCCACCATAATCGGAGATAATTTATTGTACATTAAATACAATTAAATTGTTTTTTGTTACTATTTTAACTAATGATAATCATAAAGGGAGGTTAAAACACAACTTGCACAAGTAATACCACTAGTCATTTAAAAACTGTTGTAGCACATTTATCTTGAAAAAAATATAATTATTTATACTTATATATATATATATATATATATATATATATAGTGAAGGGATCAAGTGAGAACCAACATATATGGTGAGAACCGTGAGAAACCACTAAAAAACCATCTCTAAGGGCTTTGCCCTTAGAGTTAAGGGCTACGCCCGTACCGTAACAACCGTCACCATCTCTTGGATCGCCGCCCATCAAATCCATACGATTCCCATATGCGTCCCTTGACGGTCAGTTTAGAACGGATAAGGGCCTCTGGCCCGTACCGTATACATACGTTTTCTTAACGCGTAACCCATATGATTTTTTACAAAAAAAAAAATTTTTTTTTATTTTTTTTTTTGGAATGGGTTTTTGTTAAAAGAAAATAAAAAACAAAAAAAAGTTTCAAAAAATGAAAAATAAAAATGAAAAAAATAAAAAAACCACACAAAAAAGAAGAAAAGGGAGGAAAACTAGTGGTTCTCACGGTTCTCTCCATATTTGTGGTTCTCCCGTTAACCCTACCCTATATATAATATATATATAAAAGATGTATTTGTGTTAGAACATAATAAATGGGGAACAAGCCAAAACTAATGTTTTGTTCTTGTAATGTAGACTATATGACAATGCAACATTAGTGGATATATCATATATGGATATTAAAATAACGGTCCCATGCATCAATGGTTTAAAATTTGAAGACGACCTCAAGATGATGCATTGCATTAGAAATAAAGTTACATCTTTTACTTGCTTTTCTAAGATGTGCAATTGCATATATAGAAAGGGAATATAGATTTAGATACAAAGTATTTTGTGAACGTGCCCTGTGATGACACGTAGATACAAAGTATTTATAAAGATGAGAAAATTACAGACAGTAGTTACTAGTAAACTTGCATCTTTTTCCATGTCGTGGCCTACATGCACAAATAGCCTAGACAGATGTCTGGTTGTTGTCGAGCTACTAAGGGGCAAGAGTGTAGTGCCAAATGCTTGGTAAATTGGCAAGTTTTGGCAAGTTTTCATCCACTAAGAAAATGCCATGTGTACAAGCCAATTTAGCCAATAACTAGCCAAATCTTGCCAAACTACATGCTATAGTGCCAATTCTTGCCAATTTTTGCCAATTTGCCAATTGGATAAATTTACAAAACAAACCTTAAACTTTTATTAAACTTAAAAAACACAATACAACTAAATAAAACATTACATTTATTTAAAACATAAAACACACAAATACTTAAAAATAAAAAACAAGATTACTAAACATCGATATCTAGATCTCCCACGTGCTCCGTAATATCACGACGTAACATGTAATGCGTCTCTTCGTTGCGTAAGTTATGTGAAGTTGAGATCTGATCGATGTCGTTGGACCGATCAAAAATATAAACTAAATACCTATAACTAGTATGGGTAAGTCGAGTATCATTTCTACGGGGAATCAAGGGAAAGTGTTTAAACAATTTACAAAGTTAATTAATCTAGGCATAAACTTAAAATCGATTGTGAGTCCCTTAAGTTCGATGGTTAACCAGGAAAGTGTAAAATATAACAAGTCTAATAATCACTAGATTGGACTAGTATTACTTGTAAATAAATGCAAGTATATAAACAAAGTAATACAAGACTTAAAGCAATAAAATAAAGGTGGAACACAATGTAATTTTTCAAGTGTATTTTATTTATGATGTTAAATAAAACAAGGTTGTGCGGAATCAAGATAATACAAAGAAGTATGTATCCTAACAACCTATGAGTTACAAATGATCTATATTTGTCAAATAACTCTTTTGGATCGAGATACTTAAAGTTGTGAAGTATCCCTGTTTAAGATCGAGAGTATTTGGACAAATTCACTTTCATGCAAAGTGTATGCTTAAAAGTATTTTTCTCAAGGAAATGACTTTGTATTTATAGGCAACAAAATTCACCAGTGAATTTTGTGCCGTACAAATATGGTTGGCATACATTTAATGATCCGACAAGAACATTTTGCGTCATTTCTTCTCTCTCTCTCATCACTTTTTTTTCCTCTCTTTCTACCTGTCGCTTCTCCTTTTGATTCCCTCCCTGCGTTCGTTGTCCTTACTCTCCATTTTTCCTCTTTTTTTTCCTTCTCCCCCAGGAGAAACAGAACAGGGAAATTCACCAGTGAATATGGTCCGTACATATGGTTGCATACATTTAATGATCCGACAAGAACATTAAATGTATTGGATAAGGAATAAGGATAAAGTCACATCAAATGACTTTGTGTCCTTTTATCCAACCACCTTTACACACACAAACTTTGGTAAAGAACAAGTGGATTGTTCTTTGGAAAGTGTGTAAAGGGAAAAGTCAATCCTCGATATCAGTGTTTAGACTTGTAGGGTCTAGAACACTGACAATCCTCCAGTGTACATATCTGGTAAGACTTTCCAGTGGACTCCGCCATTTGTCAGTCTTCTTTCTTCAGACTTCAGTCTTTGACTTCAGTCAGAATGTCTTCAGTAGAGTTGATCTAGACTGGGTTGAAGTCCAGTGAACTCATCTGGAGAATACTCCAGATTTCCTATACAAGTATTTGCTCACTGGTCTTCCATTATTTCTGGACAAATCTTCAGAGGGACTCCAGATCCAAGTCTGGAGTAGGTCCAGTAGAACACGTTTCTGGACAGATCTTCAGTAAGGCTCCAGTAGTCGAGTCTGGAGCGAGGCCAGTAAATCTGGACTAAATCTGGACCTAACAAATTCCCCCTATTTGTTTAGAAATAATGCAAGTGTTTTCAAGCTGAATCTATACATTTTGTATGCTTGAAAAACACAAGTTTCGATTTGTCTAAAAAATCTAAGTTACTGGAAAACACTTTATAGATCGTGAGTGTTTTCAGTTTCATCTTTTAAGTTCTAACTTAGACTAAATCTGATCATTTACTTATATGAATCAAAAATTGCAACTATTATTACATACATCAACTGATAAATAGTTACAATTTTCATAAAACAATAATTTACAATAAGTAAATAATAAGAGTTAGGCCCTTCTTTTTGATGTCTGTCCTGGAGCATCTTCAGTAGCCTTTCTCTTTGGTGATGGGGAAGATGGTATTGATTCTGGTGATCTTATGCCCATTGCAACTTCCATCTGCTGCTTTCTTCTCCATACCTTTTCAATTCTTTTCAGAAATGCTTTAACATCAGTCGACACATTTGTCTTCCCCCTGAACGTTAAAGCGATTTCTTTCAGTTCACTCCATCCAAAAGCTTGGACTGAAGTACTTTTCCTCTCATCAGTAAAGTTACCCTCCCTGGTCAACTTTACTTCAAACTTAGACATGCCTTCATGATCTTCAGCCAATTTAATTTCAGCACCAGTGATCCTTCTGGCATCAGCCCTGAAATTCAACATCTCATTGTATTTTTCTTTCAGCTTGGCTTGCTGGATCAATGATTCAGTTTCCTTGGACACTCTCCTTTGCTCTACAGCAGATTGGAGTTCTTGACGATTTATTTTTCGAGAAGTGTCCAGGGGAATGAAATTGCTTACATCAGCATCTTTGATTGCTTTGATTTGTCTGGCAGTCAATTTTGGTAAACCAGTAAGTCTTTTCCTGTACTCTATCTCCAGAGCACCAACATTCTTTCTGATCTTTTTCTGGAGACTTACCAGTTCATCCTTTCTTTGTCTGATGAGTTCTGTTACACTCACGCCATAAATAATAGAATCATAGACTTGTTCTTCAGCGTAGAATGAGCGTACATGAACATCATCCAATAAACTCAAACATTGATGAACTCTGGGGTCATCCTTCATCTTTTTATATACTTCAATATTAATGCCTAACCTGCCGGCATTGTAAGAATCCAGAGTACCCATTGTTGCCATCTCCCTTTGATGGGCCAGCAGTTCATCTTTTTGATTTCTTTTGAAAATCTCTATCATGATGCATTCTTGTTCAAGTTTCTTGGATGTTTCATCATCAGCATCTTCAGTTTGCTCTTCCTCTTCACCAGATACCTTTTTCTTTTCCTTTAACAGCCTTCAGTGTAGTTGGAATATCTGGGAAGGTCTCAAACTGGGGCTCACTGGCTTCAGTACCAGTAGCTTCTTCAGTTAGCCCGGCTTCAGTGCCATATGCTCTTTGTCTTTCAGTTATCCCGGCTTCAGTGCCATATGCTCTTTGTGACATGTGCTTCAGTGTTTGGTCACCAGACGACTTTTCCCCCTTGGAACGATCTCCAGTTCTTGACTTAAGATCATTCCATAACTGTTCAAGCATAAGTCTGTCCAGTGGACCAAAAGTTATACCTTCTACTGGAGTTGTTTCAGACACAACTTTCTTAAGTGCCTGCACTTCCTTCTGAACATTTGCAACTGCTTTAGGCAAGTGTTTTGGCAACTTCTCATCCAGTAACTTTTCTACTTGGGGTAACACCCCATCATGAATGCTACGAAGAACAGTCCCAGAAACTTTTTCACATAATTCTTTCAACATATTGTTTCTGAACTTCCTTGTACATTCATCACTTATAGTACTAACAACTGCACCCTGGTCTAGTGTGGGTCTACTCTCCAGAGAACTGACCCTGAAAACCAAATTCTGAACATCTTCTTTCAGACCTGCCAGTTCGCCAGTGACTGCAGTCTGAACAGAATTAACCAACCTTGTCTCTAGACCCTGGACTGCCACTTTGATCTTTTCAGTGTTGTTGTTTGTGGCCAGTACCAGTTCATCAAGCTTCTCATAAACCAGCTTCTCATTCCCAGCAAAGACATTCATTTCAGATGCCAGGTTATTTGATAATAATGATTTGAAGTCTGAAATAACCTGTGATGAAGTCTGGAGTGATCTCTCCAGGTCCGCCACCTTACTTAAAAGGCCTTGGACCTCGGCAGAAGATGAAGTGGAGAGACCACTGGGAGGTTCAAGAGTTGAAGGTAATCTGGTCATTAGAGGAACTTGTGCCCAGTCCTCTTCAATTGCAGCTTCAGATGTTGCAACTGGTGACTCCGGCGCACGAGGTGGAGGTTGAGATTGTGAAGGTTGAGTGGTTGCTGGAGTGAAGTATTGAGTGTGTTCTGGAATTGAAGGTGGTGGTGGTGGTGGTGGTGTTTGGTGGTGGCATTTCTGGTGGAGGTGTTGGCATTTCTGGTAGATTTTCTTCTTCTTGTACATCTTCACCCAGAAAATTCATGTTAACATCAAAGCCTTCAGACATTGGGGAGTCAACATCATCCCATTCTGGAGTAGTCCCAACTGTCTGTTCACCAGGCTGTTCACCAGCTTCTACATTAACCTGTTCACCAACCTCTACATTCAAGTCTAGTGGAGCCTCTTGCTCAACTTCCTCAACAACCTGCTCAACAACCTCTTGTTCAAAAATTGGTGATCCATCTAGATTCATAACATCACCAGGATGTCTTTCTGGATTCACCTGGAGTCCAGCTCTCATCAGACGCCTATTAGTTCTAGGTCGTCTGGAAGGTTCAACACTTTCTGTACCTTGACCTTCTGGAGCAACTTGTCTAATGGGTTGTACAGCTTCAATGATCTGTACATCATCACCAGATGGTCCTTCAACAGCTTGACCTTCTATCTGGACCCATTTCAGCTTCTTCCCTTTGGAAGGAAAGCATGGACTGAGGAATATCTACCTCATCCAGTGGAGACCTGAGGTTGACCAGGTCCCTCATATACTCACTCACAGAAAAGTGAGTAGTATCAAAATCATACTGGTCGCCAAGAGCATTCTTAAACATAAGAGAAAGGAAACGAATATAAGGAACAAATGGTTTTCTTCCTTTCACTCTTAGGCGCTCAACCAGGTCATCAAAAAGAATTTGGACAAAATTCAATCTAAGCCCAAACCATAAGCAGTAGGCAATCTGGAGGTGGGTTTGATTTATCTGGTCTAACCCTCCAGAACTTCCTCCCAGACACTCAACAATATGGGTGAAGAAATATCTCCATGAGTCTGACAGCTTGCTCATGTAGATAGTCCCTTTTCTGGATAGCTGGCCATGTTCATCCAAGATATCCGTGTGCCCCATCAGCCTGCATACTTCCCTTGTATTTATACCAGTGGAAGCTCAATAGGCAACTCATTCTGTTCATGATAGTTTAACTGTAGAACAGACCTGAGCAGACTTGCAGTGAAACCAAGGGATCTGGTACCTCCCTTTAGATTATAATTGATCGATGAAGTTTCATCGTCATATTGAGCAGTGTACCAGAATTCACATAGGTGCTCGTGGTACATCCTTCCTGGATTAAGTGTTAACGCACCATATAATGGGCAAGAGAGAAAGAATGAGTTTAATCTCCCAATAATCGATTGGGCATCATGAACACTGGAAAGAGAGAGTCTTGCCATCCAGTTATTCATATTGATTCTTATGGCACTTGCCTCAAGATTGATATGAGGTGCCCTGCCAACATTTTCCGAAGGAGCATATTCAGCGGCAAGGAGATTTTTGAGCGATTTTGACTGTCTAGGTGCCATTTTATACAGAATAAATGAAGATGAAATTGAATATATATAGGTTATGATGAAGAATTGATGAAGGAATTGAATGTAAATGGAGTAAATAAGAGAGATGATGATGATGATTGGAAAATGAATGAAGAAGTAAATGAAGGAATTTGAAAGATTTGGGAGTAAATATGTTCGAAGTAAATGCAATTGAAATTGAAAGTGGGTATTTTTAGGAGAGACAATGTGGAACTCAAACAGTTTATTTGAAATTATCAAATAAAGTTTTTGATCGGGTTCTGAGATCCGCATTAATTACATCACATCATACATAAATGCATGACGGTTTACATCCCACAAACAGTAACAAGTTGTACTTTTTGTTTTCCCAAATTAAAAAGACCATCATTACGTTGAAAAAATTTATATGCCACGTAGGATAAAAATATCTTCAAAAAGATTTGCTTACGTGGCACACACAATGACCAAGTATTTAGAAAATATTATGAGATATTTCAGTGCATCTGGAGGTTGACTGGACACTCCAGTATCACTGGTGGATTAGTCCAGTGAACATGTACTGATGGTACACTGGAGGGACACTCCAGTAAAGTACCAGTGAAAACCATTTTTGAAAGACTGGTAACCTCAAACTTGCACGTCAACTAATTCAGACAAATGAGAGGGACACATTTACAAGGAGACATAAGTCACCTCAAACACGCACTTCAATCTGTCCAGTTACCAGTGAGAGGGACACATTTACAAAGCACCAGTAATATTTTCTGAAGAGTTTGTCCAGTGAGAAAATAAATTAATAAATTCCCCCTGAACTTAAAACATTTTTAAGAAAAAATATCTTTCAAGTCTTTCCCTGGAATATTGTTCCAGAAATCTAATAATGCAAAGATAGTACACAAAGGCGTTCAATATCTGAGCAGTCACCAGATTTAAGGATTTAACATTCCCAACTCACCAACAAGATATTCAAAGTTTTGACATCCAGAGGTTTGGTAAAAATGTCAGCGAGTTGTTTGTCAGTGGGAATAAAATGGAGTTCAATGTTGTTTTTCATAATATGATCACGAATGAAGTGATACCTGAGATCAATGTGCTTCATTCTGGAGTGCATGACTGGATTATTTGAGATAGCGATGGCACTGGTATTATCACAAAAGATTGGGGTCTTTGAATATTTAATACCATAATCAAGCAACTGGTTCTTCATCCAGAGTATCTGAGCACAACAACTGGCTGCAGACACGTATTCAGCTTCAGCAGTGGACAATGAAACTGAAGTTTGCTTCTTACTGGTCCAGCTGATCAGTTTGCCACCTAGGAAATGACATCCACCAGTTGTGGATTTCCTATCTATCTTACAACCTGCATGATCTGAATCTGAATAACCCATTAGATCCATGCCTGAGCCTTTGGGGTACCAAAGACCTAGAATGGGGACACCTTTAAGGTACTTCAGTATGCGCTTTACAGCAAGCATATGAGATTCCTTTGGATTAGACTGATATCTGGCACATAAACATGTTGAAAACATAATATCTGGTCTACTGGCAGTTAAATACATCAGTGAACCAACCATGCCTCTATAGACAGTGGTGTTCACTGGTTTTCCATCTGGATCGGAGTCCAGTGTCAGTGGTGCAGAAATTGGAGTTGGTTTAGATGGTGAAGAGTTCATATCAAATTTCTTTAAAAGATCTCTAACATATTTCTCCTGATTAATAAAGATGCCATCTTTGTTTTGTTTAATCTGGAGTCCAAGAAAATATGTTAATTCACCCATCAAACTCATCTCATATTCAGTTGACATTATTTTTGAAAATTCTTGCACATGTTTTCATCAGTAGACCCAAAAATAATATCATCAACAATAAATTTGTACCATTAACAGATTACCTTTTTCATGAAGAATAAATAAGGTATTGTCAATTGCACCTCGTTTGAAACCATTTTTCAACAAATGTTTAGTCAGAGTGTCATACCAGGCACATGGGGCTTGTCTGAGGCCATATAGCGCTTTGTCCAGATGATATACCCAATGTGGATGCTTTTCATCAACGAAACCTGGTAGTTGTCTGACGTAAACTTCTTCTTCAAGCTTTCCATTCAAGAAAGCACTCTTTACATCCATCTGGTAGACCTTGAACTGATGATAAGCAGCGAATGCTAAGAATATTCTGATCGCTTCAAGTCTAGCCACTGGAGCAAATGATTCATCAAAGTCGACATCTGACTGGCAGTAGCCGTGTGCTACCAGTCTGGCCTTGTTTCTGATTACGTGGCCATCTTCATCTACTTTGTTTCTGAAGACCCATCTTGTTCCAATTGGTTCTTTCTTTCCAACTGGGAAAGGAACCAGATACCAGACCTTGTTCCTTTCAAACTGGTGAAGCTCTTCTTGCATAGCAGTCACCCAGCTTGGATCTTCCATAGCCTCGTCAATCTTCTTTGGTTCCATCAAAGATAGAAAACTAACGTATAAGCATTGATTACTGGAGGCTCTTCTGGTCTGAACTCCTCTACTGGAGTCACCTATGATCTGATCAATAGGATGAGCTTTTATCCATCTAGAGTACTGACCAGGATTGTTACTGACAACAATATCAGTGCAGAATTCAGTTGAGTCTCCTCTGGAGTTGCTTCTGGAGGAGGATCTTGCCAGACTACTTCAGTATCTTCATCTGAGTCATTTAAATCACGATTTGCATCATGAAATTCTTCATTTGAAGGCATTTCCTGAAGTACTGGTTCAGTTTGGAATTCTTCATAAGAAGACATTTCTAGTACATTCTCAACTGACACTGATACTGGGGGAGTAGTACGCACATCTGATCCAATATTAATTTCAGAGGGTAGTTTGAAAATAATAGAAGGATAAAGTGTGTAAAGGGAAAAGTCAATCCTCGATATCAGTGTTCAGACTTGTAGGGTCTAGAACACTGACAATCCTCCAGTGTACAGATCTGGTAAGACTTTCCAGTGGACTCCGCCATTTGTCAGTCTTCTTTCTTCAGACTTCAGTCTTTGACTTCAGTCAGAATGTCTTTAGTAGAGTTGATCTGGACTGGGGTGAAATCCAGTGAGCTCATCTGGAGAATACTCTAGATTTCCTATACAAGTATTTGCTCACTGGTCTTCCATTATTTCTGGACAAATCTTCAGAGGGACTCCAGATTCCAAGTCTGAAGTAGGTCCAATAGAACACGTTTCTGGACAGATCTTCAGTAAGGCTCCAGTAGTCGAGTCTGGAGCGAGTCCAGTAAATCTGGACTAAATCTGGACCTAACATTGATTGATTTGATTAACAACTAAAATTGATTATGAACTTAACAAAATAATTCAATTAAATAAAAAGTAGACCATTCTCATGCTCCCAATTATGCTTTCAAATATGTAACCTAACTTATACTCATTGGAAATCACATAGACATGATTCGTTATAATGTTTAGATTGAATGAACTCAAGAATTAAATTAATCGGTTGTGATGATTCACGATAACGAAAACCGGGGAATTGACACAACTAGACTTCTAATTCATTAAAGTAAAACTACAAGTTCATGAGAGATTCGTTCAATAATCAATGATTACTTAACAAGTTAAAACCAAATGATAAATGAATTTTATTCAAGTCATAAACAAATAATCATTCAAACAATCCAAACAACATTAGATGTAAAAGACTAATGAAGAATTAAACATCTAATCCAACATGAGTATGAGAAAGGTTGAACATAAATGGCTTACATAATTGTTCACATGAGAATGATCAAAAGAAAACCTAGCCTATCATCTTCATCATTGAATCTTCAATTTGAATTGTCATCTTCATGAATTGGTGATTTGATGATGATATTGGGGTCTTCTCTATCTTAGGAACTGCTATTGTGAGTGAATATTCTCAATGGTAACTTCCCAGGTCGTGAATAAAAGTCATATAAACTGAAAATTAATTAAAACCCAAAAATTCAGATTTTCTGCACAGCAACTGGCGTAACCTACGCCCAGACTGGGCGTAAGGTACGCCCCTTGGATTTTGCCTGGCGTAACCTACGCCCCTGACAGACGTAGCTTACGCCCTTTGTAACTTCAAATTTCCAGATATGCTTCTTAACTTGGTTCTTGACTTTGCTTGACTCGTTTATGATCCATTTAGCTCCAAATTGTCACCAATGACCTGAAACACTTAAACAAACATAAAAACGCCCTACTCGTCTATTAACAAGCACAAAACATCCAATTTTACCCATTAAAATCATGTACTTTAGGCGTTTATCACATTCCCCAACTTAACTCTTTTTCGTCCCGAAAAAGGCATTCATCATGTGACAAGTCAATTTACAATCTCATAATACTTCCTATTACCAAAGAAACACCATATAAGAGTTATATCAATTATACATACTTGTAAAACTCAACTCTCAAGCAATCTTCAAATTACACTTGGGCAAAACTAAGTAATGCAAACCAAATCACATAACACAACCAACTCATGAGACTTACAACTATCAAAAGATTTACGACTAGCAAATAGAAATATATAAATGTGCAATTAAACCTAATAAACCTCAAGTTTGCCACAATACATGCATCACACTCTCACAATGTGCACTCCCCTCGGTTCATATTTTGAGTGAATTAGCAAAAGATGTGCTAATATATGTATATGAAGCTCTCAACCCATTATTGCACACTAAAAGTCATAGGCTAGTACACAAATCGAACCAAAACCTCATAACACCAAATTATCACTTCGGTATTCATACAAGATTGATGGAAATATGGAATGAAACACGGTAATGATTCTCATTTGGGTGATTTACTAGAATGATTTTGGAACATTTCATTTTGGTTCTTTTTGATCAACTTACATTGATAATTGAATTGATTTTCATTTATGACCATATACTTTGACTTTTTCAACCGGATATTGCAATTTTGACTTTGACTTTGTTCTTTCTTTCAATTCATCATCATAAACAACACAACTTTGAACAATTAACGGATTTCATGATGAGGTGAGATGGAATATGGAGTGGATTGTATGATTGTTTTATGATTTTAAGCACATAATCCGGGTTAGAGGTCTCGACACGGTAAGTGCACTAGTTCTAACCTAATGTACAATAATGGGTTCACACAATATAGTAATCACGAGAAATCATGCTACGCTAACAATCTAAATCAATCGTCGACGAGGCGTTTTTCTCTCATGAAATTGAAGGATATAACGGATATATAAGTGTGATACATGCATTATGACTCACAATTGGCATATTACCCTTATTTGCACATTTCTATGTTTTTACTTGCTAGCAACTCTATCAAGACGCTCATAAGTCAACCATGTCATGCAATCTAGCCTACACTACCTAGCCCCACTTACATGTACAAATCCAATCACAAGAAAATCTCATTTTACAAACATGTATAGCCAATATAACTCGAATATTTTGCCCCTAAGGGTCAATTCCATACTACAAGAAAGTAAATCAACATCTAAACTAGAAACATAATTGAAATTAACAAGAAATTGAAATCTACCTAAGAATTGAAAATGCAAAAACACAAAAACAAACACATAGTCACACAAGAAGAACAGAAAGGGAAATAGAAGGTACCAATCACTGCCGTGGACCTTGCGGTCCAAAGATCGACTCCATTAAGCCCCGATATAGAGATTGGGCCTCAAATGGATCAGAGGCTGCTGGTGGAGTACCCGGGGTATCCTCAACTCGACCGACACAAGAATGTCTGGGAAACCACTCAGAATCGTGGCTCTGAGGATAAGCTGGATGGGATGTAGGAACATACGGCTGCCTGTAATCATATGAAGGAGGAGTCTCCACATAGTCAAGTCCCGCAATGTGGTCCTGGTGATGGCGTACTCGCTCTGAGTACTCAAACTGCCTCCTCACATTCTGCTCATGAGCATATGCCATACCTAACTCATAACTCCTCCGCTGCACACCCTGCTGAGCAGTCATATCCCACATATTCCTCTCATAGGATGTCCACTGATTATAATCGCTAGGCTGCTCATAACCAAAACTCGGCCCAGTACCTCTTATCCCAGCACCTAACAAACCATCTCTCCTTCCTTCAGCACCCCCTCTAGCTGCACTAGACTCACCTCTCTGATTAGCACCCATTTGTTCTAACTGTGCTATCGCCTCTTCCCTAGTAACCCCCTGCTTAGGAGCTATCAAATAACCAAAAGTTTTCAAATCCTTAAGGAGTTTGAATTGTGGATGATCCTGAAACTCCCACTCATTCTCTTTCAACAACCGCTTCATGGTATAAGGAGTATGATCCAAATATTGCAAATTGGTCTCCTTTGGGATTACCTTATTCATTTGAAGTAGGCGGGAGATGAGTTTAGGGTGAGGAATGACAAGCTTGTTCCTTTTATTTCTTGCCTCCCAAATGTTAAACATTATAATCTGTCTAAGTGATAAGGCTAGGTTTCCTGTGACCAAATCATATAACACAACAACATCTTGGTGCCTAACCATGCTCTTGTCACTAGTTCGGGGGCACACATTCCAAAGTAGAATTGACATAATTAACCGGGGCAGTGGTTTCAACAAAGCACGCTCTAATCTAAAGGTTGTGCTTAAATTGTCTCGTGTAACATCAAAAACCTCAGTAAGCATATCAATCCAATTAGTAGGCGTTTCCGCCCCCGTTAAATACTTCTCATCCACATAATCAAAATCCCTCCCCGAAGTAGCACCCGTGTCAAATTTGGCTATCTTATCTAAGGTAGCAAAAGACATTGTTACCTTTTTTCCATTAACGGTGCCAGTTAACTTAGTAGTTACAGGGGGATTATTACCGGAAGTCAATTCTAAAGTACTCAACCAATCCATGATACCATTCAAGTAAACCTCAGAATTATCATTATTACTCCAAACTAAGGTTTGTTTCCATCCCATATTTTCAAAGGCTTCAACCATCCCAAACCCCCTAAATTCCGACAAGACAAGTGTTCTTTCACCCAACAATTGATCAACAAGATGTTTGGCCTCAGTCATCTTTTCTTTAAACAAGACTGATTGCCACTCAAGAGGTAAAGTATATAAAGGTATACCTTGTCTCCATTCGGGTTTTTCGACTTCAACCTCCATCTCTTCACTTGTCTGTGGTGAGTTTGGTGAGTTTTCTTCTTCTGATGATTCATCTTGAACCATTGGCCTTTTCTTCTTCTTTGGTTGTTGACTTGATGAAGTATCACCTTTCTTGCTTAAACTCCTCATCAATTTATTTGCTGCTTTCTTCATCCTATCAACAAAACTAACCACAATTAACACACTTTAGTAAAGGTTAGTGAATTAAAGCAAAATTAAAGAAGAAATTGCAAAATTTTTGAAATTAACACTCACTTGAAACTCAAAAAATTAGGCTGAAAATTCATAAACAATTATGGGGGTTTTGTATCCCTTGAAAAGTTATGCAATTTAGCCTAAAGAATTGTTAAAATTGATGGAGAATTGAAGGAGTAATTGATGATTGAATGTTAGGGTTTTGAAAGAACTTAATTGGGGAAAAAGAATGGAGATCGTGAGAGAGAGAACTGAGAATTGAGTGGGTGAAAAATAAAGAACATCTGATATTGTGTGGCTTAAGTTAAAAGTTTTTGATTTTTTCGGATTTTTATTAAATAAAAAAAAAATTCCTGACAGCACCGACCGTAACTTACGCTTATCGGGAAAAGTTACTTTTGGCGTCTTGTGCAGCGTAATCAAAGGATTTTTGGCGTAATGTCCCACAAGCATTTCCAGGGCACCGTAACTTACGCCGAAGACCGGCGTACCTTACGCCTCTTTATTATCAGTTGTCGTAACCTACGCTAAAGGTGACCGTAACCTACGCCCGGCCAAAACCCTACCCTGCCTCACTTTTAACTGTTGTAACCTACGCTAAAGGTGACCGTAACCTACGCCCGTTAAAAGACACTGAGCGTAACCTACGCCTATGTTGAGCGTAACTTACGCTTCTCGGGAAAAGTTACTTTTGGCGTCTTGTGCAGCGTAATCAGAGGATTTTTGGCGTAATGTCCCACAAGCATTTCCAGGGCACCGTAACTTACGCCAAGGTGAGCGTAATTACGCCAAAATTGAGGTTTTTTGGTTTCCCTTGGACCGTAAGCTACGCCGGTTAGCACCGTAGCTTACGCCCCTTGAACTTTTTTTTTTTATAACTACAGCCACAATAACACTTTTAATTACAAATGGTTATATAAATAAACTCCCTTCCCCAACTTAATAGTACATTGTCCCCAATGTACGCCCGAAATTGGAAATGAGTTAACGGCTCGACCACTTGCAAAAAGGTTCACTTTTTCACCCAAACCGACCTTCCCCAACTTAATTCTCAAGCCTAGGTGCTGAGAATTGTCCAACTTGTGTGATTATGCATCAAAACACTAAAACAACTAAATAAAAGTGCATGAAAGTAAACATACCGAAAACGAAGCTAGAAAACAAACAAACAACGGGTTGCCTCCCGTTTAGCGCTAAGTTTATTGTCCTCAGCCCGACATTACCTCAATTTGATTCATGCAACCTCATAGGATGGTGGACTTGATATGAAGTTCACCATTTCCGTTGTAGCTCCATTGATGTCACTTGCATCCAAATAAGGCTTCAAACGGTGTCCATTGACCATTTGCTTCACTCCATCCTTCGGATCCTCAATCTCAATTTCTCCAAACTTTCCAACTCTTGTAATAACATATGGACCCATCCACTTGCTTTTGAGTTTTCCGGGAAAGAATTTGAGTCTTGAATTATAAAGCCACACCTTTTGGCCAACTTCAAACACCTTTTTCTTCAATTTAGCATCATGAACCGCTTTCATCTTGTCCTTGTAAGTTGATGCGCATTCATATGCTTCATTCCTTAATTCTTCCAATTCGCACAATTGCAACTTTCTTTCCTTACCTGCATTCTCAAAATCCATATTAACGGCCTTCACGGCCCACAATGCCCTATGTGCAAGCTCAATTGGAAGATGACAACCCTTACCATAAACCAACCGGTAAGGAGTAGTGCCAATAGGTGTCTTAAAAGCGGTACGGTAAGCCCACAAAGCATCATTGAGTTTGGTTGACCAATCTTTTCTATCGGGTCTTACCGTCTTTTGCAAAATCTCTTTAATTTGCCTTTTGGACACTTCTACTTGCCCACTTATTTGTGGGTGATATGGGATAGCAATCCGGTGGTTTATGCCATACCGTTTAAGAAGTTTGCCAAACTGAAAATTTTTGAAATGGGATCCCCCATCGCTTATGATCACACGAGGGATTCCAAATCTTGAGAAAATGTTACTTTGCACAAACTTGCACACAACGGTATGGTCATTGGTCCTAGTGGCAATGGCGTCTACCCATTTTGAAACATAATCTACGGCCACTAGAATGTAATAATTACCAAAGGAATTAGGGAAGGGACCCATAAAGTCAATGCCCCACACATCAAAAATATTAACGACTAAAATAGGTTGCATGGGCATTTCATTCCTCTTGGTAATACTACCTAGTTGTTGACATCTCACACATTTCTTAACAAATTCAGCGGCATCTTTAAAGATACTAGGCCAAAACAAACCACAATTTAAAACTTTGTAACCTGTCTTTTGACCGCTGAAATGACCTCCACATGCAAATGAGTGTGCATGAGTCAACACCTCTTGAATTTCTTCTTCCAGAACACATCTTCTAACCAATTGATCCAGGCCAACTTTGAACAAGTCCGGCTCATTCCAAATGCATTGCTTTGCTTGTGCTAAGAATTGTTGCTTCTTTCTCTTAGCCCAATGTTCCGGTATCTTACCTGCGGACAGAAAATTCACAATATTTGCATACCAAGGGACAACAGAAACGGTTAGTAAATGTTCATCCGGAAACGTCTCATTAATCTCCTTGGTTGAACCATCATCCATAGCTTGAATTCTTGACAAGTGGTCCGCCACCACGTTCTCACTTCCTTTCTTGTCTCGGATTTCCAAGTCAAACTCTTGTAATAGCAACACCCATCGAATTAGCCTTGGCTTTGCATCCTTCTTTTCCATCAAATGCTTGACCGCGCTATGATCTGTGTACACTATAACCTTGCAACCACAAATATAAGAACGAAACTTGTCAAGTGCATAAACAACCGCAAGCAATTCTTTTTCGGTGGTGGTATAATTCAGTTGGGCATCCGATAAAGTTTTGCTTGCATAATAAATCACAACGGGTTTCTTGTCTACCCGTTGTCCCAAAACAGCCCCAATTGCAAAGTCACTTGCATCACACATAATTTCAAAAGGCATGGACCAATTAGGTGATTGCAAAATGGGGGCTTCAACCAACTTTTCTTTCAAGGTTTCAAAAGCTTTCAAACACTCATTATCAAACACAAAAGGTACATCTTTCAACAACAAATTGCACAATGGTTTGGTAATGACACTAAATCCTTTTATGAACCTTCTATAAAATCCGGCATGTCCAAGAAAAGAACGGACACCCTTAACATTGGTTGGAGGGGGTAAAGTAGAAATGACTTTGATTTTGGCCCGGTCAACTTCCATGCCTTTACTTGAAATCACATGACCCAAAACCGTCCCCTCTTGAACCATAAAGTGGCTATTTTCCCAACTTAAAACCAAATTTGTCTCAACACATCTTTTCAAAACCTTAGTTAACTCATTGAGACAATTATCAAAAGTTTGGCCAAAAATGGAAAAATCATCCATAAAGATTTCTAGGGAATCACCGACCATATCCGAGAAGATACTCATCATGCACCTTTGATAGGTGGCGGGAGCATTACATAACCCGAATGGCATTCGCTTAAAGGCAAAAGTCCCATATGGGCATGTAAATGTGGTCTTGTGTTGGTCATCGGGATGGATAGCAATTTGATTATAACCCGAATAACCATATAGAAAACAATAAAACTTTTGACCTGCAAGCTTTTCGATTATTTGATCAATGAATGGCAATGGGAAATGATCCTTTGAAGTAGCGGTGTTCAACTTCCGGTAGTCAATGCATACCCTCCACCCGGTGATGGGTCGAGTAGCAATTTGTTCACCACTATCTCCTTTCACCACTTGAATTCCGGCTTTCTTAGGCACCGTTTGTGTTGGACTTACCCATGTACTATCCCAAATTGGGTAAATAATTTCAGCATCCAACCACTTAAGCACCTCTTTCTTCACCACTTCACGCATATGAGGATTCAATCTCCTTTGAGCATCACGTGAAGGCTTTGCTTCAGCATCGGTGATGATTTTGTGCATCACAATCGATAGACTAATGCCTTTTAAATCGGCAATTGTCCATCCAATGGCCGCCTTATACTCCTTGAGCACCTTTAGTAACGCTTTTTCTTGCATTTCTTCCAAATTTGATGCAATGATCACCGGCAAAGTCTTCTCATCTCCCAAAAATGCATACTTCAAATGTGATGGGAGTTCTTTCAATTCCACTTGTGGTGGACTTTCAATGGATGGCTTAAGATGGGTATCAATATGATCCGGTAGACTTTCCACTAAATGAGTCCATGGTGGTCTACCTTCTTGAATGGCCATGATTTCCCAATCTTTCTCCTCCTTTTTCAATGCTTCACTATGCTCCATGATTAACCTGTCAACCAAAGCACAAGTCTCCCGTGTGTCTTCCTCATTTTCATGAGGAATGCACTCATCAATGATGTCCGCCATAAAGCATTCGTCACTAACTACGGGGTTAGGAACACTAGCAAAAACATTTAACCTCAATTTACGGTTACCAAAAGTCATTTCAACCGTACCCCTCCTACAATCAATTAATGCATTAGCGGTGGCCAAAAAGGGTCTACCCATGATGACATTGGGCTGTCTAATATTACCGCTTGATGCAAAATCAAGTACCAAAAAGTCCACGGGGTAATAAAAATCCTCCACTTTAACAATGACATCTTGAACAATTCCTCTAAGGAGTTTTAGGGACAAATCAGCCATCACCAAGGTGGTGTCGACTTTTTCCAAGGGTCCAAAGTCATATTGATCATACAAACTACCCGGTAGGATACTCACACCCGCCCCCATATCCAAAAGTGCCTTATTCATTTTAAAATCACCAACTTGAATAGTAATTAAAGGCGCTCCCGGATCTTGGAGTTTAGGTGGGAGTATACCCATCACAACGGCACTAACTTCTTCATTTAAAACAATTTTCTTGGGAAGTTTATGGTGCCGTTTTTGGGTACACAACTCCTTAAGATATTTAGCATAAGCCGGAACTTGCTTGATTATGTCAATAAGAGGTATATTGATTTTCACTTGTTTAAAAATTTCCCACATTTCTTCCTCATGTGGACCTCTTTTCTTAAGTGTAGGCCTAAGTTTTGGATCAATCAA
This sequence comes from Erigeron breviscapus, assembly GCA_034093135.1. Taxonomy (NCBI): domain Eukaryota; kingdom Viridiplantae; phylum Streptophyta; class Magnoliopsida; order Asterales; family Asteraceae; genus Erigeron; species Erigeron breviscapus. The sequence goes on along the minus strand of CM067169.1, from coordinate 14,315,787 downwards.
AGCCAAAGGAAAAGGAATGGTATTACCCTCCATATCCTCTCCTTGTTTTTCAGAAAAATTACCACTAGACCTATTGTTTTCTACCTCTTTAAAAGACACTTTTTTAGTTGGTTTAGGTAGAACAAATTCCGGTTCATGCTCACTATCCTCATTCTCATCAACATCCTCCACCACACCATCAACAAGTGATGATGGAGGCACAACTTTATTATCATAAACTTTACCACTACGAAGAAGACTTACATTGTTGATTTCCACATTTTTGACATTCTTGGAGCCGCCACTTTGATGCTGTGGATTGATCTTTGTATCACTTGGTAGCTTTCACGGATTCTTCCTCAATTCTGATACATCCTCCGCCAATTGCCCAACTTGATTTTGCAAACTCTCAACCGTTTTATCCCGAATCTCATTCTTCCTATCCATTTCTGTCAAGTACTCCATGATTTCCCGGGTTGACACATCATTACCTCCCGAAGGTCCACCTTGGTTATTACCTTGTTGATAGTTCCTTGGGTAGCCTCTATTGAATCCTCCCTGATTTTGGCCACCTTGGTAATTCCCTTGGTTGTAGTTTCGGCCTTGGAATGGTTGAGATGGTGCTCCACTGTTTTGATTGTTTCCTTGAAAGTTCGGGTTGAGTTGATTTGAAGAATTCCCATACCGAAGATTTGAATGGTTTCTCATTCCCGGATGATAAGTGTTGGAGTTCATGTCAAATGGTCTTTTTTCTCCGTACACCTGATTCACTTCTTCAACATGTTCCGGGACCAATGGACATTGCAAAGCCGTATGTCCAAGTTCATCACAACTCTCACAAATCGGGTATTCTTGAGAAACTTGAGCAACACCCCGATTTTCAGCTTTCCCCAACTTAGCAAACTTTCGTTCCAATGCTTCAAGTCGATCTTTGGTGGCTTGATCACTTGTTGATGAAGTAGAAGCTATTGGATGCCTTGCTCTCCTATTCGATTGAGCTTGCCTTTTCGAATTCACACTCATTTTCTCCAAGAATTCCCAATCAACATCTTCGGGATTAGTCAAAAAAGTCCCATTGCTAATTAAATTCACATCTCTTTTCTCTTCTGGTAATAAACCATCATAGAAAGTTGTGATCAACTCCCATTTAGCAATCCCATGGTGTGGACATGTTCTCAACAACTCATTAAACCTCTTGAATGATTCATGAAATGTTTCACCCGATTGTTGCTGAAAAGTTCTAATGGAAGTCCTTGCATCACTAGTCTTTTGCATGGTGTAATACTCATCCAAGAATTGTTGTTGCATTTCAGCCCATGTGAAGATGTTTCCCGATGGCAATGCTAAGAACCATTGCTTAGCTTTATCCTTCAAAATGAATTGAAACAAGACTAGTTTGACTTCATCCGGTGAAACTCCTTGCCCTCCAATAGTTCCACAAATCGCCTCAAACTCCGACAAGTGCAAATAAGGTTCCTCCGATGCTTTCCCATAGAAACTTGGCAAAATGCTCAAACATTGAGGTCTAACTTCAAAAGCTCTACCCCTCAACACCGGTGGTACTATAGGTGAAGCATTAATGTCTATGGCGGGTCAGAAATGACTATCAACTCCTTGTGGTGGAGGTTGATAGTTCATGTTTGGCATGGCACGGTTGTGTGGTTGGTGATTGGGTGGAACTCCACGACGGTAATGGCGTGGTGGTGGTCCTTGAGGAACTCTTTGGTTGATGTATTGAGGTTGGTTATATTGGGGGTATTGAATGTTTTGTGGTTGTACATAATCTTCTCCATCATTCCAATCATACCCATCTGAATGATCATCAAACCTCCCATCGTCCCAATTATCAACTCTATCATACACCGACTCCTCCATATACCGTGATCCATCTCCAACATAGGTTGGTGTTCCAAATCGGTGAGGAGTTGTGAAACCACTCCTCACGGATCGGGGTGGGTTTTGTTGTTGATGTTGGTTTAGAAGTTGGTTGTTTGGGTCAAGGTTGGTTTCTTGTTGAATTCCGGTGGGTTGGATGATTGGTGGTGGAGTTCCGGTAGGTGGAATGTTTCTTTGTGAGTTACCGGGGTCACTCATGGTTGCACGGTGAAGTACTCGGTTTCTCCTAGCTGTTTTCTCAATTTTCGGATCAAACAACAAAGGTGATTTCTTCTTTGAATACCTCGTATGCATAAACAACCTGTAATCTACACAAGTAACACACCTCGGGTAACACTGAACTACAAAAATTAAAAGGAAATAAACAACTACTAACTAAAACTAAACTAATTCTTTTTGTATTTTTCTGAAAATTTTAAGTAAACTAATTTAAAAACAAATTTTAACACTTTGCACACCGATTCCCCGGCAGCGGCGCCAAAATTTGATCGATGTCGTTGGACCGATCAAAAATATAAACTAAATACCTATAACTAGTATGGGTAAGTCGAGTATCGTATCCTCAGGGAATCATGAGAAAGTGTTAAACAATTTACAAAGTTAAGTAAACTAGACATAAACTTAAAATTGATTGATTGATTGATTGATTTGATTAACAACTAAAATTGATTATGAACTTAACAAAATAATTCAATTAAATAAAAAGTAGACCATTCTCATGCTCCCAATTATGCTTTCAAATATGTAACCTAACTTATACTCATTGGAAATCACATAGACATGATTCGTTATAATGTTTGGATTGAATGAACTCAAGAATTAAATTAATCGGTTGTGATGATTCACGATAACAAAAACCGGGGAATTGACACAACTAGACTTCTAATTCATTAAAGTAAAACTACAAGTTCATGAGAGATTCATTCAATAATCAATGATTACTTAACAAGTTAAAACCAAATGATAGATGAATTTCATTCAAGTCATAAACAAATAATCATTCAAACAATCCAAACCACATTAGATGTAAAAGACTAATGAAGAATTAAACATCTAATCCAACATGAGTATGAGAAAGGTTGAACATAAATGGCTTACATAATTGTTCACATGAGAATGATCAAAAGAAAACCTAGCCTATCATCTTCATCATTGAATCTTCAATTTGAATTGTCATCTTCATGAATTGGTGATTTGATGATGATATTGGGGTCTTCTCTATGTTAGGAACTGCTATTGTGAGTGAATATTCTGAATGGTAACTTCCCAAGTCGTGAATAAAAGTCATATAAACTGAAAATTAATTAAAACCCAAAAATTCGGATTTTATGCACAGCAACTGGCGTAACCTACGCCCAGACTGGGCGTAAGGTACGCCCCTTGGATTTTGCCTGGCGTAACCTACGCCCCTGACAGACGTAGCTTACGCCCTTTGTAACTTCAAATTTCCAGATTTGCTTCTTAACTTGGTTCTTGACTTTGCTTGACTCGTTTATGATCCATTTAGCTCCAAATTGTCACCAATGACCTGAAACACTTAAACAAACATAAAAATGCCCTACTCGTCTATTAACAAGCACAAAAAAATCCAATTTTACCCATTAAAATCATGTACTTTAGGCGTTTATCATAACACGAAGATCGTTAGGAGGATCCCTGATGTAGACCGGTGATATCGCGTTGCCGTCGTCCTTGAGGATCATGTTATGTAAAATAACACACGCATACATCGTGTTAACGATCTTTTCTTTGTTCCCCATCCGTGCCGGTCATTCGATGATAGCCCACTTGTTCTTCAGAAGCCCGAATGCTCGCTCAACGTCTTTTCTCGCGGACTCTTGGAGTTTCTTCATTACCTTCTCCTTATGAGCGACCGGGTATGCATACGCCTTCACAAAACAAGACCAAGGTGGGTAAATACCATCCCCTAGATAGTATCCTCTGTTGTAATGGTGACCGTTTACGGTAAACCCGTAATTAGGAGACTTCTCGTTCACTTCGGGAATAAACAATGGCGATTGCTTCAAAACATTGATGTCATTGTTTGACCCTGCAACACCGAAATACGCATGCCAAAACCATAAATCATAGGAAGCAACGGCCTCAAGTATGATAGTCGGGCGTTCATGATCACCCCGGTGGTATTGCCCACGCAAACTATGTGGGCAATTTCTCCAAGCCAGTGGGTACAGTCGATGCTACCGATCATGCCAGGAAAATGATGTCTAGCTTCATGCGCCTCATATAAACGCGCAACATCGTGGCTAGTCGGAGAACGCAAATACTCTTCACCATAAAGATGCTTTATGGCGATGCAAAAGTTGTCTAACACTCACACTAGTAGAGAACGACAACCCCTCATCATAGTTGTCGGCGAGGTTGTCGTACGCTAGTTGTCGTAGCGCGCACGTGCACTTTTGAATTGCCGAGAACCCTCTAATACCCGCCGCATTCTCAGAAGACCGAAACCATGGAAATGATGCAGTGATATCTTCTACGATTTTCAAAAACAACCGCTTCGACATACGATATCTCGTACGGAAGACATCGTCCTCAAACATCGGTTCATCCACAAAGTACATGGACATCAATCTCTCATGAGCCGAGTGCTGATCTCTCCAAATAAATCTTCGTGTGTATGCAGAAGAAGATGCGGTGTCTTCTTCTAAGGCTGCAAGAGCAATAGAAGCCAAAAACTCGAAGCCGCCAGAAGACGACGACGACGACGAGAAATCGGAACTTCCGAATTCAGGGATTATTGCTTCGGGTAGTTGTTCGTCGTCAGACATTTTGCCTTATGAAATTTGATAATATGTGATAGTATGTTTGGTGTTTGATTGTATGTGATAGTATGGTTGTTTGATAATATGTGATAATATGTGTATGTATATATAGAAGTAAGAAGAAAAAAAGTCACAGCCGCTCCCAACGTTCAATTGCACAAAAAAACAAAAAAAACGGTCACCACAGACGCTCCCAACGTTCACTAGCATCGGCCAAAACTAGCCGATGTACCTTGCCAAAACTTGCCGATTAAACTTGCCAAAGCTAGCCGATGCATGTGCTATAGGGTTGTCAATCAGCCGATATAGCCGATGCTTTTTGCCGACTACACCCTTGCCCCTAATAAGCACAAATATACATTCTCAAAATCGCTACCATGTTATTTTTTTAATAATTTTATAAAGAAAAAAGGTTATTAAATAAAGGACAATCAAGAACCAGTAGTAGCAGCAGCACCATGATTAAACTATATTTAGGTTTGAACTGCCCCTTAAATTATTTTAAAAATTATAGCAAGTCGAAAAAAGAAAGGTGACGATGATATTCTTCATCATGTTCTTGACTCGTTGATATTTTTTTTTGAAGATGTTAATGGTTCTCGACATTTAACTTTTTATCTAACAGTTTCTTTGTATTGCACTTTTACGAGTCGATGCTCTAGAAATATAACATATATAAAAAGAAATACTGCCACCACAATAAAATATCATACAAGATGGGATTCAAACTAATTCTAAGTGTAGAAATTTGACTTACAAACAACTCGCAGGTCAAATTTTACATTTGTAGGTGTAAAATTTGAAGTCTATAGTCCTTTAATTAGATAAGATCATAAGAAGAGGGGGGGGGGGGGGGGGGGGGGGGGGGGGGGGGGGGGGATAAAAGAATATATATTCAAGGTCAAAATTGCATGGAATCATAATTGTTGAATTATTTGTCTAGATGTTTGTTTCAAAAAAATAAATCTTTCGTTGTATTTAGAGGTGCAACAATCGGTTAATCGGTTCGGTTAATTTTATGTAGAAACCGGTTTCGGTTATTTTTTTATAAAAAAAAACCCGATTACGGTTAACCTATACCGGTTAATAACCGGTTTTTATGTTTTAAAACTCGAACCTATCTAACCGGTTTCGGTTAATAATAACTGGTTAACCGATACCGGTTAATCTATTCGGTTTTTTATTTAACCGTCCATTATTATATAAAAAAAACCCACTCCAAACCTCCACCACCATCTAAACACCCTTTCTTCTTTGCCATTTTCGTTTTTCGAGTAAAACCCACATAAACATTACATCAAATCCATAAAACTCAGTGATTTTGTTATTAACATATACCGGTTAATAACCGGTTTTTATGTTTTAAAACTCGAACCTATCTAACCGGTTTCGGTTAATAATAACTGGTTAACCGATACCGGTTAATCTATTCGGTTTTTTATTTAACCGTCCATTATTATATAAAAAAACCCCACTCCAAACCTCCACCACCATCTAAACACCCTTTCTTCTTTGCCATTTTCGTTTTTCGAGTAAAACCCACATAAACATTACATCAAATCCATAAAACTCAGTGATTTTGTTAAACAATTTATTAGATCGAATAAGAAACTCGAAAATCACTCTTCTCCTCTTGTGATTTTCGCCTAGATCTAAAGCACTATCGAATCCAACACCCATATCTAAACAAAATCTAATTTGGTTAAATAATTGTTTTGTTTAAAAAGCTTTGAGGTGGCAGGGGCGATAATCAGATGGCACTATTCTAGTAATCAGACGTCTATATATGTATATATATGAGTGTATGTATATATTTATGATTGAATCATTGAATATATATAATATGTATATATAATATGTGATTAATAAGAAATAAACCGGTTAACCGGTTATTATTTGAGATAATTAACCGGTTATAGGTTAACCGGTTATTAATCGATTTTGGTTTTGAAAAGAGTAATCGGTTAGTAACCGACGGTTTCTAGTAACCTATAATCGGTTTTTACTAACCGGTTTCGGTTATCAGTTAACTTTCGGGTCGGTTAGGTTAACCGGTTTTTTCGTGCATCTCTAGTTGTATCTATGTAGTCAATTTCGGTGGTATACCAGTGGTATTTCGGTTTTCGGTCCTCCACTTGTATACCAGTCAAGATTTCTGTCCAAAATTTCGTTACCGGGATTTTCGGTCAATTTCGGTGAAATCGGTCAAATTTCGGTCCAAATTTCGGATATTTCGGTGGTATACCAGTTTTTCAGGTTTTATTTATTTTTTATTTTTGTCCAAACTTAAAATACAACATAAGAAACACTAATTTTTGCAAGTATTAACACTAATCTATCAAGTATTGACACTTTTAAGCTTGACTTTTGATATTTAGATTAAGTATTTAATTAATATAACTGCTATTTGTGTATAATTGTGATTTTTTTGGTATATATATAATTATATATAATATTTTACATAATATTAAAATTACCGAAATTCCACCGAAATTACCAAAATTTCGTATACCAGTCCTTGACCGAAACACCGAAATTTTGGTCTTTAACTATTGAGTCTATTAATCTGAATATTTGCTCATGTTTTAAAACAACTTGTTGGATGTTGAGTACTCACAGGTGCCCCAAACAACAGATCCATGTATAGATAATTATCAAGTACAAATCGCATCAAGCCCAATAGGCCCAATAGTTCGGATACTTAAAAATTAGAATACCATCATCGCGAACTCTCCTGTTAAGTAAACAACCTACTCAAACCAAAAGTTAGTCGTTCACTGGCTTTCAAATAAACAAACAAGCATCAGCCTCGAGCTTGAGATCGGATAATGATTGACAATATACAAGGTAGGCCACAAATATAATACGGTTATAATGTTATAGTTGATCGATTCAGGTCGGTCCAAGCGTCTTCATACCCCTACTCCAGGCCTGAAATTCATTCGGCACTTGGGAATAATAGACTAATAGCAGGCAATAGGCAAATTGGAGTATAAATAACTAATCGTTTCATTATAATGCATTTCATCAACCACTTTCAACCAAACATTACCAAAGTAAACTCTTGTACACAACACAACCTATGCTCTCTAACTTATCTTCATCTACTTCCCACCAGGTTCCAGCCTGGTAATGTAAATACAGCCGCCGCCCTAATTCAACAACCTACATTTGTACTTCGGGTTAAAAATAACTTGACATGCTCAAGAGATAATTAGTTACTGCTCCAACTTGCCAAAAAAACTACGTATTAGAAACCCACCAAAATTAATGAGTGACGGGGTCCAAATACAAGTGATTATTGCAGTATAAAGTTTGAAGACTAGAAGAGACTTTCCTATTCCAAACATGTGACACAATTTAATAGAGAAGTAAAATATGTTGCAAGATGTAACCCTTTGATTTTAACCATCGTCACAAAGTTTCCAAAACTACAAGACTAGTAAATACAAAACTCGCTACTTACTGAAGGATCTATTGACCATATTGATAAATGAAAACCATTAACACCACAAGCCCAAAGTGACAGACAGACAGGTAGCCCCATTAAACCCAAATCAACTTATAAACAATGCTAGAAGTTGGTCATAAGCTACAACATATAGCTTGCAAGATTTTAAACCCTCTCATCATCTGATCGGCACCATCAATGTTTGACATCTTAATAACTGATTTAAGTCAGTCATCCTATTTCTATGTTACAGGGAGTGTTTAATATCAATTCTACCACATATACAGAAGCAAGTTGAAGCTACTGGCCGTTCAAAAAAAAACAAAGAGAAGCTACTGGACTTAGTTCAGTTGGATTCGTCACTCATCATGCTGCTATGTATAGTTATTCTTACTTCTGTAAATATTCTCTTATTAACATTTAAGATGGAATAATCTACATTCAAGAAACTTTAACATGAAATTTTCTTTTATTTTGTCTTGCCAGATAAATTATGCCTACATTCGCATATCTACTTTACAATTAAATCAGGATTCTTCTGTAGAGTGACTTTCCGGTATTTGTAAAGCTAAACTCGTAGAACATGTGAGTGTCACTTAGGCAAATAAAACAAGAATATACATAACTTGTAGAAGAAATGTGAGTATGTTAGGCAAAAGAACCAAGGATGTGATATTAATTTTTTACCCATGGCTCAGTCTATAAGGAAATTGAGTAAAAGAGTGTAATGTTTTTCTGAACAAAACATTATGATTTCTCTATTGGACTATTGGTATCATGGTATGTATAAATGATACATTTCTTTTCTTATGTAAAGGTACAAGATAACATTCTTAGGCTTTAATGTTACTTATTTAGTCATTTAGCAGACCCACAAAAATAAATCTCCATCTCACAAGATGAAGCCTATTGTTTCAATACATGTGATAGTTGGTGGAACAAGGCGACCTTTGTATGCAACTAGCATTGTTCTATGTATTAGTGTACATCTCCATCTTGCTACTATAGTTCCATAATCTAGTCAAATCACAGCGTTACACCATAGCTATATCAGTTGCTTCCTAATTGTTGCCAATAGTACTTCACTTGGTGAATTCCGTTACATAATCTAAAGCTCTTGAACATACATTGTTCTGGACAAATACTAAATTTGAAGGCGCCTAAACCATTTGCGTAACGACTTTAGCACACCAAGGTCAAGTCAATATATGTAGTCTCTCGATTACTTAACACTACAAGTGTCTAGATAATGTAAGTATAAGTTATTACCCAAACAGATTACATATACACATGTTGTTTTCTTTACAACAAACTGACTACATCTATCATCTAACATTAGCAAAAATCCTGCTTCTTAACCAAATTTCATATTCTCATTTATGTTTCGTTTAATTAATTCAATTCTAGCCAATAGACATCAACATTCTCAGTCATTAACCATACATCACAATTTAATCTGATTACACTTATTTGCTGAAGAGCAGAATATATACATACACAAGTAACATAACCTGATAACCAGCAAAACAAACCGTCTCAAAGCAACCTACTTTAAGCAAAAAGTAATACAAACAAACAGGCACAAATCATATCGAATTTGTTCTCATGTTTCACAACTTCTTATAACTTCAATCAGTTCATAGCATAGCAAACACAAGATATACATATACACCAACATAAATATTAAATAAAATCCATTATGATAGCTTAACATTTACCTCATTAATCAGTAAACATTTACCATAAGCTCCGTGATAATTAATCAATAATCCATACGACGACGATACCCGGTATAATCATCAAGTTCCCTTGCATTCAAATCACTCTCGACTTTCTCTGAAACCTTATCATCTTCATACCGCAATCCTTCGTCGATTGTAAGTCCGCCTAACCCCCCTGCCACAGCTCCCACACCTAACCCTGACCCTAGCTTCCCAGCTTTCTGCTTCTGATCGAACTGATCATACTCGACAGGTGCGCTAGGTCCTCCCCCTACGCTGCCACCGCCATAGCTCGTCGGCCTATCGCTAAACATCCGCGGAGTCTGTTGCGGCGGCGGTGGAGGTGGTTGAGAGTAGTATCCGCTCTGGTAATAACCAGAATACGGATCGGAATATGATCCGTAGTGGTACGGTGGAGGCGGTGGTGCAGCTGACGGTGGAGGAGGCACCGCTGAAGGCGGCGGTGAGGGACTATACGGGGACGGTGAGAATCTGCCGTAAGAAGGCGGGGGAGGAGGAGAAGGGGCAGTTTGGTAATAATAAGAAGGTTGAGGGGGAATTTGGTAATCAGGTAAAGGACGTTCACGTAAAGCAAGTTTTAGTTTAATCTTACCATTAACACGACCAGATGGACGGCGGAGATCAAAAGTTCTGATAAGAGCGGAATCTTCGGGGTTAGGTAAATCATCGATAGGTAGACGTAAGGTACCGACTAAGGGTTTGGGTGTATCTGAAGGTTTGGAATGAAAGATTTCAAGAGTTAAGAAAGAAGAAGAGGGACTAGTGTTTGGAATAGGGATAAGGAAACGTTCATTCCAAACAGGTTTGGTGGAATTAGAGTCGTCGGATTTGGTAGCCAAACGACGATCGGGGTCGAGCCAGAAGATGGCGTATGGTTTGAGATCACCGTTGCGCCAGTTGACGTTTTTGAGGTGTTTTGCGGAGACGATTGTGATTTCGAGATCCAGTGGTTTGGGTGGTGGACGGTGGGTGGTTGACATGGTCTGTGTGTGTGATCGGTGAGGGTATTGATTTTTGGGGAAAGTGGTTTTGATTTATTGGAAGGGGGATATAGTGAAATTGGATAAAGTTGGAATGAGGGAGGTGATAAATAATACTGTAGTAGCTACAAATAGTGGGTCTTTTGAATATAATTTTCTTTTACAAATTATTTTATTGGTTTTATATTTATACTAGCTAATCAACCCGGGTATGAGTAGCCAAAATATAAATAATATTTCTATTTTTGGATATTCGTAAACCAATTATAACTTTTGAATTCTACATTTTCATACTCGGACTAAGTTATTTCAGGAATAAATAATCGCTCCCAGTTAAATCATGACCACATGTTAATAACTCAAAACTTGTAAGTATATTATTCAACCGACCACAACATTTATTCATTCAAGTATAGTGAAGCAAAAATAGTTTCGTATGCGACTTAAAGATCCATTATGTATAAAAATTTATATAAGTTGGTGTTATATTATAAATACTAGTGCTTAGACCCGCGCGATGCGCTTACAACCTTAATTTTTTTTGTAAAGAATGCGACAATATATATTATTGACTTGGATTGAATAATTGTATTTCTATCGTTAGGTCAGATTTAAAAAAGTTATAACCATCAGGAAGTGTAGGAGCTTTTCTTATGAAGACTCCACATACCAAAAGGGCTACCATCCTTTCAAATCTGATTACAATCTCCTCACCCATATTGGCCGATTTTCTTGAGTCAACTGTAACGGTTTATTCGGTCCAATAGAAAGAAGGAAGTCAAAATCCGCAAGGGCATGATAAAGACTGGACATACTTACTTATAAATGTCATAAACAGGTTCAGGTGGAACAATATAAATAATTTGAATCCTAATTAGAAAAAACGAACACAAGCAGCAAGTACTAAAAGAAGTTTGAGCCCCATACATGAGCCAAAACATAAAACTGGCCCATTATTGTACAATAAAAGAACAATGTATGTAAAAAATGAGATGTTCATGTTACTTGTGTTGTAAGTGATTGGATTGCTTCTTTTACAGTTTTGCCTTTTGAGCTTTCGTCCCCTGCAACTCTTTAGTTGTTTAGAAGTTCTATCAAGCTATGGTAATTTAACTTTGGCTTTACGCATAAGACTATGAACATGAGTAGAAGACCAATTTGAATACATGAGCCATATTTTAACACAAATCATTATAACATGGTTCTTTTCATGGATAATGTACTCATAGAAGATTTTTAGAGTCAATCGTTATATATGCTCACCTAGCAGGCTAGCAGAGTCTCTTTAACTTACACTATTCTATAGCATTTTGATCATCATAGCCCATCTCTGCCCACCCAGTTTGACACCGGTGATCAAACATACCACTACTATATTTGAGATAACTACATAAATGTAGAGCTCTACCAGGCCCCAACTCATTTTTTCACGTTACCTAACCTGGTCGGCGCACCCATATTGGCCGATTTTCTTGAGTCAACTGTAACGGTTTATTCGGTCCAATAGAAAGAAGGAAGTCAAAATCCGCAAGGGCATGATAAAGACTGGACATACTTACTTATAAATGTCATAAACAGGTTCAGGTGGAACAATATAAATAATTTGAATCCTAATTAGAAAAAACGAACACAAGCAGCAAGTACTAAAAGAAGTTTGAGCCCCATACATGAGCCAAAACATAAAACTGGCCCATTATTGTACAATAAAAGAACAATGTATGTAAAAAATGAGATGTTCATGTTACTTGTGTTGTAAGTGATTGGATTGCTTCTTTTACAGTTTTGCCTTTTGAGCTTTCGTCCCCTGCAACTCTTTAGTTGTTTAGAAGTTCTATCAAGCTATGGTAATTTAACTTTGGCTTTACGCATAAGACTATGAACATGAGTAGAAGACCAATTTGAATACATGAGCCAAAACATAAAACTGGCCCATTATTGTACAATAAAAGAACAATGTATGTAAAAAATGAGATGTTCATGTTACTTGTGTTGTAAGTGATTGGATTGCTTCTTTTACAGTTTTGCCTTTTGAGCTTTCGTCCCCTGCAACTCTTTAGTTGTTTAGAAGTTCTATCAAGCTATGGTAATTTAACTTTGGCTTTACGCATAAGACTATGAACATGAGTAGAAGACCAATTTGAATACATGAGCCAAAACATAAAACTGGCCCATTATTGTACAATAAAAGAACAATGTATGTAAAAAATGAGATGTTCATGTTACTTGTGTTGTAAGTGATTGGATTGCTTCTTTTACAGTTTTGCCTTTTGAGCTTTCGTCCCCTGCAACTCTTTAGTTGTTTAGAAGTTCTATCAAGCTATGGTAATTTAACTTTGGCTTTACGCATAAGACTATGAACATGAGTAGAAGACCAATTTGAATACATGAGCCAAAACATAAAACTGGCCCATTATTGTACAATAAAAGAACAATGTATGTAAAAAATGAGATGTTCATGTTACTTGTGTTGTAAGTGATTGGATTGCTTCTTTTACAGTTTTGCCTTTTGAGCTTTCGTCCCCTGCAACTCTTTAGTTGTTTAGAAGTTCTATCAAGCTATGGTAATTTAACTTTGGCTTTACGCATAAGACTATGAACATGAGTAGAAGACCAATTTGAATACATGAGCCATATTTTAACACAAATCATTATAACATGGTTCTTTTCATGGATAATGTACTCATAGAAGATTTTTAGAGTCAATCGTTATATATGCTCACCTAGCAGGCTAGCAGAGTCTCTTTAACTTACACTATTCTATAGCATTTTGATCATCATAGCCCATCTCTGCCCACCCAGTTTGACACCGGTGATCAAACATACCACTACTATATTTGAGATAACTACATAAATGTAGAGCTGTACCAGGCCCCAACTCATTTTATTGTAGGTCTGTGTAAGTCCCAACTCAATAGATGGCACTACCTGAAGACACCTCTATGTCAATGGTGGAGTTACTTTGCAATATAAGCCCTGAACTGGAGACGACCAGTTACAGAGAGTATATACCAAGTTCTAGATAGATTACTTATTTAGGTGACAATAAGTAAAGAACAATGCAATAATACAAATAACTTGTAAAGTAAATTGGTGAGACAATATGTAATTTTCAAGTGTAATTTATTTATTAACTTTAAATAAATTACAAGGTTGTTGCGAAACCAAGATAATACAAGAATGTAAATATCCTAACAACCTATGAACTACAATTGATCTACACTCGGAATTTCTCTAAACAATCGAAACACTTAAAGTTGTGAAATGTTCCTTTTACGATTGAGAGAATATTGCACAAGTTCACCAAGAATATTGCAGGTATGCAAAGTGTGAAGTGTTTTCACTATGTGATTTCACTTAATATTCTTGTTGTGCAATGACTTGTATTTATAGGCAAAGTTAACATTGGGATGTTAACTTTGGCCGTACAAAATGTGGTTGAGGGCATTTAAGGAATAGCATTTAATTCCTTAAAATGCAGTGTAAAGCTTTGTAAGAGTTTTCCACTGAAGGTCTCCAGTTTGTAACTGACTAGAATGTCAACTGGGCTTCGCTGCCATTGTCATTCTCTATCTTCCATTTGTTGTCTTCGACTTCAACTGGGATGATTCTTCAACTGGTCAGTTCTCAACTGGAGGAAGTCTTCAGTTGCGTTGACTGTACGGTGCAACTGGACTTCAATATATTTCTCGACAAATCATCTGGGTCTCCAGTTTCACTGGGTCTCCAGATGCAACTGGAGACTGGCCAGTTAACCAGGTGAACTGGTCCTAACAGTCTGCTCATTGGCTCAGGATACAGCAAATGCATTGAGAAAGGCTCGTTGTTCCCACTTGAAATGTAAATGAGGAGAAAAAACATGAAATCTAAGCGTAGACATGGTTCATGGTTGCAATCTTTTATTCGGTTTAAAAAAAACATATGAAGCTCACGGGCCGTTGCTAGAGTTTGGTTTTTTTTAGAACACGTTGGAGTTGGTATTTGAGACACCACGTATTTCCGAGCCTTTCAAATTCCAGCTGGGCGACACAACATCCAATGTTTCTTTAACACTTTCAGGCAAGATGGCGAGCACAATTGAAACTTTCATACTCCCCAAACTGGTAGTACGTGGTCGGCTTTACCTCAATAGTGTGTCCGTGCCAGGGTTACAGACACCTGGGAAGGGCTGAGTCGTCGTCACATGTATCCTGTATCCTGTAGCACACCACATCCCATGTCAATAGCCCAGCTTCAGTTATTGCACACATAAAGTAATTAACAGCACAGAGAGTCAGAAAACGGATACCTCGCTTGCCCTATTCATGAGTGCATGTCCATGAGCTTCTCTGCAGTCTCATCAAAAAACACAATCACGGTATGGGCAGATTTTTCCTTCACATTCAGCAGTATCCTGAACATGGTGACTCGTGGCGGGTTAAGAATTTAAAAACCATTTTTATATATTATCTGTATACAAACCATTTGCATAATTTCATAGTATACCAGCCTGTGTCATACCAACCACTATCAAAATTAGTCTTAGATTAGTTTAGGATATAGTAATGCATATAATAAAACAAATTAAAAATATAAAAGGATTATAAGCTTTAAATCAAAGTGCTTACATCTCTTCCATTGATTATCACGATGTAAGAGGCATGGCGAATTTTTGGTAAGCTCCCCCACAAAAAGCTTTAGTCATCTTCTCAAGTTCACATTGGCAGCTTCACTTTCGAAGCCTGGTGAGGAACTTCATGTAAATAAATCAAAGGCGACTTATAACATAAAGAAGTCACTAAAGGTCAATAACGCTTTATATCGGGATGCTCAACCCAAAAAATCTCACTAACTTATGTTATATCCCTTGACGTCACCATTTAACTGGCGTACCTCATATTCTATAACAGGCATGGCTAATTAGAAAATGCAAGCATTGCTTACTGCTAATCTAAGTCGCTACTGATATATAGGCTTTAGTTAATGTGGTTAGAAGTTGCATTTTGTTTGTAGCATAGAAGATTGTCCAATGTATTGATGTTTGTATACATGTCATATTGTGGATATCAATATATACTCTTTTTTCACAAAAAAAGAAAAAAGAAAATAGAATGCAAGGCATGGCTAATTAGAAAATGCAAGCATTGCTTACTGCTAATCTAAGTCGCTACTGATATATAGGCTTTAGTTAATGTGGTTAGAAGTTGCATTTTGTTTGTAGCATAGAAGATTGTCCAATGTATTGATGTTTGTATACATGTCATATTGTGGATATCAATATATACTCTTTTTTCACAAAAAAAGAAAAAAGAAAATGCAAGCATTGCTTACTGCTAATCTAAGTCGCTACTGATATATAGGCTTTAGTTAATGTGGTTAGAAGTTGCATTTTGTTTGTAGCATAGAAGATTGTCCAATGTATTGATGTTTGTATACATGTCATATTGTGGATATCAATATATACTCTTTTTTCACAAAAAAAGAAAAAAGAAAAAAGAAAATGCAAGCATTGCTTACTGCTAATCTAAGTCGCTACTGATATATAGGCTTTAGTTAATGTGGTTAGAAGTTGCATTTTGTTTGTAGCATAGAAGATTGTCCAATGTATTGATGTTTGTATACATGTCATATTGTGGATATCAATATATACTCTTTTTTCACAAAAAAAGAAAAAAGAAAAAAGAAAATGCAAGCATTGCTTACTGCTAATCTAAGTCGCTACTGATATATAGGCTTTAGTTAATGTGGTTAGAAGTTGCATTTTGTTTGTAGCATAGAAGATTGTCCAATGTATTGATGTTTGTATACATGTCATATTGTGGATATCAATATATACTCTTTTTTCACAAAAAAAGAAAAAAGAAAAAAGAAAATGCAAGCATGGCACAATATGAATATTAGAAAATGCAAGCATTGCTTACTGCTAATCTAAGTCGCTACTGATATATAGGCTTTAGTTAATGTGGTTAGAAGTTGCATTTTGTTTGTAGCATAGAAGATTGTCCAATGTATTGATGTTTGTATACATGTCATATTGTGGATATCAATATATACTCTTTTTTCACAAAAAAAGAAAAAAGAAAATGCAAGCATGGCACAATATATGTGAACTAAAGTATTTTTCGTATCCTGAAAATATAGGCTAGTGTTTGACACATGTGAGAAGACCTTAGAGCTGGATAAGGTAGTAAAATGAGCCGGTTTGGATAGGGCAGGTCACAACTGGGTCAGATTGAATAAAAGTGAAACTGAAGCATTGGCACAAATGATTGACGCGTTAACAAATATTATCAATATATTACTTTACTATTTTATATATATTGACGGTGTTAATTATGATTACAAACACAAGATTATTACAACTATAGTCTAAATCTTATAATAAATAGTTAAACGTGTTAGCTGATCTACCTTGTTCAACCCATTGGGTCCTATTCCCTCTCTTAGTTAAAGTCTTTTATTCAGCCCGTTTGATAGACCTATTCAATATATATGGATTGAAAACATCACTTCTAAAAAAGAAGCGACATACTTTCAGAATTTTATACTCATTATATGGCTATGGGAGCATGTTATCAGTTTCATAAAAGAACCATTAGGATCATCCAAAGTAAGCTATCAAGTTGTGATTACAAAACAATTCTAAGAATGTAAGGCATAAAACTGTAATAACCTGAACCATAAGCAAGACCTATAAAATTTTGAATTCAATGGACTCGGTCTTGGAAATATTGCTCGGGGCCCTTTCTTCTCTAACCTAAATATATAATCACAAATCAACACATTTACTTAATCCCAAATTATAAATAAATTTTTTTGGCAAATCAAATGGGATAGTTTTGCTTACTATCAATTGCCTCCAAAATCCATAATTACTCATCCTATTCCATATAGGAAAGGCTAAACTTTGAGAAATTTTAGAAGATTTCAGCGTATTTGCAACCAACTTTGGTACATTTGGAAATGAAGGTTCTTCAACTGCTGTTACACTTGCCACATAATAATCCTAGTTCATGAGCGAAGTAAGACAACAAAATAGAAAAAAGAAAATGCAAGCATGGCACAATATATGTGAACTAAAGTATTTTTCGTATCCTGAAAATATAGGCTAGTGTTTGACACATGTGAGAAGACCTTAGAGCTGGATAAGGTAGTAAAATGAGCCGGTTTGGATAGGGCAGGTCACAACTGGGTCAGATTGAATAAAAGTGAAACTGAAGCATTGGCACAAATGATTGACGCGTTAACAAATATTATCAATATATTACTTTACTATTTTATATATATTGACGGTGTTAATTATGATTACAAACACAAGATTATTACAACTATAGTCTAAATCTTATAATAAATAGTTAAACGTGTTAGCTGATCTACCTTGTTCAACCCATTGGGTCCTATTCCCTCTCTTAGTTAAAGTCTTTTATTCAGCCCGTTTGATAGACCTATTCAATATATATGGATTGAAAACATCACTTCTAAAAAAGAAGCGACATACTTTCAGAATTTTATACTCATTATATGGCTATGGGAGCATGTTATCAGTTTCATAAAAGAACCATTAGGATCATCCAAAGTAAGCTATCAAGTTGTGATTACAAAACAATTCTAAGAATGTAAGGCATAAAACTGTAATAACCTGAACCATAAGCAAGACCTATAAAATTTTGAATTCAATGGACTCGGTCTTGGAAATATTGCTCGGGGCCCTTTCTTCTCTAACCTAAATATATAATCACAAATCAACACATTTACTTAATCCCAAATTATAAATAAATTTTTTTGGCAAATCAAATGGGATAGTTTTGCTTACTATCAATTGCCTCCAAAATCCATAATTACTCATCCTATTCCATATAGGAAAGGCTAAACTTTGAGAAATTTTAGAAGATTTCAGCGTATTTGCAACCAACTTTGGTACATTTGGAAATGAAGGTTCTTCAACTGCTGTTACACTTTTGCCACATAATAATCCTAGTTCATGAGCGAAGTAAGACAACAAAATAGAAAAACGAATAACAACTCATATGAGATAAGTTTGACAACCTTAAATTTCCATAAAAAGGCCATCATTAAGTCAAAATAAGGTATGAATTTGCATTATCATGACCATCATTAAGTACTCCATGGACTTGCATAAATCATTTCAGATTTAACTCCATATATTTTTACATATTTTCCACCAAATCATTGATATATTTCAACCGAGAACAACCTAGCCCTCCGACTTTGGCCAACCTTTTCTTTAACAGGTGCAGGTATCTTGTCTCTCTATTTTTTAAGCTACTTCTCTATTTGGTACACAACTGAATCTGCTTGGTTCTTCACTTCTGTGTCTATGTAGAAATTTTTGTTTGTTTATCATCTGCCAATTTAAAAGACTACGTATAATACGAAGAAAATGTATATATACAGTCTTGTGCTAAAAATATAACAATACAACTCACTTCAAATTAGTATACATATATTTATACAACTGACTCGTGACAATGTGACTTATAAATTATGATAATATGCCATATATGCGATAAATTGCTAATACATACCAAGTGACTAACCATGAATTCATATGCCACCTCGAAAAGGTCATGGGGCCACATTAAAGTACCATTACAACATATTATTACAGCACAACGCTAATTACATATAATTATGTCAATTTGAGTATATATGGACTTATCAATAATGAAGGACTTAAATATTATAATCACAAATCAACACATTTACTTAATCCCAAATTATAAATAAATTTTTTTGGCAAATCAAATGGGATAGTTTTGCTTACTATCAATTGCCTCCAAAATCCATAATTACTCATCCTATTCCATATAGGAAAGGCTAAACTTTGAGAAATTTTAGAAGATTTCAGCGTATTTGCAACCAACTTTGGTACATTTGGAAATGAAGGTTCTTCAACTGCTGTTACACTTGCCACATAATAATCCTAGTTCATGAGCGAAGTAAGACAACAAAATAGAAAAATGAATAACAACTCATATCAGATAATAAGTTTGACAACCTTAAATTTCCATGTAAAAAGGCCATCATTAAGTCAAAATAAGGTATGAATTTGCATTATCATGACCATCATTAAGTACTCCATGGACTTGCATAAATCATTTCAGATTTAACTCCATATATTTTTACATATTTTCCACCAAATCATTGATATATTTCAACCGAGAACAACCTAGCCCTCCGACTTTGGCCAACCTTTTCTTTAACAGGTGCAGGTATCTTGTCTCTCTATTTTTTAAGCTACTTCTCTATTTGGTACACAACTAAATCTGCTTGGTTCTTTGTGTCTATGGGATCTCTCTTTTCCTTGTCTTCCTTTGCAAACTTTTCAGCTACATTAACCATTCTTTGAACCTGTTTAATTGGTGATACATCAGATGATCAGAATGAGGGTTTTTTTTTTTTTTCATTGGCCTCTAATGGAGTCCATATATAAATGTACTTGTATAGTAAACCCTTTGGTTAATATCAATGAGTCAATTTCACTTATCTTTTAATCTAGGCACAAAATGGGTGATACCTAGGTAAAATAATTATAGATAAATGCATATTAAACCTCCTACATCATACTCTTACAAACCATTATATTCAAACAGTTGGCTGCTCAAAACTCATCCCAACAGCTCCAACCGGCAATTTTGCAGCCCAATTCTGACTACCTAAACACATGCGTTTTATGCAAATCATACACCATTTGAAAGAACTTCAATCATACTTTCATTAGCTACTTTCAGTTTTAACTAAATTAAACAAAATAAACAGAAAGTTATATCCCTTCAAAAAGAGCCGCAAAGCCATTATTGCTTTTTTACCCAAGTTGCTAGCCGACCCGTTTCTGCAAATTTTATGACTCGACTCTTCCGTTAGCTAATATTATTGTAAAACACACCCTAAATCTACAGATTACTTTGAAATAACAGAATAATCACTTCTAAAAAGCTAAATAATCCAGATTAGACTACCAAAATTGGTACAAACTAGTCAAACGGGCCAAATAACCCAAATTAGACAACCAAAGTGTTTCCTACCAGTATGACCTTCAAACGGCTGTGATTTTGCACCAAAACTTTCAGAAGCAAATAAATTTGTCACTAAAATGGCCAAACTGGCCTGAAAGACATAAAACACATTCTAACCATTTGTGATCTAACGGACGACATATATACACTTTAAAGATAAAACGGGGCGTAACGACACATGACACTACTAAAGCATTATTAATAGAGTTTCTCAAAACCATGACTGCCCACTTCTTCCTTTGACTTAAGTTTTACCTTTTAAACAGTAATCTGATGGAAGTCTTCTGAGAACAGGTGTATTCGCGAAGTAAGGAAACTGGCAGCGGGTGGTGCTTCTGAGGTAGGTGCTGGTGATATGTCCTCCTCGGCTAGCATCTCCGAACTATCAGTGTAAGTGAACCCTGACTCTAAAGTCGTCAGTCTATCTCCAAAATCACCCAGATCACTTGAAGTACCTCGTCCAAAAGATACTTATCCCATTGATCTAGAGAATGTGGGTACTACTCTGCCGTATCTTTGATAGCTCCTTGAATACTACGACTCTGAGCAAACAGCCTGCTGACCTCTCTAAAGTAGTGACCACATTCTGGATAGAGGGTCTATAGGCCACTACAACTCTCATGAGTTTTAATGCCATAATAATTCAGCTAGCAATGTGAGCAGTAGTTGACAAACCTGAAAGCATCGATGTATTTTGTCTGATTCAACATGGCTGGCAAAACAGAAAATTAGAGTTGTAAAACTAAGTAATAAGAAATTAGGTCCAAGTACAATGAAGAATAATCTTTTCCATGATATTTAAGTTGGTTTAAAAAAAAATCTAAAGCGGCCAAACTTTTTCCAAGGCAGTCCATGAAGCACAAAAGTGATAGAAAATGACCACGAACCTTATAAGTTATAATCATTAGAACCAAAATAGTAAATTTTCCATCCGGAGTGTGTAGATGCCTTTACTTACAATTTAATCCATGATGATAATTTATTGCTAGGATTGTTACATTTGACTAATGAAAGGATTGAAAACACTATAAGTTAGATAAGTTAATTATAGGCGTCAATTGATTTTTATCAGAAACATGGGTAGGCATGTTGAAAATCACTACTTGGGATCCTTTGCTTTTGGCACCAAAACTGGAGAGAGTCTAAGTAAGAAATTTATGCCACAACTCAATTATAACTACGTGTCTGGAAAATACGAACTCAAAAACATTACCAATGTAAAAGGTTAAAACATAAAAGAAATCATGAGAGTAAATGAGTTTATTAGGTGTGAGAAAATAAGAAATTGTGTATCTTGAGTAGAGGACGCCATTTAATGTCCCACTTACGTATAAATCAGTAAACTTAAGACGTATTTTATATCATTTGGATCGAAAGGG
This sequence comes from Erigeron breviscapus, assembly GCA_034093135.1. NCBI lineage: Eukaryota > Viridiplantae > Streptophyta > Magnoliopsida > Asterales > Asteraceae > Erigeron > Erigeron breviscapus. The sequence continues at coordinate 14,293,564 of CM067169.1, read as the reverse complement.
TGACATAAAAAAATAGCATGAAAGAAAACAGACAGAGTAGCTCGAACGGGTTGAAAGTCGCCCATATGTATTTCTAATCGGCAAAACTCCTACTTTATTATATTCGTTGATTTTGTTCTAAGGTCACCCACCTGTATGAATTGTTAAATAAAATTTCACCATTTTGTAGGTTACCCAGCCCACCCAAACCACCTAAATTGCCAACCATGATTTTGAGAGTTTGTATGCTACTAACCTCACAACTATTATTTCATCTGATGATATTTCATCCTCTCATCAACAGAGAGATCAGCAGATGTACCAAATATTTTATCGCCATCATTGTACGTCAACTGCAAGCGGTGAAATTTGTTAGGTGAGGATTGACTACATTAGAGACTATATATATGTATATATAACTAACTTAAGTATATAAACACAGAAGAAACCTTGCAAAATGCTCAACCAACCCAAACATTCCACATGGCCAACCCCGATCTTGAGAGTTTATATGCTACTAACCTCACAACTATTATCCCATGATGTACTGAATGCTTGTCGCCATCACTATACATCAACACAGGTGATAGAATTTACTCGGTGATAATTGACAAAATTAGAGCCTTTATATAGATATTTATATATGTACACACAGAATAATTCACGCAAACAATCAAATGATGATACTTAATCTCACAACTCTGCAATTAACATCAAGAATGGCATATAAAAGGACTTGGCCAACTGATAGAATCCTGTCTTTATCTAACAAATATATCATTATAATTAGATCATATAATGCACATATTATTATCAGACCTCTGCCGAGCAACCAGTTAAACTGCGGTGCTTCTCCTGTTATGAGAATTCAGATCTAAAATTGCTCTAAAAACTATGATGAGGTGACACTATGGTGGGAGAATGGATAGGTTGTGTAACAAACCTTTTGTATGGGTGAAAACAGGTGCCAGCTAATGCTTATTTTATAATTTTGTACAAACAAATATGATGAAAAATGATTTGAAAAGTATATTATTGCAATGTAATCTGAAATTTGTAAGGTATATTCAGAAGGGTTTTATTATGTATTCAGGTGGCTTTCAACACATTCGGCCCGCTTAACCCATTTGACTCATTTAGTTTGAAGTTAAATCTAGCAGCTTAACCTGTTTGACCTTCGCAAACTACCGATAAGAAGGATGGTAAGGTTGCAAACAAACGATACTTCGATCTATATTTTTATTATAGCGTAAACACTTGAACAAAAAAGCATATAAGCAGATGAACCACCTGTATCTTCGTTGACTGCTACTTCTCCGTCTTAATTGTTGAAAATAAATGATGTTTTGGCCAAGGAAGATTTCTTGACAACAACCGTTTGCCTAATCCAGTCTGAATGTTGCCTAATCCGTCTTGATTTCAGTATTCTGTTTTCATTAAAAACAAAGGCACTCAATCAACCATTGTTTTGATTACTACAGGAAATAAGAGTTACTAAGAAAGCAATTGTTGATACATTCATATAATATATATATATATATATATATATATATACACACACACACATTCATATACAATAAAGGCTCATGGTATTAAACTCACTTTTTGTTAGAGGTATTATGACAATTTGCTTCTATATGGCTTGCGATCATGTGCCCAATGGCCATCAACTCTATAGATAGAATTAGTATATAATTAGTCTCACCACAACATCGTCAACATATTTATAGGTGTCATCTATTAGTGCAAGCAATCTCTCCACCGTAGCTTTCATTCCTTCCATATCACTTGGGAGTTTGTCCATTGTTATGGTCTTGAGAATGTCAATACAATCATGAATATCACATTTTAGTTTAACCATCAGTCTCCTATAATTTCATTGGAGTTCAAAGTTCACTAAATTAAATGAACAATGGTCATGCCTATATAAAACCACTTTTAGAAGCATTGTTTTGTGCATCATTACACACTCATCAATCAACCGAGATTATTTGGAAGATGCCTAGTCATTATGTAGCATTCCAGGTTCAATAATTTAATGCAGTGACGAAAAGTTAGTTGAAACTACTATAAAAAGTTGATTTGGTTTGTTCTTTAGCTCTAAAATGTCAACCGGGCCAAACTTCAAAGCATTATATAAACAGGCAAAACGTATCAATAGTTTGCACGATCATCCAAAGCATTCTTATATGAGTCAGATAAGGTCAGGTTGGCCTGCAAATCATTTTTCTTAAGTTTTGTAATTTATCATTATAGTAAATTTGGTTTCGAATGTTCGAAACATTCACTCTTTGCTCGGTTTTGGAAAGACGACTGTTCAAACTCAAGATAGATGATTGAGATTTGTTAAGTTGACTATAAAATAACTCGTCATGAATTTACTTTTGAAAGTCAAACATCCATAAATAAACCGGTTACCTGATACAAAGAGTTGAGAGCGATCGAAGAATACCCTTGAGACATTATACTTTTGAAATTGGAAACTCGGGATTCGATAAGCTACAGAAAAGAAAAAAAATCAACTTCATATCATCATATAGCTGTGATCGAGGAGCAGTAAAATGGGTGGGTCAGGCTAACTGGGTAAATTCTTATATGATTCAAATATGATCTGGTTAACCTGGAGATCATTTTTATCAAGCTTTGTAATTCATCATCATAATAAATTTGGTTTCGAATGTTCGAAACATTCACTTTTTGCCCAGCTTTTGAAAGGCGACTGTTCAAACTAAGGATAGATGACTGAGATTTGTTAAGTTGACTATAAAAAAGAATCGGCATTTGACTTTTGAAAGTCAAACATCGAAAAACAACCAGTTCTTACCTGATACAAAGAGTTGAGAGCGATCGAAGAATACCCTTGAGACATTATACTTTTGAAATTGGAAACTCGGGATTCGATAAGCTACAGAAAAGAAAAAAAATCAACTTCATATCATCATATAGCTGTGATCGAGGAGCAGTAAAATGGGTGGGTCAGGCTAACTGGGTAAATTCTTATATGATTCAAATATGATCTGGTTAACCTGGAGATCATTTTTATCAAGCTTTGTAATTCATCATCATAATAAATTTGGTTTCGAATGTTCGAAACATTCACTTTTTGTCCAGCTTTTGAAAGGCGACTGTTCAAACTAAGGATAGATGACTGAGATTTGTTAAGTTGACTATAAAAAAGAATCGGCATTTGACTTTTGAAAGTCAAACATCGAAAAACAACCAGTTCTTACCTGATACAAAGAGTTAAGAGCGATCAATGACGACTCTTCAGACATTATACTGCTTGCATGTTGTAGATGTAAGCTTCTAAGCCATGGTAGGGCAAGAACCCCTGTAATCACGATACAAAACATGTGATTAATTATTTGTTGCACGTTTAAAGATAATTAATAAACTACAGCACTTTCAACCCATAAACAAACGTCTAACTTGGGATTTATTCTATACCTAGTGAATTTTAATAGACATAAAGCTAAGAAAGGTCTGAATGTCGCCCAAAGTGTATTAAAAAGCTTACAACCTCTTAAATTGTTTTATCCAAGAACTTGTTCTTATGCTAATACAGTTTCTCTAATCACGATGATTACTAATTAAAGGTATAACAATCAAACAAAAAATGCTAATGAATCCAACCCATTTTAACCCTATTTTGACCAGCTGCACAACCAGTCCAACTTTCAACTCAATTGCACTTAGACTAACTGAACATGCTAAAATGCAAAAAAAAGTATTTAAGTATGTCAAAGAGAGCCATTTTAGCCAATTTAAGATGCCAAATTTAGAGGTTTCACATTAGACTCTTCTACTAATGCACGGGGTTGTTTGGATTATATCAAATGGGTCAAACCAAAAAATAGCTGAAAAAAGTATAGGTCAAATGTGTAGAACCATAGAACATGTCAAACAGGCTGAGATATTATATATAGCAGATCTTTAGTTTTGATCGGCTAATATGATAGAATAACAGCTTAATAATCTATACACATTATTAATATATAATTAACTAAAAGTATTACAATGGAGGACTTTTGTCATATAATCAATTTCTTAGTGCAGGCTTTACGAATTTCCAGGAGACATATTATATATAGCAGATCTTCATAACATAAATTCTTTATTTCAATTAGAAAATCAATACATTTAACTGAACATATATACATCTATATGATATTATAAAAGGGATTTTGGCGTGAACAACTTACCGACAAAGTATTTGTTCTCGGTAGGTATGAGATCCTCAAAGTGAACCAATTGAAATTAAATAGGTATCGTTCAAACTTGCTAGAATCATCTGAGACCCTTCACACAACCGTTGAATCTTGAAGCAAAATGATATAATTAGTGTCTTTCATGATTCCGTACTTCGCAGTATTTGGTATCACCTTAAATTCCTCCCGATAATACAAATCGTCTTTTTCAAAGGTTTTTTGAACCAATGACAGATGTTTTTTGGCAAGACAATGCATCACATTTCCATCCAAATCAAGAGATATTAAATGAGTGCACAACATACAAGCAAGTTCTATAAAACTATATCAACTGTAACTAACCTTCCTATCCGAGAGAATATATTCCGTGATCATATGCTTGTTGGTAATAGAACACCTCCCATTTGCGGGATACCATGACAATAATTGGACTGTCGACGTTGAAGCTGGTCCATGAATATACTATCATCTTGCATAGGTTTTTTTCTCTAAATAGCAATTGACTTACCCATTATATTTACTTAAATTTCTTGACTTACCTAGAGAGAAATCTTATATATATATGCTGTAAGTGGGGAGAGAAACAACAGGCTTGGCCTATATCACAATCTAAATAATGGGGAAAAGTCAAGACAATGCACCACTCTGAATTATGAAACCGCTATATGGGTTCTCATTAATGAATTAATATTAGGATCATCAATCATAAATTTAGGGCCATATCATTATGTATTTCTCATTAATTTTATATCTTATATTATATATCTATCTTATTTTCAAAGCAATTTGAGCAAAACAAAAAGAAATCCTTATTAACCATATCGTTATGTATTTTTCATTTAATTCAATCATAAATTTAGGGCCATAACCGGAAATCATAGATATGAACTAATGCACATACATAAAACCATAATATGATCATGAATGACGAACCTCTAAAGTTCCATAATGAAAGACCACAATTGATTTCAATGACAGATTAATGCATCAATTCAAAATATATATATTTTCAGAAACGATGATACAACATCACAGTATGATTGCCATGAATCTTTAAACCTCAAAATTAATTTCAGTATTGATTGCAAATATTCAACTTATATATATATAGAGAGAGAAACTACATAATGATATCTGAATTTTGGTGAAGGCTGAAGAAGAAAACATAAACTTAAAAGGAAAATAAATATAAATAAAGAAAGAGAAACATGGATAGGATGATTAAATACCAAATGAAAGTGAAGAAATTTGGAGAGATGAGGGCCGACTAAATCCCTGACACGATGAACAGCTTCTTGAACGGAATTATCGGATGATAGTAACTTAATTTAAAAGCTCTACAACAGTCAGTGTGTCTCTGACCCACCCGTCACTAATATCATCTTCATTGTTTCTCTTCCTGAATCTATAACTAACCAATCAATCAATCCACGCTTGTTTGTAGAAAGAGAAGAATTACTATATTGTAGAGAGAGAGACAGAAAATGAATTGAGTAATTAAGTTAATGAAAACAGTTTATATATTTGTTTTGGAATAGATAACTGCTCGGTAGGGGTAACCAATCCTCACAATTGATATAGCAAATCTCTGGGCCTACACAATGAAAACCGCCATTTTACATAAAACCGTACGCATACTATTTCTTAGAAAAGACCACGTAGGATTTCACCCTATTTCTTGCAACTAAGAGATGCCAAATAGGACAAACTTTTTTGGTTTGCAAAAACATTAATAGTAGAAGAAAATTCATGCTTATATACTAACATATATTAGACCCACGATTGTATCTTAATTTCATTAATGACAAAAGGAACAACTTTACAAGTAAAGAAGAATAATCCAACATACATAACTGCATTTTTTGGTTTGTAAAAACATTTATATTGGCAGCTTCAAATTTTAGGACTCTACTACTGATAGAGTGATAGCAGATTGGAGGAGTTCTTCATTTTAGGAAGCTCTGCCAACTTCTCATACCTCTTTACTTCTCCGTTTTGCTTGTACTGTTGCCCATGACCCTAGACCATCAAAAATATGGGTTCCATATACGATTGTAGATCCTCTCTGTTGCAACTATTAACGATATACTCAATTTGAATATGGGAAAACAGAAAGATATAGATCAGGTTGGCATTTGAAATCAAATAAAGCGTACCTGTTCTCATTCTTCCTAAGCAAATCCAACTTCTATTAACCATGTACGTGTCGAAAAAAGACCTTCGATTAGTTATCATGATGATGAAAGGTTCTCCAAACTAATTTACACCAAAGCATACCAAGAACTTGAAAAAAACTTATATGCAGGAAATGTGTAAACATTTTTTGCAAAAAGAGTTGGAATAATCTGAAAATTCTGAAATATATGGCCAATGGGCAATGACCAATATTGAAATCAATACCTCTTTTCACAATTTCATCAAACAGAGGACCGTGGGATTCAACATAATTTACACATCCAGATAAACATGAACATTAGGACTCTGGCCGGGATTCAAAAGTCTGGAATATTTGGGTTGCTGAGAGCGTTTATATGTGTGTCTATAGTTAAGTCACTGAACGAAATAAGTAGCCACATAAACAATGTAAATAATGTTGTGATAAGTAGAAATTTATATCAGAGAGTAGATTTTAATAAACCTGAAAGTATGCGATTAGAAAGCTTGTATCGAATCTCATATGCATATATATACAAACCTATTTAGAACAAAAAATTATTCACAAAACTATCAAACCAAATATTATTATAAGTGTAACATGTATAACAACATAAAGCATACATGAAACTGCATTTCTTCATAGACATTTCAGCGAACACATTATACAATGAAAAAACAATTGGCTCCTCAAGCATATGCCGAACAATACTTTAGAAAACCCAGTTGATTACCTATTAATTAGGTATCATCAATTACAAAACTTGGATATTGATAAATAAAAAACCCAGTCGACAAAAAAAAACAAAAAATTGAAATCTTAAAATCTCCTTAATTAAAAAAAGAAAAATTGATACCTTAAAGGAATTAGTAGTTCGGTTAAGGTTGGTATTAGAATTAAAGGTCGGCGAAAAAATTAGTGTGCATTCAAAATAATCAAAAAATTTGCTGCCAGACCTGCAAATTTTCAACTCTAGTAGAAGATTACCAACAAATCAATCAGAGATCAAAAAATACATTAAACAAAAAAACATAAGAATAATAACAATAATAATAAACCAAAAAATAAGGTTTTTTTTTCTTTCCATTGAACTGAACGCACACAGATAAAACTAATAACAATAATAATAAACCAAAAAATCAATTAAATTCCAGAAAATCATAACCTTAAACCTAATTCATTCATACAAGTAAATTATATAGATAGATATAGATATATAGACGTACATATTCGCAGAACCTACAATTCAACTTTCGACAAGTGTTGGGCTTCTTTGACCTTTGATAGCCACAGATCCAAATCCGTATGTTGTGTGAAGATATACCCTCGATTCGGTGTACAACATCGAAGAAGGATTCAAAATAAATGTTTTATTTTCATAAAAATAATAGTTTGATTTCATATTCATATTCATGGTAAAGAAAAAGATTGTTCTAAAAGAAAAAGAAAAAGAAAGAAGAATGGTAGGTGAAAATAATTTTGGTGAGATTTTTTTGGTAACATAGGGGACAACTTCCACGTGGCAGAATGTGAAGGTATATTTTTTGGTAACATAGGGGACAACTTCCACGTGGCAGAATTGTGAAGGTATATTTTTCTTGTGATCCTCTTTATCAGAGAAGAAGATTTATTTTATCTTAATTCTTAAGGACAGAGCATTTTTATTTATTTTATTTAATTTAATTAGGGATTAATCTCGATGACTAGCGTACTTTTCAGTTTGTACATGATTGCCCATTATACCTTTTTTTTTATTGATAGACTAGGTCTAAATCCCGGGTAAAACCCGGGATTGTGTTTGTAATTTTTTTTAGTAAATTTTAAAAAGTATATAAAAAATTTTTTTAAAAAAAAACATTTGGTTGTTGCTTTATATTTAATTGTTGGGCTTCTGCACCCATTAAAATGGATAGGCCAAAACCGACCGAAGCCCAATTTAATTTAATTAAAATGGATAGACCCATTGAAAAGTTATTGGAATTAAGAAAATAAAAATCTCTTTATTTATACCCGTTAAAAATCTTTACTAATGGTTGTTATTCAGAAAAAAAACATTTAGTTAGAAAAATTTTAAGAAGATCATTTACCTTCTCTCATCGGAGTTTTTGATGGTGGGCTCTGGAGAGTAAAGAGGCATTGGCAGAACTATGATGACGAAGGTAAGTAAATTTTAGATTTATATATATATATATAATGTATTTTCGTTTTTGTAGTTGAATAATTGATTTAATGTTTATAATTTATGTATTTATTCTATAATTTTGTTTGACAAAATGATTAAAAACCATACCTTTTTTTTTCCATTTAAAAATTGTATTTTAATTCTTAAAAAAATTATCTGATTTGTTAAAGAGCTACTAGGGGTACTTTTCTCATATAGCTCTTTTTGATTTAGGGTTTTCTAAATAAAAAATAGTTAAAAAATGTAGATTTTCCTTTTTTGGTATTTTTTGGATGTGGGGACCGATAAAAGTGATGTTATGTGTTTGGATTTATTATTTATTTGGTGTGTTTTGTATTTAAAGGTATTTTAAGATGTATTTTTAATTTAATTTTATTTTTCAGGGATTGTATAACTGGTAGGAATTTCTTTTGACTACAAATTTTTTTTCTCTTATATAACACTTGATCTACAACAGAAAGACTTCCATTTTATCATGGATGTTCGTCTAACACCTGCGTTGAATAAAGGATTGGTAAGTTTTTTAAATTATAACATCCGTTTGTGTCTTGAAAACTAAATTAAATTAGTGAAAAATATGTTATACTGAGTTCGTCCTTTCTTTTCCTCCTAAAAAATAGGTATTACCATGGCAGTTCAATGATGTACTATCCAGGTCTTATGACAACATGTTGTTGGTTGATTACAATAAAAAGGGTTATCGTGTGTTTGTTCAACATCTTGAAAACGGTTTGAAAAAAATCTTTGGTCCTAAATGGGAAGCCTTCCTTAAATTTGCTGCAACCCAGCCATGTTTCCAGAAGTTATGTTTCAAGATGATTGGTGAACAATTATTTGAGGTTCAGTTGTATGATTCTGAAGATTTGGAGAATAGGATTGGTGCTGATGGTGAAGCATATAATCATAGTGCTTTGTTGACAATCACACCATCAACTTTCACAAGACAGATTAGTTTTTGCACAAAAATAAGCTCTTCCATATTCATAGTTTATATAAAATGTGACTTGGATTTAGAATTATTTATAAGTACTTGTTATTAATTTTGTTTCAGAGACTTCCTCAAACTTTCCTTATTTCATTGAATGGGACTGCTGAGATACCAGATACCACACAATGCAAGTTAACTGGACCAAAACATGAAGATATAGTTGATGTTTTATATGATATAGTTGAATATACCATTGAAGGTTCTTTAGTTCCCTTTACTGTAGCTGCTGGTTTTGAGGGGGGAAAATGGGAGGAATTTTGTTCAAAGAACAACTTTAGAAATGGATACACGCTTAAAGTGACAACATGCTAGATGGTAGTTTTAGTGTTGATGTATTCATGAAAGATGGTGTTTGTGTTCAAACTTTTGAGTCTGGTAAGAATCCATAATACGTGCTTTGGTTTTTCATATAGTTGATTTTTACAGAAGCAACTAATTTATGGCTATTGAGGTCTTTATTATAGGACTACATAAAGTTGATAGTCATGTTGGAACTTCATCTGTTGCCCCTCGTTAAGAAACGATAGTTCTGTCCGCTAAATCAGAAAGGTTTGATGATACTTATGAAACTGATAGCGCAAAACAATCACTGGAAGGAACTTTTGCCTTGGAAATTGTAACACCTCAAATTTCACAGTATTATTATAAAAGTAGTATGTGTCGTATAAGCATATAAAATATTGTTGTATAAATCAAATGTCGGGTCTAGTATTTTTAGAGAAGTATGTTTCCCGAAACACGAAAAGTAAAATCGTAATTATGAAAAATTTGGACTAAAATGTAATGACTAAATAAGTGAGGGACTTAATGTGAAAATTTGAAATTAATTCATGATGAAAATAATACATATGATGATCTATATGATCATTTAACCAAAAAAAAGAAAGAAAGAACAGAAAGTCGGCAGAAAAGAAGAAACGCGAAGGGAACGGCCGGAAGAAAAGAAAAGAGAAAAAGAGGAGAAGGAATAGCGGGTTTCAGGTCAAACTAAATATGCCAAATCATTCATAATCAATTATAGGCTTTGATTATAATCTTTTTAAGGTATTATTTCTTAGTTTTCTAGTTTGACTTTCTTAGTTGTATAAAAATACTCTAGGTCAAGAAAAGGTGGCCGTTTGGGTCCATATTAATCCGGGCTCAACTATGAAGCATATATTAAAACTTGGTAAGATTTGGAGATAGTTTTTGTGTCATGTTATGTGACATAAAAAGTTTAAGAAAAGCTATGATTTTGTAAGGTAATGATGAAATAATGATAAGGAAGTTAAAATAATTGGCTTGGGAAGTATCGGACAAAAGAAAAAATTAGAAAAGACGATATGTCTCAATATTGATGGGTTATATGAATTTGGTTAATAGGTAACCAAGGATTTTGAAGAATACAAGTGTATGCTGTAGCAGGACCACAGGTGAGTATATAGGACTTAAACTAGCAGATGATTATATGAAATCGGATTACATTTGAGTAAGGGTTTCATATGAGTATATGGTTGAATATTGCCGTTGTTTAATTGATATATAAGTTTTAGTTGCTGTGATATATTAATGAGAATTGAGCAGTGGGTGCAGTCAAGAGTGATATAATAAATATTTATATGCAGTTATGTGTAGTTATATGAAGATTGCCTTATATGTCAGTTTATATGTTAGTTATGATAATAACTAAGACGTAGCAGTGAAATTTGTAATTATTGATAAGAATATGCCGATTATTATGATGACTAAAGTAATAGTAATGGAAGTGCCATTATTGAAGGCTTTATGATGGTTATGTAGTTAAGTATAGTGGTTAGTGATTTTATGCATTAATTGGTGTTTAGGCGTTTAGTGGAATAATCGCCGTTATTATTGGTTGTAGTTAATAATTATGGTGTTGGTGGTATTTCAATTGTTGAGGTTGCATACTTAGATATGCTACGACATTGAATAAGTTAGTATATTAGTTAAAATGTTAATTAAGCCGGGAATGTATTAGAGAAGATGGTCATTAGGTTAACAATGTGTTAATCGGACATTTTATCGTGCGAATGTTTATTTGATGTAATTATGTGTGTCGTGATCATTTTGAGTCGTGTGATGTGTTAGATGTTTTGTTGTGCAAGTGTGTCTGTTATGCAACCACACGTGCTTTAATTGTTATGTGATCACAGAAATGTGTTAGTCATGTTGTTATGTGTTACCTAGATGTTTTGTTGTGTAGTTGTGTATGTTATATAATCACACATGCTTTAATTGTTAGGTAATCATTATGTGATTCTGTAATGTAAATTCGGATACATATGGCTAATGTGCAGATTTTGTGGATGTATGCGGATTGACGATGTAGAAGCAGTTAATCCTTCTATGCATATAGCTGTATTATTTACTTTCTTATACTTTGATACAGAGACCTTATATTTAGCAGGCAGAGTTGATTATATGGAGGTTGGCTATATACGTGTAGTCTGGTCCATATAATTGAACAACTGGCAGAATGTATTTGCAGACAATCATGTAGTTTATCTCACGCAGTACGATATACACGCAGTTTATATAATGCAGAAGGTTAATATATATACACGCAGTTTATATAATGTAGAAGGTTAATATGTTTACTTTCTATATATTCACTAAGCGATGTGCTTATTCCTTTAATTATAATGATGTAGGTGCTTATGGATTTAGCGTTTAATGATGAGCAATTGGATAGGACGAACACGGGTAAAATTCAGGCGTGGATGAGCACTTGCCGAAGGTTTATGCAAGTGTTATCTTTAAATTACAGCCGAGTACATTATGCTTGTTACGTTACTAGCCCATATTTTGTAGCTAAATATGTTATTTCCTTTAAGTTGGTAATGGGGTCGTTAAGCTGAGTCATGTCAAGTAATTTGGTTGTTTATAAACAGGTTGTTTTGATTGAAAACTAACAGGTATTGATTGTCGACATATTACGATGAGGTCATGCCGAAATTTATAATTTTTCCACTTTGTCGGTTTGAAATAAATTGGTATTCGGCGATGTCGAATAGATATGTATTTACTGAATACATATTTATCTATAAAAAGTTAAATGAAGGTTTTCTTTATATATAAAAAAACGGGCGTAACAGAAATACAGAAATTTAACGTTAAAAAAAATGGCTGGTATTGACTAATGTCTTCTTATAATTATTATTATGCATTTAAAAAAATTGCACCTAATTTTCTTCTTCCATGATCTAAAAGATTAAGTAATTCTAAATTTGTTTTGTTTATAGACAGTGCCAAAAGATATTGTTCGTAAATATCTGCTTCAAAAGTATCATAGGGCTGACCTTCACTTTAGAAATCATTTGTATCATGCCCAATTGAAAATCCGCTGGGACATACGAAGACCAGGCGATGATACACATCTGGTGATGAAGGTGAAGTGAACTGGGGGGAAATTCTTAAGGACACTGGCAAAGGGGTTCGTGATCCTGTGTTTTTTCACCTAAATCCTGAAAAATGTATTCCTGGAGACTTGGCAGACTTTAAGATTTGGTAAGAACTTCATGTTGGTGTTTGGTTATATGTATGCAACTTATTATGTGTGTTTGATAACAATCTGGCTCTATATTAGGTATGTAATTCCGGACAAGAATGTTTATGTATGGTAAGTTATGTATTATGTGTGTTTAGGCCTATATTATGTATTATGTTTGATTAAGTAGTTGTAGAAAAAAATCCAGGTGGTATAATCTGGACTAAAAATATTGGTCTGTTTTGTAATGTTAATTATGGATGAAAAGATTATGGCTATGTTAATTGTTGGGTCGAAAATCGACCAAGTATAATTTGTTCAGAAATAGTTGAAGTTCAGTGAAGATACTTGTACAGAATTCTGAACCTCTTCAGAATTAAGTTCACTGAATCTTCACTTCAGTTTCAGATCAGCCAAACTGAAAGCATTCATTCTGAAGTCAAAGACTGAAGAAAGAGAATCATCTCAGAAGCAGAAACCATAGAAGATTCTACCTGATCGAAGACTGAAGCATCTCAGTGTAAAGTACTTACAACACTTTACACTGATTACGAGGAAGCCTTTTTACTTTACCAACCTTTACCCAGTTAATAGCTTTATCTATTAACAAGTACAAGGTTGAGTAAAAGGTTGGGAATAAAGTGTGAAATATCACATCAAATAACTTTCACACTTAACCTTAAAAGTACGCATGTTAAGGAATTGACTTTAATTCCTTAAATGCTCCCAACCATATTTGTACGGCCTGGTCCACATCAGTTTGAACCTTGCCTATAAATATAAGGCTTCTCACAACTTGCAAAATGCTTGAAACTTTAGCATTGCAACTTGTGAGATATACTCTAAGTAATCCTTACGAGTATTTCCAAGTTATTAGATCACTTGTATTTCTAGGTTGTTTAGATATTACACTTGGGTGTTTATCTTTGTTCCGCAACAACCTTTGTATTTGTTTATATCAATAAATCAAATACATTGAAAAAGTACATCGTGTCTCAATGCTACATACTTGATCTATACATATTATTTATATAGTTTCAACAATTATTGTTTCTTGTCATTTACTTTAAGTCAATTACTTTATTGTTTATATCCTTATCTGGATCGCATTCTGAACTGGTCTATTTCCAGAATAGAATTGCTTGCCAGTCGGGTTTAACCATCATATTTGGGACTCATAATTGGTATCAGAGCAAACAGGTTGAACTACTTTAATTCTATAACCTTTTGTAAA
>CM067169.1:14100916-14278331 GCA_034093135.1 Erigeron breviscapus | reverse complement strand
ACACAAACACCTCAGCTTCTAACTTCATCCTGTTCAATTGAGCAAAACCTTGAACAACTAGCCGAGCTTTATTACGTGTCACAATGCCTTTTTCATCCTTTTTGCACCTAAAAACCCATCTGGTGCCGAAAGGATACTCTCCCGGAGGTAGATCAACAAGCTCCCAGACCTGGAGTTTATCAAACTGAAGTAGTTCTTGCTGCATTGCTTCAACCCAAGATGGATCTTTTAAAGCCATTTGAATATTACTTGGCTCTTCTTGAGATACAAAGCAGCTGAACATACATTCATCAACTATACCGGTTTCTTTCATCTCTGCGAATAAACCAGACAGCTTATTAATTTGAGCTCTTGTCTTAATCCTTGCACTTGGTTCACCAATAATGTCCTCAACTGGATGATACTTGTTGACTCTATGCTGTATAGCTTTATCAACTTGAAGATTTACACCCAAATTTGAACCTATTTCTCCATGAGGAAGTGGAGTAACTGGTTCCGATTCTTGTGCACTTGTATCTTCAGTATCCTTTGATGAACCATCTGCATTGATGTTGCGTGAAGTTGACACAAGCTCTGTATCTTGATCTTTTCTTGATTCCTCATTATTCTTTGATGCTGTAGCAGTCGCGGATTCTGAAGGAGTAGTAGACCTTGCTCCGATATTCTGATCACGTAGCAATACTACATCATCCACCTCTGAACTACCTGCACCAAAAGAAATAGGACCATTAAAGGAGGTAAACACATCATCATAATTAAACAAGATAGTAGACCCTTGATGCACAGGGGGATTATAGCTAGAAATAACGACATTGTAACCAACATCAACTATTTCAGCCTTAATGTTGTACACCCTCCTATTTGGAGATCCCGGAATGTAACCAAGAAAAATTCCCTCTTCAGCCTTCTCGGCAAATTTGGGTTGGTCACGAACTTTTAAAAACGTGCATGGGACTCCAAAAGGTTCCAACCCAGTTAAATTTGGTTTTCTATTGTTTAAAAGCTCGTAAGGTGTCTTATTAAATCTTTTAACATTTAAAACCCTATTTAACACGTGACAAGCAGTGTTAACTGCTTCCCCCCAAAACATAGTAGGAAGCCTTGAATCAGCTAGCATAGTCCTGGCGGTCTCTATCAATGTCCTATTTTTCCTCTCTGCTACTCCATTCTGTTGAGGCTCATAGGGTGCACTGAATTGATGCTCAATTCCTTTGCTCAGACAATATACTTCCATAATCTGATTCTTGAACTCTGTCCCGTTATCACTTCTGATTCTCTTCACTCTTGTGTTGTACTGATTTTCAACTCTTTCCAAGAACTCCATGAGGATTTGAGCAGTCTCATCCTTGGTCTTCAAGAAAAATACCCACGAGAATCTAGAATAATCATCAGTAACTACTAGACAGTAGTACATAAACCCTATGCTCCGAACATTTACTGGTCCAAATAAATCCACTGCTACCTGCTTCCTTTGACTTTCGTTTCATATCTTGACCTCTCAGCTTTCGAATGATCTGATCCAGAGTCCATGTGCTAAATTCGGGATTTTGTTGGATTGAAGTTACAAACCCTTCCCACTTAACTGGAAGAGCTTCCAACAACTTCTCGATGACATCTTCTGGATCAGGTTTGTACCCAAAGTATGCAAGTTCAACCAGCAGATGACTGTAACGAATCAAGATCTCATCAAGAGGTTCATCTTGAAGCTAGTAAAGACATAATACTGCTTCTTTAGCAAATCCTTCCTTCTCTTCTTGAGATCATCATCACCTTCACAATGCTCTTTGAGTGCATCCCATAAGCCTTTTGCACTGTCATACATTTCAAACAAGTGCAAGAATTCCCCTTGGAGAGCCATTCGTAGTGATCCTAAAGCTTTACTTTCTGCTTCGTAGTCTTTCTTTTGATCGACAGTCATTTGCTCATACGAAGCCGCTTTTCCACCACCAGAACCAGTAGGTTCTTTGTCACTTTGCACAGTGGGATGAACATAACCATTAACAATACATATCCACATCCTCACATCCATTAACCTGCAATATGACTCGAATCTGCCCTTCCAACTGAAATATCTATCAAGGCTTATTAACTTGGGCGGTGAGTTGGCCTTTCCGGTTTCGTGATCCATCAGAATTAGTTGATTCAGCAAAGATTGATAATTTGCGGGTAATTGAGACGTCATTTTCTCTGAGCTAGCAAAATTCACGAACTGTTTACAAAAATAAACGAGGTCGTAAAGAAATACGAGGTCGCAATTGAACTGGCGAGGTCGTAATTAGCTATCCAGGTCGCAATACGAGCTGGATGAGGTAATACGAGCCCACGAGGTCGCAAACGAAATACGAGGTCGCAATTGAACTGGCAAGGTCGTAATTAGCTACCCAGGTCGCAATACGAGCTGGATGAGGTAATACGAGCCCGCGAGGTCGCAAACGATGCTGGAATCCTTAGATCTCTTGAATTCGAAACCCTAAAAACCAACAACAACACCTTCGACTGCTGCAAATACAAATAGAGGTCACAAACAAGATTTCCGATCGTAAACTCGTGAAAGAATCACGTCTAAACGACCCTAAATCAATATTGTCTATCACCTACAAGCTATAACCTTCCGGTATTAAACCAAGAGGCTCTGATACCAATTGTAAGTCCCCTGGTACGGATCGTTAATAGTTTGCTCCAGTTATCTTGAGGTGCGGAATCCCTCACTATAACTTGGTGATCAACAATAAGCCCCTAGATCACCTGCTGCCTCGCAGATCTTCTTCGGGCTAGCGGAACAACCTTTGACGACTTAACCTGCACAAGTATGCTCGAAATTTTGACAAATGTTCAACCCTAAACTCTGTTAGAGTTCGGTATATATAGGAAACACCTGACATGGGCTTCAGCGAGTCGGCCTCGCAAATCCAGCCCAGCCCGTCACTAATGCGAGGTCGCATTCTGTGATTGGCCTCGTATTTGACCCTGCAAATACGGAGTCGTATTCCCTATGTGAAATGCGAGGTCGCATTTCACACTTAGCAGATTATTACACATTCAATACTTAAACTTAATCTAGTATTCTATGCATAATACTAAGTTCATTAATGACAATCACATTACAAAGACATATAACAATACAAGCCCAAACAATCTAGACTGCTATTGACATAGATGTGCACTTACAATTTCTTTACCAATTTAGATATAAATTGTTAATTTATTAATTGTAAGTAGTTATCTTATTTTTTATCAGTTTAGATATAAATTGTTAATTTATTAATTGTAGGTAGTGATCCTTGTTACTGAATCGACTTATCTTTATATTATTTATTTAATTTAATGGAATCATGGGATAACGTATTCGTCAAATTGTAATTATATAATAAATTAGTTATGACATCATATATATATATATATATATATATATATATATATATATATATATATATATATATATATATATATATATATATATATATATATATATATATATATATATATACATGCATAGTTTTATGAATAATCCCTACTTGATTATATATGTTTAGAATATATAATTTAATGTATATATATATATATATATATATATATATAGCAGGTAATTTTTTACATCCATTTAGATATATATATATATATATATATATATATATATATATATAATAGACTCATGTATTGAATTTTATAAAGGATGTTTTTTATTAATTATTATTGATTAATTATTGAATGAATAAATAATGTTTGTATGTATTATGTTAACTAGACTTATGCTCGCGCAATGCGACGGCAGTGGGGTAGTGATGGCGGAGTTGGTGGTGGTGACGCGTGTAAAATCTAAGTTTTAAATTTATAATCAAGGGCAAGTGTACCCTGTCTAGTAATAGTATAGTCTAGGTAAGTCCAGGTTTGTTCGCAGGGACTTTCTAAAGGAAATTAAAATAATTAAAATGAAACTACAATTTGGGGGTTCCTAGTTATCTAGAATGCAAGTAAAAATAAAGACAGAAATATATGTTGAAACGGACATTCGTTTGGTTTTGATTGACATGCTTAAAAGGGTTATGATTGAAGTTGTTGAACGACTCTTTTCACATTTAGATTCTCGTTAGATTCACTAAATTATTTAGCTTGACTGCTTTCGACTGGTCAAACCCTTCAATGAGTTCCTGTTAAGGTTGCTCACTGAGCTTTAAAAACTGAGCTTGTAACTATGACTGAAATCTTCTATGTAAGTCTAAATCCTTGTTAAATTCAAAAGACACTGATTACTCTAGTCACCTGGATCCGGTTTCCGTTCGCCAGATCAACTAAAATAACCTAATAAAACACATACTCGTTTGAATCAATTATTAGTTTCCCATCAAATGTCCAGTTATAGATCAAATGATTACATTAATTAAAGACCGATTAACGTTTCACAAACAAATTAAATGACTCTAAGGCCGCCGGCCAGATCGACCCAAACAAATCAGTAAAATAAGTTTGTATATGAAAACCAACAATAAATCAGATTCAAATAAATATGGATCTGCGATTTATCATAGAAACAGTTCAACAATTAACCATAATCAACGGTCAAGTCATGTTTACATCACGTCCAAACGAATGTCTAGTAACTTAGCTACTCATTGAATGAGTAGCCATTAACAATCTGATAAAATAAAATAACATGAGATCTAGAGAAACCGAAAAGAGATGGAGAATTAAAACCGGGTGATTAAGAATCACGAGGTTGGATTCCTGTAACGAACATAATAGAATTTGAGAGAAATTTAGAGAGGAAGAAGAAATTATCATCAATCGTTATGAATTTCATATATGAATATCGTATATATACACCAAACACCAACGGTAACCGCCTCTAACGGCCCATCTTTCAGAATGACACAACCAACCCCCTAAACTTCTATTTTACAATACAGTCCCTCGACTTATTATTTTATTATTCCTAATTATCAAATATTATGTAACAATACTTCCCTCCCAATGAAGAATTTTGTCCTCAAAATTCAAAGTCATGAAGCTTTTTCTCAACCCAGTCAAACTTGCAACTGCACACTTTCCTTTATGCAACTCAATGAATAGCCAAAACCAATCTTTCACACGTTTCTGAGGTCGAATTCCTTTCTTGTATGGCAATCCCAGCTGTGATGTTGATAACTCTGTTTTGGTCTCGGTAAGCACATTGCTGGCCTTCTCATTATCTGTCCATAAGTCTTCAGATGGCAAAACTGTGATTCCAACAGTGACAACCCATTCATCGTGTAATGAAGATAATGTAACTTGATCAGCCTCCTCTGATTTGACCTTACCCAAAATGCTAAAAACTCTAGAAATATTTAACAATGAAGACATTGAGCTTCCAAAAACTTGTTGCCCATCATTTCTGACTTGACCATCCAGATCGTCATCAAATATCCGGGTCATTTCTATTGCGGTGGTGCTCTTCTGATGTAGTTGCTGCCTCAATATATTAATATCAGCTTCCTTATCTTCAACTTCCAAGAATGTTGTTTTAACAATAAAAGCTTCCACAATTCCGTTCAAATAAGCATCCCCCAATATCAGTTTCACAACTGATTCATTTTTTATTATCACAACAAATTTATCCATTAGACACTTCTTCAGCAGCTTCTTCCCAACAGAACTCGATACAAAGCCCATTTGCAGCTCATTGTTATTCCTTACAAAAATCAACCAACCTGGCTTCCATTCAAATGATCCAACAATCGTTGATACAAAACCCAACAGCCATCTTTTCTTTGTGTTGATCACAACAATTTCCTTATTCATGACTAAAATCCAGCAGGATTTCCAATTAAATGCACTAAAACTTCCATTCTTGAGGCACACATACTCTTTAATATCCTTAACCTCATTCACAACACCATTTGTTTTCATATCTACTTGATCATCAACATTAACCCACCCCGGTTTCCAACCAAAAGATTCTATATCCATCACCATACTAGTAATACCTAATACTCCCTTCTTATGGGATTTTTGTCCCCAAAAATTCACATACAAAGCACACCATATTATTGAAAAATCTGGATTCACTAATTACACAAGAACTATCATCAACAATCACATCTTGATGTAAATTCCCAATTTTCTTCTTAACAACCCAAAAATCAAGATTACTACAAACACTATTAACATCCAAATCTTTTCCTTTGCCTAATTCCCTATCATCATCATCATTCATCACTGATTTATCATATAATAGAGCCACAATGTTAGCAAAACTTCGTTCAAGCATTTCATCAAACACCTTGTTTACACTAATCTCGATTTTAGAATCCACTTCACTTTGATCCACAAAACCTACTGAATTATTGCTTAAAATAGTCCTACATAGAGAGATATCACTAAATCCAACCTCAATTCCAACCAAATTTCGGTCAGGCATTTCATCGAACACCTTAGATGCACTAATCTCAATTGTCAAATTAACTTCATCTTAATCCACCAAACCTACTGAGCTAGTAACAGCACCATATAATGAAGAAGAGGATTCAATTTCAGAATGTATACCTTCCAATTCAGGTGTATCCTCTGAATCAGAAAACTCATCCGCTATCTCCTTGGAAGATTCTTGCACACCAAAAATTCTTTTTGTATTCTTGCCACATCTGCTGCTACTCGTGCGAGTGCTAGTTGTAAACTGTGCAACGACTCCTTAGTTTGTAAGAAATTATCAGCCCCATTGATTTATACTGAATTGTGATTAATTTCAAAATTAGGTCAAAATTTTTGTGAAATTGAAGTGGATTACTGATGAATTGAAGTAATTGAGATGAATTTGTGAAGAATTGAAGTGGATTATTGTTGAATTTGGAGAATTTATGAAGAAATTGCGAAAATTAGGGTTTTTTTTCTGATTTTTTTTTTATAAAGGATAGGTCACCGGAAGACGAATCTCGCCGGAGAAGATGATCGGAAATCGAGAGCTCGCCGGAGAAGGAAGCGATTGGCTCTGATACCAATGTAACGAACATAATAGAATTTGAGAGAAATTTAGAGAGGAAGAAGAAATTATCATCAATCGTTATGAATTTCATATATGAATATCGTATATATACACCAAACACCAACGGTAACCGCCTCTAACGGCCCATCTTTCAGAATGACACAACCAACCCCCTAAACTTCTATTTTACACACAGTCCCTACATTATTATTTTTTATTATTCTATTATTATACAAATATTATGTAACAATTCCTTGATGTTTGATGTTGTTAGATCTGCTTTGGAATGCTCCAGGAACCCTAATCTTCGACCTCTTAGCTGCTACTTTCGACCTATGTGCCTCTGATATGTTTTTAGGG
Organism: Erigeron breviscapus; assembly: GCA_034093135.1. NCBI lineage: Eukaryota > Viridiplantae > Streptophyta > Magnoliopsida > Asterales > Asteraceae > Erigeron > Erigeron breviscapus. The sequence continues at coordinate 14,271,016 of CM067169.1, read as the reverse complement.
TTTATAATGGGGTATTTATAGGCAAAATACGAAAAACCCTAAATCTGCCGACCTAGCCCCAGCGGCGCTGGCAATGTGCCCAGCGGCGCTGGGCTATCCAGCGGCGCTGGGCTGCTTCCTGTACGTTCCAGTGGCGCTGGTCACTTGACCAGCGGCGTTGGCAGCTCCGTGGTGTTCACGCTTTCTTGTTTCAGCTCCAAATCTTCACATCTAACTCTTCCAAACTCCATTCTTGATCTTCCTTACTTAATTCCACTTCAATTTGATCACCAAGCCTTGCCAGACGCTTGCTATCACTTTCAGAAACTGGAGGAAGTACATCAGCATTGCCAGTTTCCAACATTGGTACATCAGTGGCCGGCTGGGCTACATCAGATGCTAAACCTTTACCTTTGTCAACAACATTCCCCTATCACTTACATTACCAGTTTCATCAATTCTTTGCTCACCAGCTTCAGTACTGGCAGCCACAATCATTTCACTACCTGTTTGAGTTCCAGATGGATTACTTTCAGTTTGAATTTGTGCAAGAACTGCACTTCTTTCCCCTTGGCAGCATCTAGACCTGCCCTAATAACTTCCCATTCAGAATGGTGAGCTGGCAATCGGTCAAGAGGCTGCCACGATTGCATGTTCTTGCATTCTTTGAATATGGTGCACATCATCCTGAAAGATCTCCATAGGTGGTTGGTTTCTTTTGACTGGGTTAGAACATTTGCTGCAACTTGTTCCTGACCAGTTTTCAGTTCATTCAAGGTCTTCGAATCTTCATCCAGACCAGAAACCACCTTGTCCTTCACCTCTTCATCCTTTTTCTTCAAATTATCCACTTCAGTTGTCAGTTTGTCAATAGACTGAGAGTGAATGGATACCTGGGTGTTTAAATTATCAATGCTGCCCCTCAACTGGTTGATCTCATTTGTGAGTGGGGCCAGATCAACCTGAGGAGTGGCCAACTTGGTGATCTCAGCTATCACCTTTTCAATCAATTGTGTTTCCCTTGCACCCAGTGTATCATCAATTCTCTGACCAACTGAAGTCATCAACTGCTGCCCAAGCTCAGTCACATTTAGGCCAGGTTTTTCAACCAATTCCTTTACCTGCCTTTCAATCTCTTTCAAATCAACCTCTGATTGTCTTACAGTATTTCCCAGCAGGTTAGAGATTGAAGTAGTGACTCTTGACTGAGTAAGGTCGAAGGCTTCCTTTAGAGAAACAGCCAGATTGTTACAGCCCTCGACCAGCTCATTGAGCTTCTTGAATACTAAGTCCTCATTATTAGCAAACTTGTTTATCCCCAGATCAACAACCTTAGAATTTGTTGTTGTATCTTTGTTGTATCTGGAGAGGGACTTGGTATTTTTGTCAATTGCCTTTTAAACATCCTCCACCCTATGAATAAGATTTTGGATGTCGGCTTGAAAGGAGGCAAATTGAGTGTCCAGTGACGGGGAAGAACGTGTCACTGGACCAGCAGCAGCTACTACTGGAGCAACTGGACGAGGCAAATTGAGAGAAGCCTCCCCAGTTGACATTCCAGCAGTTGAAGAAATAGTAGGAGTGGTGGTAGAAGAAAGGACTGGAAATTCAAATTGTTGGACATGCTGAGAATGCTCAGGTGTGTCCAACGGTGGCGGTGGTGGTGGCATTTCTCGAAGGAGTGAGAATTGCCCAGATGGTGATGTGCCATACGTCTGTTTCCAGACATATAGTTATAAGTGGGAAAAGGAATATTTGTAGGCTCATTTTCTTGAGTTTGTGAAAGTGAAATTGAAGCATCTGGAGGAGAGACATGAGATGAAGGGTTTTGATCTTGTACAGAAGACTCAAAAATCTCAATGTCTGATGCAGTACCTTCTGAATCCAAAGACTCAATAAGGATTTCCTCGTCATTAACACCCATGTCCAGATCCATGAATGTAACTGAGGGCTGACCAGATGGGTCAGTCTCTAGATGACCTTCTCCAGTTTCCTGGAAGGTTGCATCTGTTGGAGGATCAGATATCGAGGTATCTTCACCAGGGATAGAGGTCACTGGGGTTGCCTCAGTTATAATTGCTCTATCCACAACCATAACATCATCGGCCAAAGAGTTGGGAACCTCAGTCTCCAGTAGTGACTGGCCAGAGACTTCGTCAGTTCGTGCAATAGAAGTGTCAGAAAGGCTGTGGACACTTTGTGCTGACTCAAACTCTATTCTGGGTTGGGGTAGCCCAGTTTCATCTTCACCACCCTCTCCTACAGAAATTGCGAGGGTGGCTGCTTGCGGTTGTCCCATTTGACTTTCTCCAGGTTCCTGTTGGGAGGAAACTGGAGGGCTGGTCAGGTTTCTACTATCAGTGGCAAGTGCTGACAAGGTCCTAATGCGACGTGTTCTTGTTGCCTTTGGAACTCCTGAAAGACCTGTTGGGAGGTCTCCAGGGAAAATGGTTGTGGGGACAGACACGCTAGAGCTGGAGGGGTTAGACTGTTGCCCGGGCTCGGCAATGGTCACAATTCCAGCAGACGAACTGGTGGGTCCCTCATTATTTTGAGGCCCGCCCAGTTGTCTTTCCGACTCACCTTGGACTGGTGCATCGGTTTTTGCGAATGCCAGCCACATTCTATCTGGAATCTCGACCTCTCCAGCTTCAGATACTAGAGAGTCAAGATTCCTCAACAAATCTGGGACAGTGTAAAGTGAATCTGTGCTTAAATAAGCTTCACTGCCCAGAATTTGTAGAAAACAAAGAGAGAGAAACCTGGAGAAGGGGATACATAGTCCCCTGGTGCCCTTCAGTTTTTGAACCAGGCTTCTGAAAAGGATATCAGCAAAATCCACTCTCAATCCATTCCACAAGCAGTATGCCATCTCTGCCTGTGCAGAGTTAATCTGGTCAAGTCCACCAGAACTCCCACCCATACTTTCCACAAGGTGGATGAAAAAGTACCTCCATGAAGGTGTAAGACCCTTCATGGTCATCGCACCTTTAGTTTTCAAAACCCCTTTCTCCAGGCACTCCTTATGTCCCATATCAAGGAGGACCTGGCGAAAATTAATGTTTGGGGAGATGACAACTGGAGATTCAACCTCTCTCCAGTAGTTGAGGTGTAAAGCATCACTCAACACATCTGCTGATAAGGTACACCGGACTGTTCCACCTTTTAATGTGAAAGTGATGGAAGAACAATCGGAAGAAAGAGAAGCAGTGTACCAAAACTCACACAAGTAGTCGTGAAACATCTTGCGTGGGTTTAAGGAGAAAGAGGGTCCAATTGGAGAATCCTTCAAAAATCTTTGGATTCTCCCAATAAGGGTATTGGACCCTTGGGTTCCTTGTAAACTCGCCATCGGATTATTCGGATTTAATTTGATGAGCGAAGTATTACCAGGAGCACCAGATGCCTGTTTGACATCTGGTGAAGGAGCATATGGGACAGATAAGAGATTTACATCTCTTGAACGGGATGATTTAGGTGCCATTGGAAAATGAAATTGAAATTTTGAAATTAGGGTTCTTGATTTATGAAGCAGAGAGAGAAAAGAAGCAATTTTAGATGATTTGGAAGTAAATGAAAAGAATGTAAAGGGAAGTAAATGTGATCGGAGTAAATAAGGGTATTTATAAGGAATTCAAGATCCCAATGAAATACCAAAAATTATATTTTATTTAACAAAATCAACTTTGTAGATATTTTTACAAAATAAGTTTGAATTTTGAATCAAAAAACATAATTCACCGTGTCAGCATTAAATGCTACGACGGCTTAACTTACCCACGCGCCCATTAATATTTATTTTCCCAATAAAAACAGTTGTCATTTACCAAAATAACTTTAAACACGTCAAATGACGATATCAAGTGGGTTAAAACACTTGAGTACCATCACGTGTCACAAATATTGACCAAGTATTTTCTAACGTTATGAAAAAAATTAAGACAAGACTGAACCTGGTCACTGGAGGATTAATCCAGCGCCAGTTTCCAACTGGAGAGTTCTCCAGTTGCCATTTTCAAACAAAACGAATTTTAGTCAGAAAATTATTTTTGAGTCTTTCCCCCAAAAATGATGATCCAGAAATCGATTAGTGCCAGGATAGTATCACAAAGGCGTTCGATAGCCTGACGAGCAAAGATTATCTGGACCTCCTCAACTGGAGAGCTTCATCAGTGTCACTGACGCGTTCATAACAAAAAATCTCCAGTTTTAAGGATTTAACATTCCCAGTTCGCTGATGAGATTTTTAAAGGTTTTCTCATCAAGAGGTTTTGTAAAAACATCAGCGAGTTGTTTGTCAATGGGGATGAAATGTAATTCAATGTCTCCTTTCATAACATGATCACGAATAAAATGATACCTGATGACATGATTTTAGAAAACTTTTTACACATTGCATCATTAGTTGAACCAAATATAATGTCATCAACATAAATTTGTACCAATAAGATATTACCTTTTCTTTCAAGATAAATAAGGTATTATCTATTGCACCTCTTTGAAAGCCATTTTTAAGAAGATGTTTAGTTAAAGTATCATACCAGGCTCTGGGGCTTGTCTAAGACCATACAAAGCTTTGTTCAGTCTATAGACCCAGTGAGGATGCTTCTCATTGATGAAGCCTGGAGTTTGCTTAACATACACAACTTCTTCCAATGTTCCATTAAGGAACGCACTTTTGACATCCATCTGGAAGACTTTAAACTGCATATGGGCTGCATAAGCCAGAAAAATTCTGATGGCTTCAAGTCTTGCAACTGGAGCAAAAGTTTCATCAAAGTCAATGCCTTCTGCTTGACAATAACCCTGGGCAACTAATCTGGCCTTGTTTCTTACAACATGGCCATCTTCATCCATCTTGTTTCGGTAGACCCATCTTGTACCAATGGGTTCTTTCGTTAACCCTGGTGGACAAGGAACAAGCTCCCACACATTATTCCTTTCAAACTGGACGAGCTCTTCTTGCATAGCTTCCACCCAGCTTGGGTCTGCCATAGCCTCGTCAATCTTCTTCGGTTCAATTAGTGATAAGAAGGTGACGTTTAAGCATTGCTCACTGGTGGCTCTTCTAGTCTGAACCCCACTATTTGGATCTCCCACAATCTGTTCAATTGGATGTGCTCGAGTCCATCTAGTGTATTGACTAGGCTGGTGAATTACAATATCAGTGCAAGTTACCTGTCGATCTTCTTCAGTTGCAGCAGCTTCTGGAGGAGGATCAGTCCAAACTACTTCTACATCCTCATCAGATTCAATGAGGTCACGATTTGCATCATGAAATTCTTCATTAAAAGGCATTTCTTGAAGAACTGGAGAAGTTGGAGTTTGAACTGGTGCTAATATTGGAGTGGCACGTACATCAGATCCAATCACCAATTCCTGTGGTAAATTGAAATTGATGGAGGGATAGAATGAGGTGTCACTGGTGGTGCTTTTCTTCTTAACTGGTTCCAATTTGTTGCAACTGGAAACATCTTTTGGTGAAACAACTGACTGATGAACTTGGTCAGTTTCACCAAAATTTATGGAACAACTGGAGAAATATCAAGGCTTGGTCTCTTATTGATTGCTTCAGTTGATTCGTCGAATGTGACATGAATTGTCTCATGAACCTTTTGGAGTCTATAATTATAAAGTCTAAAGGCCTTTCGAATATCTGAATAGCCTAAGAATACACCTTCATCAGCTTTTGCATCAAACTTTCCAAGCTGACTGGAATCGTTTAAAATATAAACTGGACAACCAAATACATGAAAATATCCAATATTTGGTTTACGATTCCTGAGTACTTCATAGGCAGTCTTCTTATGTCTCTTGATGTAGACTGACCGGTTTTGGGTGTGACAAGCAGTTGCAACTGCTTCAGCCCAGAAACTGGTGGGAAGACCTGATTCAGATAGCATACTTCTGGCTGCTTCTATCAGTGTGCGATTCTTTCATTCCACAACTCCATTCTGCTCTGGAGAGTGTGCTGATGAGAAGTTTTGAGAGATGCCAGTGTCATTGCAAAATGTTTCAAGTACCTTATTTTGAAATTCAGTACCATTATCACTTCGCAACTGACAGACTTTTCGAGTATACTTGAGTTCAATTCTATTGATGAGAGAGATGATTTCAGCAGGTGCATCACTTTTGGATCTAAGGAATACCACCCAACAGTATCTGGTGAATTCATCGACCACAACTAGAGTGTACTTCTTTCCAGCTCTAGTTTGAACATTCACTGGACCAAAGAGATCCATATGTAGCATGTGAAGAGGTTCAGTGATGCTAAAATTTTGCCTAGTTTTGAAACTGGCCCTTTTCTGCTTGCCCATCTCACACCCTGGACATGGCTTTTCTTTATTAAAAGAAATCTGTGGTATCCCATCAACCAGTTGTTTGCGAGATAACTTGTTAATATTTTTGAAATTAAGATGGGATAATCTTTTATGCCATAGCCAGTTGGTGTCTTCATCAGCCTTGGTATAGAAGCACTACTCTTTTGGAGCTGGTTCCATATCCATGATGTACACATTACCTTTTCTTGGTGCAACCATTACCACTTTCCAATCCTTGTTAAATATGGTGCCTTGAGCAATATCGAACAAAACTCTGTAGCCATCATCACAAAGTTGGCTGACACTGATCAGGTTGTATTTCAAACCATTCACAAATGCAACTCTCTTGAATTCGACCTGTCCGTTATTGAGCACACCATATCCTTCAGTCTTTCCATTTTGATCATTACCAAACGTCACTGCCGGTCCATCTTGGACAGTGAACTCTTCAAGCAGGGGCTTACATCCGGTCATAGTCCGGCCAGCAGCGTTGTCCAGATACCAGATATTCTTCTTTCGATCGCCCTACACACCCACAAAAATCATTAGTTATTTTTGTGAACCCATCTTTTCTTGATGGGTTCACTGGACTTCTCTACAGAAGTCACAGTAGATTGTTGTGGTGTTGAACCGGAGGCTGCATCTGGAGCTTTTTCACCAGCTCCAGGTGCAGGAGTAAAAACGATTGGTACTTGATACTTACTACCCTTATTTTTACCAGATTTTGTTCCAGATGGAACATTCTTTTGTTTAGGTTTTGAAGGGAGTGGTTTAATATTTTGTTTGAAAACTGGAGGTAATGAACCTCCTTCCAGATTTTTAATCCGGGCAGTACAAACTCTGAACCTGTCGAGACAAAAGTTGGAGTTGACTTTCCAGATTAATCAAAATATTATTTTCATCAGGCAACTGAACCTTGGACCTTGGTTCAGCTGGAGTGTTAGTCTGTCGGGTCTTGGGCTCCTTAGACTTTTGAGGTAAAGGCTTGTTACCAGTGGCCTTTTTGACTGGAGCACTAGCCTGTTTGGCTCTAGGTTTAACCTCAATGGGGGTGGTCTCAATGGGTTCAGTTTCAACAGCTTCAGGTTGATCATAAGGTGTTTCAACCTTGAGAGCTGGAGGCAATGCATGAAGATCTGGTATGAGAGCTGCCATCTCCAGATCTCCAGATTTCCATGCATACTTCTGGGCATCGATAGTTCTAGAAAATGCATCATAGTTTTTACCAGATGCTTTTACCCATGACTTGATAATCTTTTGTTCTTTTTCAAGATCAGAAAATAATTTTTGATTATCAAGTTCCAAAGCCTCAATTTTTAAAACTAACTCCTTGAGAGCCAACTGGACACTTTGTAAATCATTCAGTTGTGGTTTAACGTTGTTCAGTTCAATTAAGATAGTGTCAAGATATCTTTCACTATCAGCTCTTACAGTTTCCACAAAAGCTAAATCACCACTTAATGATTCAGCCAGGTCCAGTTTCAGTTCAGGGTCAACCTGATTATCATAGTCACATACCTTTTTCAAAATGATGTCCACCCATCTTCCAGTGATGACATCTTCTTTTGCCACGTGCTGCTGTTGATCTTCCAAGGCCATGAAACACATGTCCCTTTTCTCTTCTTCATCAGCTGATGAGTCATCAGAGTACTCCCATTTTCCCTTAGTTTGTGCCATTAAGCACTGATCCTTTCCTTTTCCATGGACAGGAGGGCAATCTGGGCCTTAAGCTTCTTGTATTTAGCTTTGTAGCTATCATCAGGCCGATTGAAATTAGGGACAGGGGGCCAGTTTGGTTGTTCAACTGACTAGATCTGCATTCCTTCATAAAGTGACCTTTCTTGCCACACTTATAGCATGTAAGATTGGTCTTATCCAGAGAGCTGGAGCTGGAAGCATTGTTGGGGCCATTAAATCTTTTAGATTTATGCTTAAACCTGTTGAAGGTTTTAGCAATCATGGCGACCAGATCATCATCGTCAGTTTCATCACAACCATCACTGATTTCAGTGGTCAGGCCAGAGTTCAAGAAACTATTTAACATCTCCTTCATTGAGTGTGCCTGGACACTCTCTGCAGACATTAAGGCAGCACAAGGTCGCTCAGGTACACTAGCAACCTTGGAACTCTGGGCATGGTTCATGGCATCCTGCTCAGCCACCAGTCTTGCAGCATTATTATCTTCAGTGAATCTGAAGGCTCCATAGAGCGATGCAAGAGTATGGCTGTGCAGGGTTTTACCTTGTCTTAAGACAAGAACCATATTTTCCCATTTGGAAGGAAGAATATCACAAAACTTCTCAAGAAGAATATCCTTATCCTTCTCTACACCCAAGCCTCTCAACTGATTAATGAGGCTAGAAAACCTGGTGTAAGTACCAGTTAGACTTTCATTGGGCAAAGCAAAGAAGGATTCATACTTCTTGTTCAAGGCAACCTTTCTGGTGACAATAGTGTCATCACCTCCTTCAAACTGAATAACTAATTCATCCCACATTGACTTGGCACTGGGGAACAACACAAGTGTTGGAATTAGATCTCCAGGAACAGCTCCAAGGATCATGTTCTTGAGTCTGGTGTCCAGATCTACAAGTCTACGATCCTCATCAGACCAGTGGTCTTCGAGCTTTTCTCTGGAACCTCTTCTTCCAGTTGGATCGAGAAGAGGACTTACCCCAAGAGACATGGGTATATACGGTCCATCCTTAAGGATTTTTAGCATATACCTCTCTATCCCACCAAAATGCAAAAGCATTCTGGCCTTCCATGTACCAAAGGTCTCACTATTTCCATCAAATTTTGGAACAGGAGTGTTAGAATAATGTACATGGACGTGATTTGGGGCAGTAGGAGGAGGAGGGTTTGTATTAACATTTTGAAAAGGTGGTGTATTAGTATTCAAAGGGTTTTCACCTTGACCAGAACCATCTCCACCTTCAGTAGTAGTCATCTAAGCAGATCTAGGCAAGTTTATTAGCCTTCTGCTCTGATACCATTTGTAAGTCCCAACTCAATAGATGGTACTACCTGAAGACACCTCTATGTCGATGGTGGAGTTACTTTGCAATATAAACGCTGAACTGGAGACGACCAGTTACAGAGAGTATATACCAAGTTCTGGATAGATTACTTATTTAAGTGACAATAAGTAAAGAACAATGCAATAATATAAAATACTTGTAAAGTAAATTGGTGAGACAATATGTAATTTTCAAGTGTAATTTATTTATTAACTTTAAATAAATTACAAGGTTGTTGCGGAACCAAGATAATACAAGTATGTAAATATCCTAACAACCTATGAACTACAATTGATCTACACTTGGAATTTCTCTGAACAATCAAAACACTTAAAGTTGTGAAATGTTCCTTTTTACGATTGAGAGAATATTGCACAAGTTCACCAAGAATATTGCAGGTATGCAAAGTGTGAAGTGTTCTTACTTGTTATTCTTGTTGTGCAATGACTTGTATTTATAGGCAAAGTTAACATTGGATGTTAACTTTGGCCGTACAAATATGGTTGAGAACATTTAAGGAATAACATTTAATTCCTTAAAATACTGTGTAAAGTTGCAGTATAAAGCAACTTTACTCAACCAGCTTTATGTACTTTTTTGTACTTAAATAATAAGATAAATCTTATTATCCGGGTAATAGCACATAAAGCATAAAAGTCAATTCCTCGTAATCAGTGTAAAGCTTTGTAAGAGCTTTTCACTGACGGTCTCCAGTTTGTAACTGACTAGAATGTCAACTGGGCTTCGCTGCCATTGTCATTCTCTATCTTCCACTTGTTGTCTTCGACTCCAACTGGAAGGATTCTTCAACTGGTCAGTTCTCAACTGGAGGAAGTCTTCAGTTGCGTTGACTGTACGATGCAACTGACTTCAATATATTTCTGGACAAATCTTCTTGGTCTCCAGGTGCAACTGGAGACTGGCCAGTTTCACTAAAACTGGTCCTAACAATACATTATAGTGAAAGTTCAACCCAAAGTACCTAAAGGGCAAGCCACACTATGTATGTGCAAAAACTTTAATAAGTGTAAGCCATGGCTAAACACTTAGAAAATCTTCCTTTTTTTTCATCTATTAGATGAAAGTACATACGCTTCTCACCGGGAAGCAAGATAAAAAAAAAATCACATAAGTGTGAGTCACAAAGTGTGACAAGCCAAAAATGGGCCCGACTTAAAACTAACCAAATTTATTCATCTTTTTATTCATCGGATAAAAAGATAAGCACTTCTCACCGGGAAGTGATATTGATGAAGGGAAAACAAAAAGATCACTCTACTCACATCAATTTTACGTCTTATTCATTCATCGGATGATAAGATAAGCGTTTCTCATTGGGAAGCGGCGCGCATAACATTATGTTCATCTTTTTATTCATCGGATAAAAAGGTAAGCACTTCTCATCGGGAAGTGACAATCCTCGCGAGTAATATAATTCATAAGACCTAGACGTGGCAAAGAATAAATAAAAATTCAAATGTAAAGATATTAATTAAAAGTCCTTTACCAATTGAATTTGGGGACTTGATGCTGGCAAAACCACTACTTAGCTTAAACATTGGCTCAAGAAATATACGGGCATGGATTATGTTCCTCCATTATGAATGCGGGCATGGATTATGTTCCTCCGTTTTCATTTATCGGATGATAAGATAAGCGTTTCTCATTGGGAAGCAGCGCGCATAACATTATGTTCATCTTTTTATTCATCGGATAAAAAGGTAAGCACTTCTCATCGGGAAGCAAGATAAAAAAAAAATCACATAAGTGTGAGTCACAAAGTGTGACAAGCCAACAATGGGCCCGACTTAAAACTAACCAAATTTATTCATCTTTTTATTCATCGGATAAAAAGATAAGCACTTCTCACCGGGAAGTAAGATAAAAAAAAAATCACATAAGTGTGAGTCACAAAGTGTGACAAGCCAAAAATGGGCCCGACTTAAAACTAACCAAATTTATTCATCTTTTTATTCATCGGATAAAAAGGTAAGCACTTCTCATCGGGAAGTGACAATCCTCGCGAGTAATATAATTCATAAGACCTAGACGTGGCAAAGAATAAATAAAAATTCAAATGTAAAGATATTAATTAAAAGTCCTTTACCAATTGAATTTGGGGACTTGATGCTGGCAAAACCACTACTTAGCTTAAACATTGGCTCAAGAAATATACGGGCATGGATTATGTTCCTCCATTATGAATGCGGGCATGGATTATGTTCCTCCGTTATGAAGGCGGGCATGGATTATGTTCCTCCGTTATGAAGGCGGGTATGGATTATGTTCCTCCGTTATGAAGGCGGGTATGGATTATGTTCCTCCGTTATGAAGGCGGGTATGGATTATGTTCCTCCGTTGTTATGAAGGCGGGCATGGATTATGTTCCTCCGTATGAAGGTTATGCCACTCTCTAAGTTTAGACACAAAGATATTTTATAAACCTCTTTATGTCTAAACTTGGGGGACTTGATCACGTATGTAGTGACATACATGTTAACATGGACAAGGGCATGGGAAGACAATACTTTTGGCCCATCCTATTTATCTATATATAATATACAGTGGAGGACAACGGTTGTGGGACAGACAGGCACTTGCCCATTTAGCTTATAAATACCTTTCCCCACTGATGGATAAGGCATAATTTCATCCATTGACAATCGTTCGTCCACTCAAAAATACACATCCCTTCTAGAGTGAGAAATCAATATTTTTCTCACTCTAGGTTATCTTCTTATCACCTTAGGTTCGTCAAGAACTTAGTAGGTTTGCACTCTTATATTGAGGAGATTAAGAGGATAACATGGTTAAACACCATCGTGATTGAGCCCGACAATCAATGCTCAAACATTGAGTCCGATGAATTATGTTTCCCCGTATGAAGGCTATGACACTGTGTAAGTTTAGACACAAGCATATTTGGGAAACTTCTTTATGTCTAAACTTGGGGGACTTGATCACGTATATGGTTACATATGCGTTAACAAGAATTGTATATGTACGAAATATATAAGTTTATCTATGTAGGCAAATATATAACAAGAAGTAATTATATATAGCCAAGTCAACTATAAATATTATAAATAAATACATATATTCTTATAACAAATTTGGGTTACAAGTAATAAAGCCCACCTCTTTGGCCTTATCTGTAAAAACACCAACTTCTTGGCCTTATAAATGGCTTCTTGTTGAGGGACATCCCAAGCATAATGTATTTGATACATTCTATACAGAGAGAATAATATCACTTCACTGCTACTACTTTATATTTTTTTCAATTACGCTGCCATCAACCACATCAGATCATGAAACATCCTTCTAGGATATCAGAAATCAAAATATTTCTATCCTAGGACAACCATCCTCACCTTAGGTTCGTCAAGAACTTAGTAGGTTTGCACTCTTATATTGAGGAGATTAAGAGGATAACGGTTAAACACCATCGTGATTGAGCCCGACAATCAATGCTCAAACATTACTTAATAACAATATCATCATATTCAACATTTTTTATTTAAAACTATTAATTATGTTACTATGAAAACTTAATATGTTTATCTCGGGGAAAATAATTATAGTAGTATAAAATATATATTAGCTATTATTCTATTAGATATATATTAGCTATTATTCTATTAGATATATATTAGCTATTATTCTATTAGATATATATTAGCTATTATTCTATTAGATATATATTAGCTATTATTCTATTAGATATATATTAGCTATTATTCTATTAGATATATATTAGCTATTATTCTATTAGATATATATTAGCTATTATTCTATTAGATATATATTAGCTATTATTCTATTAGATATATATTAGCTATTATTCTATTAGATATATATTAGTATTATTCTATTGATATATATTAGCTATTATTCTATTAGATATATATTAGCTATTATTCTATTAGATATATATTAGCTATTATTCTATTAGATATATATTAGCTATTATTCTATTAGATATATATTAGCTATTATTCTATTAGATATATATTAGCTATTATTCTATTAGATATATATTAGCTATTATTCTATTAGATATATATTAGCTATTATTCTATTAGATATATATTAGCTATTATTCTATTAGATATATATTAGTATTATTCTATTGATATATATTAGCTATTATTCTATTAGATATATATTAGCTATTATTCTATTAGATATATATTAGCTATTATTCTATTAGATATATATTAGCTATTATTCTATTAGATATATATTAGCTATTATTCTATTAGATATATATTAGCTATTATTCTATTAGATATATATTAGCTATTATTCTATTAGATATATATTAGCTATTATTCTATTAGATATATATTAGCTATTATTCTATTAGATATATATTAGTATTATTCTATTGATATATATTAGCTATTATTCTATTAGATATATATTAGCTATTATTCTATTAGATATATATTAGCTATTATTCTATTAGATATATATTAGCTATTATTCTATTAGATATATATTAGCTATTATTCTATTAGATATATATTAGCTATTATTCTATTAGATATATATTAGCTATTATTCTATTAGATATATATTAGCTATTATTCTATTAGATATATATTAGCTATTATTCTATTAGATATATATTAGTATTATTCTATTGATATATATTAGCTATTATTCTATTAGATATATATTAGCTATTATTCTATTAGATATATATTAGCTATTATTCTATTAGATATATATTAGCTATTATTCTATTAGATATATATTAGCTATTATTCTATTAGATATATATTAGCTATTATTCTATTAGATATATATTAGCTATTATTCTATTAGATATATATTAGCTATTATTCTATTAGATATATATTAGCTATTATTCTATTAGATATATATTAGTATTATTCTATTGATATATATTAGCTATTATTCTATTAGATATATATTAGCTATTATTCTATTAGATATATATTAGCTATTATTCTATTGATATATATTAGCTATTATTCTATTAGATATATATTAGTATTATTCTATTAGATATATATTAGCTATTATTCTATTGGATAAATATTAGCTATTATTCTATTAGATATATATTAGCTATTATTCTATTAGATATATATTAGCTATTATTCTATTAGATATATATTAGTATTATTCTATTGATATATATTAGCTATTATTCTATTAGATATATATTAGCTATTATTCTATTAGATATATATTAGCTATTATTCTATTAGATATATATTAGCTATTATTCTATTAGATATATATTAGCTATTATTCTATTAGATATATATTAGCTATTATTCTATTAGATATATATTAGCTATTATTCTATTAGATATATATTAGCTATTATTCTATTAGATATATATTAGCTATTATTCTATTAGATATATATTAGTATTATTCTATTGATATATATTAGCTATTATTCTATTAGATATATATTAGCTATTATTCTATTAGATATATATTAGCTATTATTCTATTAGATATATATTAGCTATTATTCTATTAGATATATATTAGCTATTATTCTATTAGATATATATTAGCTATTATTCTATTAGATATATATTAGCTATTATTCTATTAGATATATATTAGCTATTATTCTATTAGATATATATTAGCTATTATTCTATTAGATATATATTAGTATTATTCTATTGATATATATTAGCTATTATTCTATTAGATATATATTAGCTATTATTCTATTAGATATATATTAGCTATTATTCTATTAGATATATATTAGCTATTATTCTATTAGATATATATTAGCTATTATTCTATTAGATATATATTAGCTATTATTCTATTAGATATATATTAGCTATTATTCTATTAGATATATATTAGCTATTATTCTATTAGATATATATTAGCTATTATTCTATTAGATATATATTAGTATTATTCTATTGATATATATTAGCTATTATTCTATTAGATATATATTAGCTATTATTCTATTAGATATATATTAGCTATTATTCTATTAGATATATATTAGCTATTATTCTATTAGATATATATTAGCTATTATTCTATTAGATATATATTAGCTATTATTCTATTAGATATATATTAGCTATTATTCTATTAGATATATATTAGCTATTATTCTATTAGATATATATTAGCTATTATTCTATTAGATATATATTAGTATTATTCTATTGATATATATTAGCTATTATTCTATTAGATATATATTAGCTATTATTCTATTAGATATATATTAGCTATTATTCTATTAGATATATATTAGCTATTATTCTATTAGATATATATTAGCTATTATTCTATTAGATATATATTAGCTATTATTCTATTAGATATATATTAGCTATTATTCTATTAGATATATATTAGCTATTATTCTATTAGATATATATTAGCTATTATTCTATTAGATATATATTAGTATTATTCTATTGATATATATTAGCTATTATTCTATTAGATATATATTAGCTATTATTCTATTAGATATATATTAGCTATTATTCTATTAGATATATATTAGCTATTATTCTATTAGATATATATTAGCTATTATTCTATTAGATATATATTAGCTATTATTCTATTAGATATATATTAGCTATTATTCTATTAGATATATATTAGCTATTATTCTATTAGATATATATTAGCTATTATTCTATTAGATATATATTAGCTATTATTCTATTGATATATATTAGCTATTATTCTATCGGATATATATTAGCTATTATTTATTTATTTATTATATTAAAATTATTGGGTAAAAAGTGTAAATTTGTTATGGAAAACAAAAAAGTGTAAATTAAAGTCAAAATTGAAAACAAAAGTCAACTTTAAAAAATCAAGAGCTGTGATTGGTCGATAAGTTATTAGAGCAACGGTACTTTAGTATAATAGATAGATTGATGTGGGAATTATGATTCAATTATTCATTGGGCATTTAGAGAATTTGATCTTTGTATCACCTTAAGAAAAACTTCTCCTTAAGAAAAAGCTTCGTCTATTTTATTTTCGTTTATAATAGTATACACATGTAAATAGCAGTCCATGATTTTTTTAGAAAAATTGAAATTAATGTGTATATAAAATTTGTAAATAACATTCAATACATATATCAAAAGTTATGGTAACCAATTCTCTAACATCCGGTTCTAGATTGCCTAATACAAGGAAGAAATTTTCTAACATTTTCCCACAAGGTACATATTTAAATACATTTAATGAATTCAATGTTTCATAAATTATAAATATTTACATCCTAAAATGGTAAGTTTTATGTTGCATTAAAGCCTTTTAGATTCATTTATAAAAAAATATTAGTTTATTAAATGGGATATGCTAACTAGTGCCCCAGGGCACTAGTTATCATGCATTTAATGAAGTCTGATTTTCTAAAAATATGAAGATATGCATTTATGATTCATATAAAAATGGTAATTATTAGATTAAATTAATGAGCATTATATGTAATTTTTGATAATTTAAGAAATTCAGACTTCATTAAATGCACCATAACTAGTGTCTCACTAGTTAGCAAATCCCAATTATTAAATATCTATCTAAACATATTAAAAAAATTCTTACAAAAAAATCTGTAACATCCCAAACTTTTTTAATTAACGGTTGACTTGAGTCGTTAAGTCAACACTACGTGTCCGTTAAGTCTCTAGGAGATTTAATGCTTAGATGTGTTTAATGTGCTATATGTGTAAGGCTTTAATGCCTTAATGATTGATGTATTAATGTGTTTAAGGTATATTTATATGCCTTTAGAGGTGCTTGAAGTGTTTAATGTGTTGTAAGTATTCCCTATAGGTGTTTTGAGCTAAATATGAGCCGTTTGGAAGCTTAGGGACTAGTTTTGACATAGGGTTAAACTCAAAAACGGGTTAAGGGTCTATTAACCTGTCATTAGACTCATAATACAGAGATTATACTTTTCCTTTGAAGCCCTAGCCGTCCCCTTGGTTCCATAGCATTCTATTATTCGATTTCATCGTTATTTGGTTGATTCGAGAGTGTTTTGATCAAGTTTTTGCATCCTTATTGTAATCTCCAGGTGTTAAAGGTATAATAACATTGATTTTATGTCTATTCAATCATATAATTCGTTCCATAACTGGTCTAGGTCATTAGAGGATCCATTGATGTCGAAAACGTGTGTTTTGATTGATTCGATGACCTAAAACGTTTGTTATTGTGATTCAAATCAAGTAAGGATTAATCAACGATTTCATTGCATCATTATGGTCTTAAAATGTTGAATTTTGAGGTACAAAAGTCGTTCATAAGGTTTGGGGTCGTTTGGGGTGTGTTTGGTTAAGTTTTGGAGGTTAAACAATGAGGTAGTCGCTGATCTGATGCTAACTGCGACACATCTATGTGGCTGCGATGCAGTCAATGACCAGCGATTTTGGCTGCGACGCATCCAGCCCACTGCGATGCATTTAGCGACTGAAGTTTTTAAATGACCATAACTTTTGAATCGTAACTCCGTTTTTGACAAATAAGCTATCCATGGAATCGTGAGAGAGAGTCTACTTTCTAATGGTAATGCTTTTAAAAGATTATTCTAATGTTGAAGTACCTGAAAGGTTGAATTAGTGAGTGAAGGTCGAGTTTCGTCGAGTTCTGTGAGCTCTAAAGTATTAATCGAATGTCCGATGCATCAAGCATTGTCATGGGTCATGTTTATAAATATTTAGGCTTGATTCATGACCATAAGTAAGTGGGTACTCGTTTAGCTCATTATGGTCGTTCAATGATTATAGGTAGTCGGGAATACTTGCAAAGCTCGGTAACTTACGTTATCATTTGTTGTGCGCTTCTACGAGGTAAGATACACAACTTTGACACGCTGAGGGTTCAACGAAAACATAGTTTTCATATAATAACTTTCCCAAATGATATCTTGTTTGCTTATGGGTATTCGGGATTATACGTGAGGTGATATGGGCTATGTAGATGATTATTGAAGCCTGAAATGCTACCCCAATAATATGAGATGATGTGGTATGATGTGAAATGTTATGTAATGCTTTGAGATGTTTTGAAATGCGATATGCGTTAATGATATATGAAATGTGCATGATTACATGGCTTGTTCATCTAGATCACTAGACTTTATAAGTTGCCATGACACGTGCACGTTTAAGGGCCCAAACGTTAATGTGATGTGATGTAATGTGATATGTGAAAATGCTCGAGCTAATTTACAGAGATGAAAGTGTTAAGCTTAACCCGTACAAGCCTTTGCCAGGGTAGTGCGCTTGATGTGGTTGCTTGGGTGGCTCCTTGCAACGAGGTCCAACGTGAAGAGTAACTCCGGGAGGTCTGACCAACCCCATTGTCTTGTACATACGGACTACTCCGGGATTGGCTTGCCATTCCTTAACGACATTGATGGACCGCCGTAAGGCTTATCTATCTAGTCGGGTGTGAGGTTCCCTGTATGGTCTTATGACCGCCTACACACAAACTTACACCTTATATGAGATGCGTGACTCATGTCACACTTTACAGAGATGCTTACATGTTAAATGAGATGTAAAAGATGACTAGGCACATCTAGGATGATACATCCTATTATGAAGATGTCTGATGTGGTGATATGTTATGAAAGATGTGATGCTTTGATGTGATATATGCCTTAACGATATACTATGACTTTTCTATAATGTTTAAATGGACAAATGATTTATTAACCATGTGTTATCTTACTTAGCTAATTCGTTAGCTAACACTTGTTTCTTGAAATGTGTTGTTCCCCCAGGTATAGCAAGCTTGAGATAATTGATGAATAAAGTGAGAGGCATGGGTAGATTGCAATGAAGATGGATTTAGTTTACCCATAGTAGCTTCTCGTATTAGACAATCGTTTTTTTGTCTAGACATTAATGACTTGTAATTACTTAGATGTCGGTTGTTTAATGTTGGGCAACCGTTGGATTTCCATTTGAACTTATTGTGATGACATTGCTAGTAACACCATTTAATAAATGAACCAAATAGATCCTTTTGGTTTTATCTTTTAAAGTTTGTTTCCGCTATCGTTTGACGCCATTAGGCGAATTTATTTTGGAAATCCATAATTTTAAACGGCGGGTGTTACAAGTGGTATCAGAGCAATGGTTTAAGTGAACCAATGACTATAGGTATGCCATAGGAATTGGACTTAAACCGATATGGGACAAGTTAGGCTTAAGTAGTTGTGCTTTAGCCATAAGAGTGAGATGTTTTTAGGACGGGTTGGGATGAGTGAGAGTGTAGGATTAAGGCTTTATGATGATTGTTTGATGATATGTGAATATGTTTTTAGCCTTTATTCTTCCGTTTCTCACTTCTCCGTCACTAAATTATTCTATTGCTACGATAGACGGTCCCCGAGGTGATGTGCTATTTCCCTAACTGAATTTGATAAATGTGCGCTGTAATTTATGTGTGAAGTGGTTGAAATGAAAGGAAATTTGGAATTAGGTGAAATGGTATCCCGTCAATGGTGTCCAACCCACGAGGTTAGTGACAAGGACCGCAATGGAAATGAGATGTTGTATGGATGATAAGGATTGCGTGAATGGAATTGGTGAAAAGAGTGTGATACCCAAATATGGTAATGAACATGCATGTGAAATGATACAATTACAATTATGGTCCGAAACATAATTGCAAGTGTATCACGACGCAAGCGTGTTTGTTGTGCCATGCTTGTGTTGACCGGTGTAGAAAGTAACGAAGTTGGTGAGATTTCTATGTAGTGTTATTTTATGTGTTGAGAGTAAAAGTCATTTTATAGATCTAATGATGTCGGTGCCAGAGATGTGTAGAATTGTTTACTCATTGTGATGAAAGACATATTTGTAGTTTTACATTATGTGTTTTATGTGAATACTCTATAGATGTTGATGTTGAAGGTGTGATGAAAGGACTATGTTAAGCTAAGATATGATGATTGTGGATTGCATTCACTGCATGGATCTCATAAAAAGGATATGAAGGTAGTATCCGTCGAGTAAATATGTGAGGACTCCTCACACTGTAAAGTTATGTCCTAGTGCGATGAAGTAGTAATGGTGGTGAGGGATATTTTGATTACTCCCTCAACATGGCAGATTTATCCTTCTCATTAGTTTTACATGCCTTCTACGCTATTTGGAGTGATGTGATGCTGATGATGTATTGGATTGAGAGATGTTGATGTTGTTCTTTGTCCTTATCGAATCATGTGTTTAACCGTTCAGGTGGAGGATGAGTTTCTTTCTTTCGACGTTCCATAAAGTTTTGTAGTAAGGTCATTTCTTTGACAACGAAACCCAAATTATTCTATCGACCAAATGTTATTTTCTCGCGTGTGTGATTTATTCATGAAGGGCAAAACCTTCTGTTTCTGATGTTGATGTGGTTTCTGAGTTTCCTGATGTGTTTCCTGAAGATCTACCTGGTCTTCCACCCGACCGTGAGGTCGAATTCTCTATTGAGCTTATGCCTGGTGCTACTCCTGTTGCTAAGGCACCTTATCGACTTGCTCCTACAGAAATGAAGGAGTTAATGACTCAAATTCAGGAATTACTTGATAAAGGTTTCATTCGCCTGAGTTCTTCGCCTTGGGGAACTCCTATTCTATTTGTTAAGAAGAAAGACGGGTCTATGTGTATGTGTATTGATTACCAGGAGCTTAATAAGCGAACGGTTAAGAATAAATATCCTCTTCTTCGCATTGATGATCTCTTTGATCAAATGCAAGGTGCTTCCTACTTTTCTAAGATCGATTTACGTTCTGGTTATCACTAATTGAAATTTGAGGAGAAGAGTGTAACTAATACAGCCTTCCGTACTCGTTATGGTCATTATGAATTCTTAGTCATGCCTTTTGGTTTGACAAATGCGCCGGCTGCTTTTATGGATCTTATGAATCGTGTTTGTCGCCCATTCTTGGATCATTTCGTGATTGTTTTTATTGACGACATCTTGGTTTATTCAAAGACTGAAGCCGAACATCGTGAGCATTTAAGGGCTGTTCTTGAAGTCCTTAGGGAGAAGAAGCTTTATGCTAAATTCTCCAAATGCGAATTTTGGCTTAAGGAAGTTCATTTCCTTGGGCATGTCATTTCTTCTGAGGGAATTAAAGTCGATCCTTCCAAGATTGAAGCCGTATCAAAGTGGGAGCAGCCTAAAACTCCCACGGAGATCAAGAGTTTCCTTGGTTTAGCAGGTTACTACCGGAGATTCATTCAAGATTTCTCTAGAATTGCTAAGCCTATGACCGAACTAACGAAGAAAGGAGTGAAGTTCTTGTGGACTAATTCGCAAGAAAGAGCTTTTCAAACGTTGAAAAAGAAGTTATGTGAAGCTCCTATTCTATCCTTACCCGAGGGCACTGATGATTTGGTTGTGTATAGTGATGCTTCTGCTACGGGTTTGGGTTGTGTTCTTATGCAGCGAGACAAAGTCATTGCTTATGCTTCACGTCAGTTGAAGCCTCATGAGAAGAATTATCCTACTCATGATTTAGAGCTTGCTGCAGTTGTCTTTGCATTGAAGTTGTGGAGACATTATTTATATGGCACTAAGTGCACCTTGTTTACCGATCATAAAAGCTTGCAGTACGTGTTTTCTCAAAAGGATATGAATGTGAGGCAAAGAAGATGGATGGAATTGCTTAAAGATTATGATTGTGAGATAAAGTACCATCCAGGAAAAGCTAATGTTGTGGCGGATGCTTTGAGTCAAAAAGGGCAAGCTACTAGTAAGTTATGTGCTATGGTTACTCGAGTTGAATCTGGGTTGCTTGAACTCATCAAGTCAGCTCAGGTTGAAGCTCTTTTGGATGCTAATGTGAATAAGGAAGGTATTGGTAAAAAGAACCGACTAGTGATGGAAGTGAACAGTCGTGGCCTTCAAACTTACAAAGGCCGAATTTGGGTACCTTTATTTGGTGGCAACCGAGAGCTAGTGCTCGAGGAAGCCCATAGGTCCCGATATTCCGTTCATCCAGGTGCAACAAAGATGTATGCTGATTTGAAGCCTATTTATTGGTGGCCAAATATCAAGAATGATGTGATAATGCATGTGCAAAGGTGTGTAACGTGTGCTCAAGTCAAAGCCGAGCATCAAAAGCCTTATGGGAAATTTCAGCAACTTGATATACCTCAATGGAAATGGGATCATATAACCATGGACTATGTAAGCAAGCTACCAAGGACGCCTAAGAGTCATGACATGATATGGGTTATTGTTGATCGTTTGACGAAAAGTGCTCATTTTCTCCCCGTTCGTGAAAATGCTCCAATGGAGAATTTTGCTAAATTGTACGTCAAGGAGGTGGTTACTAAACATGGTGTTCCATTATCTATTGTATCTGATCGTGACACTCGTTTTGTTTCGACTTTTTGGAAGAGTTTCCAACGTGAATTGGGAACAAGAGTTAATTTGAGCACGACTTATCATCCTCAAACTGATGGGCAAAGCGAGAGGACGATTCAAACTCTTGAAGATATGTTACGGGCATGTGTGATGGAGTATGGTGGTGCTTGGGATGAGCACTTGCCACTTGTCGAGTTTGCATATAACAATAGTTATCATGCAAGCATTGGAATGCCGCCTTTTGAAATGTTATATGGTAGAAAGTGCCGAACTCCAAGTTGTTGGTTGGAACCGGGTGAAAGGCAACTTGCCGGACCGGAAATTGTACAAATAACGGCCGATAAAGTGAATGTTGCTAAAGAAGCCTTACGTGTTGCCCGTGAACGCCAAAAGCAATATGCCGATAAGAAAAGAAGGCCTTTTGATTTCAAAGAAGGCGAGATGGTTATGCTCAAGGTTTCACCTTGGAAAGGCGTGATTCGATTTGGGAAGCGGGGAAAGCTAAGTCCTCGTTTTATTGGACCTTTCAAGATTCTTGAAAAGGTCAATGAGCAAGCATTTCGGTTGGAGTTACCTCCCGAGTTGGAGGGCATCCATAGTACATTTCATGTGTGCTACTTGAGAAAATGTCTTGCAAATGAAACCAATGTGATACCGTTGGAAGATGTAAGTATTGACCGAAGAAGAGGATTATTGATGAACCGGTTGAGATTCTTGGCCGGAAGCAAAAGAAACTCCGTAATAAGAACATTGATCTTGTTCTTGTGAAATGGAAACATACTCGCGGAGAGAGCATGACTTGGGAAACTGAGTCCATGATGCGGGAGAACTATCCTCACCTATTCGATGCTGAAGTGATTCCGAGGACGAAATCCTCTTAAGGGAGAGGTAATTGTAACATCCCAAACTTTTTAATTAACGGTTGACTTGAGTCGTTAAGTCAACATTACGTGTCCGTTAAGTCTCTAGGAGATTTAATGCTTAGATGTGTTTAATGTGCTATATGTGTAAGGCTTTAATGCCTTAATGATTGATGTATAATGTGTTTAAGGTATATTTATATGCCTTTAGAGGTGCTTGAAGTGTTTAATGTGTTGTAAGTATTCCCTATAGGTGTTTTGAGCTAAATATGAGCCGTTTGGAAGCTTAGGGACTAGTTTTGACATAGGGTTAAACTCAAAAACGGGTTAAGGGTCTATTAACATGTCATTAGACTCATAATACAGAGATTATACTTTTTCTTTGAAGCCCTATCCGTCCCCTTGGTTCCATAGCATTCTATTATTTCGATTTCATCGTTATTTGGTTGATTCGAGAGTGTTTTGATCAAGTTTTTGCATCCTTATTGTAATCTCCAGGTGTTAAAGGTATAATAACATTGATTTTATGTCTATTCAATCATATAATTCGTTCCATAACTGGTCTAGGTCATTAGAGGATCCATTGATGTCGAAAACGTGTGTTTTGATTGATTTGATTACCTAAAACGTTTGTTATTGTGATGCAAATTAAGTAGGGATTAATCAATGATTTCATTGCATCATTATGGTCTTAAAATGTTGAATTTTGAGGTACAAAAGTCGTTCATAAGGTTTGGGGTCGTTTGGGGTGTGTTTGGTTAAGTTTTGGAGGTTAAACAATGAGGTAGTCGCTGATCTGATGCTAACTGCGACACATCTATGTGGCTGCGACGCAGTCAATGACCAGCGATTTTGGCTGCGACGCATCCAGCCCACTGCGACGCATTTAGCGACTGAATTTTTAAATGACCATAACTTTTGAACCGTAACTCTGTTTTTGACAAATAAGCTATCCACGGAATCGTGAGAGAGTCTACTTTCTAATGGTAATTCTTTTAAAAGATTATTCTAATGTCAAAGTACCTGAAAGGTTGAATTAGTGAGTGAAGGTCGAGTTTCGTCGAGTTCTGTGAGCTCTAAAGTATTAATCGAATGTCCGATGCATCAAGCATTGTCATGGGTCATGTTTATAGATATTTAGGCTTGATTCATGACCATAAGTAAGTGGGTACTTGTTTAGCTCATTATGGTCGTTCAATGATTATAGGTAGTCGGGAATACTTGCAAAGCTCGGTAACTTACGTTATCATTTGTTGTGCGCTTCTACGAGGTAAGATACACAACTTTGACACGCTGAGGGTTCAACAAAAACATAGTTTTCATATAATAACTTTCCCAAATGATATCTTGTTTGCTTATGGGTATTCGGGATTATACGGGAGGTGATATGGGCTATGTAGATGATTATTGAAGCCTGAAATGCTACCCCAATAATATGAGATGATGTGGTATGATGTGAAATGTTATGTAATGCTTTGAGATGTTTTGAAATGCGATATGCGTTAATGATATATGAAATGTGCATGATTACATGGCTTGTTCATCTAGATCACTAGACTTTATAAGTTGCCATGACACGTGCACGTTTAAGGGCCCAAACGTTAATGTGATGTGATGTAATGTGATATGTGAAAATGCTCGAGCTAATTTACAGAGATCAAAGTGTTAAGCTTAACCCGTACAAGCCTTTGCCAGGGTAGTGCGCTTGATGTGGTTGCTTGGGTGGCTCCTTGCAACGAGGTCCAACGTGAAGAGTAACTCCGGGAGGTCTGACCAACCCCATTGTCTTGTACATACAGACTACACCGGGATTGGCTTGCCATTCCTTAACGACATTGATGGACCGCCGTAAGGCTTATCTATCTAGTCGGGTGTGAGGTTCCCTGTATGGTCTTATGACCGCCTACACACAAACTTACACCTTATATGAGATGCGTGACTCATGTCACACTTTACAGAGATGCTTACATGTTAAATGAGATGTAAAAGATGACTAGGCACATCTAGGATGATACATCCTATTATGAAGATGTCTGATGTGGTGATATGTTATGAAAGATGTGATGCTTTGATGTGATATATGCCTTAACGATATACTATGACTTTTCTATAATGTTTAAATGGACAAATGATTTATTAACCATGTGTTATCTTACTTAGCTAATTCGTTAGCTAACACTTGTTTCTTGAAATGTGTTGTTCCCTCAGGTATAGCAAGCTTGAGATAGTTGATGAATAAAGTGCGAGGCATGGGTAGATTGCAATGAAGATGGATTTAGTTTACCCATAGTAGCTTCTCGTATTAGACAATCGTTTTTTTGTCTAGACATTAATGACTTGTAATTACTTAGATGTCGGTTGTTTAATGTTGGGCAACCGTTGGATTTCCATTTGAACTTATTGTGATGACATTGCTAGTAACACCATTTAATAAATGAACCAAATAGATCCTTTTGGTTTTATCTTTTAAAGTTTGTTTCCGCTATCTTTTGACGCCGTTAGGCGAAATTTTTTGGAAATCCATAATTTTAAACGACGGGTGTTACAAAATCCTTACAAAAAAAATCCCCATTGGGAAACCCTTTTGTGCCCTTGGTTGTTCATGAATATACTTTGCAATTAAAGTTTGTCTAAATCTAAAGATTTTTTGGTGTGTGTCCTTACCTAAGGGCATGCTCTTCACTTGTCGAAAACTAAAGATTTTTTGGTGTATTTGACTTTTTAATGTATGTAAAAATATATAAGGATGTTGTATGGTTGGAGGTAAATTAAAGGCTTTGAAGGATTTATAAGGATTTGTAAAGATTTTTTTATGGATATGATGTGACAGCTGAACGGCTAAGGGTGTTTTAGCATTGAAGATAGCCTTAGTCACTATTGTTATAATATTTAAAAATTATTCCATATATTATATATAAATAAAATATAGATAATTAATATTTAAATAATATAGATATTGAATGATAAAAGTAATTAGAAAAAGATTAAAATTTTCAAAAATAAAACTTTTTTATTTGCTTTATAAAACGGTAAATATGTTTTCTTATTTATTTTTCTTATGTGGAAAAAATACTTATTAATAAAACAATTATTGTTATTAAAAAAAATACACGTTTGTTATATACTACCTAATAAACATTATAGCGTCACTTTCATTAAAAAACGTTAAATGCGAAATGACCATTCTATTTATAATGAATTAATTTACTTCATCAATTTCCAATATAATAAAAAATATTTTATACCTCTTTAGATCAATCACCTTTATATCAATTATCATCACCATTCGCCACTGTAACACCACCAACATCACCGTCACCCCAGGCGTCGTCACACGACACCACCGCTGCATTACGAAAGTATCTTTCTAGTAAAAACTCAAAAACACCTTGATAGTATTCAAAGATTAAAAAAAATAATCAACATTATTTCAAATAACTTCTTATATTGCAACTTATAAGAGCATTCTCAATCCCAACTTAAACTTATAACTGCAAGTTAATATGTGGCAAATATATCAATACAAATAACATCCCAAACCAAATACAACATCATACCTACGTTTGCAAATCCATATGCATCAATGCATCACTCAATTATTATAGAAAAAAAAAAAGTGACTTGTCATGACAACATATTCTTGAATAGTTTCGAATCTGTTTTTGATTAAATTGCGCTATAGGAAAAAGCTATTAACCAAAAAGTTGAGGTTTCTCAACCTATTGATCAAATAAGTCTTTTTACCCAATGATATCAACCTTTTATGAAGATTTTTTTCTTCAAAATAAGTCTTTCATTCTACATCATTAGAGATGTCCTAACAACATCTTTTAACAGTTTATCCTCTCGATTAAATCTCATGACAACATATTCTTGAATAGTTTTGAATTTGATTTTATTCTAGAAAAAGTTCTACAATAAACATATAGTTCAAGTATCCAATTAAATAGTAATAATAATAATAATAATAATAATAATAATAATAATAATAATAATAATAATAATAATAATAATAATAATAATAATAATATATCGCAATCCTTTACTAAAATCAATCATAACTACATTGCACATACATTATAATAATAATAATAATAATAATAATAATAATAATAATAATAATAATAATAATAATAATAATAATAATAATAATAATAATAATAATAATAATAATAATAATAATAATAATAATAATAATAATAATAATAATAATAATAATAATAATAATAATAATAATAATAATAATAATAATAATAATAATAATAATAATAATAATAATAATAATAATAATAATAATAATAATAATAATAATAATAATAATAATAATAATAATAATAATAATAATAATAATAATAATAATAATAATAATAATAATAATAATAATAATAATAATAATAATAATAATAATAATAATAATAATAATAATAATAATAATAATAATAATAATAATAATAATAATAATAATAATAATAATAATAATAATAATAATAATAATAATAATAATAATAATAATAATAATAATAATAATAATAATAATAATAATAATAATAATAATAATAATAATAATAATAATAATAATAATAATAATAATAATAATAATAATAATAATAATAATAATAATAATAATAATAATAATAATAATAATAATAATAATAATAATAATAATAATAATAATAATAATAATAATAATAATAATAATAATAATAATAATAATAATAATAATAATAATAATAATAATAATAATAATAATAATAATAATAATAATAATAATAATAATAATAATAATAATAATAATAATAATAATAATAATAATAATAATAATAATAATAATAATAATAATAATAATAATAATAATAATAATAATAATAATAATAATAATAATAATAATAATAATAATAATAATAATAATAATAATAATAATAATAATAATAATAATAATAATAATAATAATAATAATAATAATAATAATAATAATAATAATAATAATAATAATAATAATAATAATAATAATAATAATAATAATAATAATAATAATAATAATAATAATAATAATAATAATAATAATAATAATAATAATAATAATAATAATAATAATAATAATAATAATAATAATAATAAAATAAAATAATAATAATAATAATAATAATAATAATAATAATAATAATAATAATAATAATAATAATAATAATAATAATAATAATAATAATAATAATAATCAATTAATAATATTAACTAAATAATAATAATAATAATAATAATAATAATAATAATAATAATAATAATAATAATAATATTATTATTAGTTAGGGTTTAAAGTAAAACCCTTCTACGATCGCACACTTGACACCCCTATGATGTATGCTAGTACCCGATCACGAACTCACAAACCCGGTTGTGTTTTCCCTTTAATGAAGCCGAACCAAGAACAAAACCCTTTGCTTTTAATCTCACAAGTCGACAAC
Organism: Erigeron breviscapus; assembly: GCA_034093135.1. Classification (NCBI taxonomy): domain Eukaryota; kingdom Viridiplantae; phylum Streptophyta; class Magnoliopsida; order Asterales; family Asteraceae; genus Erigeron; species Erigeron breviscapus. The sequence continues at coordinate 14,241,989 of CM067169.1, read as the reverse complement.
CTTTGGAGGAAAGAAAATAATAATATTTTCTTTATAAACTTTGACTAGTTCAAAGAAACAAAGAATTGCTTTTGTTTTGGGATTTCGACAACTTCATACGGAAGTTGGTTTTTCACGGCAATCAAGAGAAGAGAGAAAAGAATGTTTAGGGTTTTACAAATCTAATTGTCACTCAAAACCCTTAAACCTTAACCCCTATATATAGGGATAAATGTTAGGGTTTAAAACTTGATGGACAAGTTTAGTCAAGGCTTTCCTAAGCCTTGAAAAACCGGCCCCATAAGTGAGATTAGGAAGTTTCCATAATTCCTAATTTTCACTTAAGTCCTTCTCTTTTCAATGTATTTAATTAATAAACGTTTATTTAACTTTTAACGTTCGTTTATTAATCATTTCGTGATCATATTAATTAATATATTACTATAACATATTAATTAATTACATAGAGTTTACGTGTCATTTTGTGTGACCCCGTAGGCTTAAATGATTTCCGGACATGCGTTTATTTAACGTGATCACATACCAACAGCTCCCACTTGAGCATGTTATATAAAGGCAATAACATTGGTTAGCGTCTAGCAACACGCCAATGCTCCCGGAAATATTTAAGTATAGTTTCTAAAGTATCATTTGAAATGATTTAGTCTTTATTATCCATTTGTTTCAGATACCTTGTTAATTATGGATATGGATCAATGTCATTCCATAATTTAACGATTATGTTTCTCATTTCTACAACTAATTAAGATTACCAAATTAATCGAGACAACCTCTGGAGTTCATTTGGGTATGGCCATACAAACATCTTAATTAATTAATGAGGGTGCCAAATGGTATCATTCTTCAGTTGCAAATTGAAGGAACAAATCCTATATTGACTACACGTGTTAGTCATGTCGTTTCACTACATTTCTGAAAATAGCCCTTTGTTACTACCTTGTTCAGGATAGTTAGAACTATATCAAGAAAATGCAATCCACACATGCATAACTTTCTTGTATCTCAAGTCTAAGGATAAATAAAGCAACCATTTCACGAATTTCACTTAATGACGCCGATCCATAAAGTGATGATTCGTTAAGTGGGGTAGTCCGATATGCATCTCTATGGATACCATGTGAGTTTGGCAGGACCATCTTCATATATTCATAAGAATATTACCAATCTCTCAGATATGTCTTAGTTTAACCATATTCCCATATAGTTAATCGACAATGGACATTTAGAATATTTAAAATATTCATGGATTTAAACATGCAAATATAGGACACAATTATTATTGAAATGAAATCACTCATACCAAGTATATAAATTCATTTATTGAAATAACAATTGTTTAACATCCCTTATCCAAATACCAATCACAGATTTACATGATATAACCAGCTAATTTAAGTCCTCTGCCCTCGGCATGCTTATTGAGCTTTCCTTTGACAATGCCTTTGTAAAAGGATCAGCTAAGTTATAATCTGTGTGAACTTTGAGTATCTTAATTTCTCCTAGTTCGATTTGTTCACGTGCAAAGTGATATCGTCTAGGATAATGTCTGGCACCTTTCTGAACTCTGAGTTCATTGGCAATGATAATAACTCCCGTATTATCATAGTACAGATCCATAGGTGTGTTATTTGAGGATCATCACGTTAAAATCCAAAAATAAACTTTCTAATCCAGACAACTTTCATGGCGGCTTCTTAAGGCGGCAATATACTCAGACTCTGTCGCATGCATAGCAACTGTGGTTTGCTTCTAGCTCTTGCATTCCACCTTGCCTTCATTTAAAACGAAGACATATCCCGACTGAGATTTTGTATCATCTTTATCAGTCTGAAATCCAACATCACAGTATCTATTCACTTTGAATTCTGTATCGGGATTTCCTCCATACACCAGAAAATCTTTAGTAGCACACATGTACTTAAGAATATTCTTATAGCAATCCAGTGATCCTCACTCGGATTCTATTGATATCGGCTAACGATATTTTGCGCGAACGCAATTTCAGGTCAAGTGCATCTTACTGCATACATAATATATCCCACAGCCAAAGCATAAGGAATTCTTTGCATACGCTCCACCTCCTTAGGTGTAGAAGCACTGTTCTTGCTAGATAAGTTAAGTCCTTCTTTTCAATATAAGCACTTTGACTTAATCCAATCAACCTTATCAATATAAGCACTTTGACTTAATCCAATCAACCGTTTTATTTTTATCTATATAGATCTTGATTCCAAAAATTAATGCTACTTTACCCAAGTAACATTACTCCCACTAGCTTTGCGATATACACATGGCTCATCAGGATTTTGAGCAAAACCAAAACTTTTTATCTCCTCATCAAACCTTTTATTTCAACTTCGTGATGCTTGCTTTAGTCCATAAATGGACCTTTGAAGCTGGCACACTTTGTTGGAATATTTTAGATCGACAAAACCTTCTGGATGAACCATATAAACTTCCTCTTCTAGAAACCCATTTAAGAAAGCGGTTTTGACATCCATTTGCCATATCTTAAAGTCATAGTATGCTGCTATGGCTAAGATGATCCTAATAGCTCTAATGTCCGCAACGGGAGAAAAGGTCTCCTCATAGTCAACTCCATAAGTTGAGTATAGCCTTTTGCCTCAAGACGAGCTTTATAGGTGTGTATATTTCCATCCATGTCGGTCTTCTTCTTGAAGATCCATTTACACCCAACGGTTCTACCATTTGGTGGAAGATCAACCAAGCTCCAGACTTGATTATCTTTCATGGATTTCATTTCCACATTCGCAGCTTCAAGCCATTTTTCAGATTTCGGATCTGATAATGCAGCACTGAAATTAGGAGGTTCATTTAAGTCTCCTAATACGTGTTCTTCAGACTCAACCATAAGATTTAATCTTTCACGAGCACGTATTGTCCTTGAGGACCTACGAATTGGAATCGCATCATCTTCAACTTGAAGTTCATGAGATTCATCTCTTTGAACATTCCCCCCCCCCCCCAAGTTGATGATTGCTAGTATTTTCAGAAGTTGACACATCTTCTTCTTGAGTCTCATCAAGCTCGAAAATCCTCCCACTGTTTTCTTGAGATATGAGATTCTTTTCAAAGAACTCAGCATATCGAGATACTTTAACAGTGTTGTCGGTAGGAAAGTAGAAGTAGTAACCCATCGTTTCCTTTGGGTATCCTACAAAGATGCACTTAACAGATCTAGGTTCAAGTTTGTCAGGCGTATCTCGTTTCACAAGTGCCTCACAACCCCAGACCTTTAAGTAAGACAAATTGGGAACACTCCCATGCCACATTCATGCGGTGTCTTGTCAACCTTCTTGGTTGGAACCATTTTGAGAATGCGTATAGCAGTCTCTAGAGCATAATCCCAAATTGAAAATGGGAGTCTTAAGGTTCATCATTTAATCTAACTATGTTTAACAAGGTTCGATTTCTCCTCTCAGATATACCATTATATAGGAGTAAGCTCTTGGATAAATCCACAAGCTTTTAGATAATCCTTAAACTCTTGGCTTAAGTATTCTCCACCTCGATCCGAACGAAAATCTTGATAGTTTTACCGAGTTGATTTTCTACTTCATTTTTAAACTCTTTGAATGTTTCGAAGACTTCATGTTTATGTTTAAGCAAGTAAACATAACCAAAACGACTGAAATCATTCATAAAAATGATGAAGTAGCTAGCACCTTTCTTGACACATGTCCAAATGGGCCACATACATCGGTATGTATTAGTCCAAGTAGCTCTTTAGCCCTTCTCCGTATAATGCGGAAAAGACTTTCTTGTCATCTTGCCGGAAACACAAGACACGCATTTGTCAAATGATTCATCATTTGATTGTAAGGCCACTTCACTTTGAAGACTACGTTTCTTGCTAACGACAATGCCAAAAACACGCATTTATCAAATGATTCATCATTTGATTGTAAGATCCCTTCATGTTTGAAGTCTTTCAATGTGTTTCTTGCCAATGTAATGTCAAAGACACGCATTCATCAAATGATTCATCATTTAATTGTAAGATCCCTTCATGTTTGAAGTCTTTCAATGTGTTTCTTGCCAATGTAATGTCAAAGACACGCATTCATCAAACGATTCATCATTTAATTGTAAGATCCCTTCACGTTGAAGTCTTTCAATGCGTTTCTTGACAAAATAAACAAGATGACAATGTCAAAGATATGTAGAGTCCAAGTTAAACTTGACTCTTTTGCTATTGAATTATCATTTGAATCACATCAACACTTATAATTCAATTTTGAAGATACTTGAAGAACTGGTTAAACCAGCTTGCTTCTTCTTCTCGTTCAACTCAGCTAGATACTTAGGACAATTCCTCTTCGAGTGTCTCACATAGTGATGACAAGCCTGATCTTTATCCGTATGCTCCTTTTGCCGAAGGGGTCTTTTAAGGTTTTGAGACTAAAACACCTTGCTTTCCCTTACCAAAGTTCTTGCCCTTAGCTTACGGTTGTTTTGCTTTCTGAACCTTTCCCCCTTTGATCATAAGAACTTGGGGTGTAGCAGATTTCTTTGGAAGCCTTTTTCTCAAACTCATAGTTTAGCCTTTCCAAGTGCTCAAAGTACCTCTTCATCTTGAGTACATGAGGACTCACCGGTGTTCCATACTCGTTTTTCAAGACATGAAGTATTTCAACAAGTTCAAACAATTCCACTTCAGCTTGTTTTCCATAGATAGACTTGAGTTCTTTGATCATATCACACGGATTATGCAATCCGAATTGATTGTTGAAGTCTGGGAGTCATGCTACCCAACATCAAACAAACAACCTCATTATGTCTATCGAACTGAGTATTGTATTTAGCCTACTCTGCAGTCATAGCATTGGCACCCGGAACAGCGGGCATCTGCATTTCAAGGACATCAGATTTCTTCTCAGCTCTTAGAACTATTCTCAGCTGACCAAATCAGTCATTGAAGTTGGTTCCAGAAAGTATTTCCCTTTCTAGCATCGACCTGAAAGCCGATTGGTGTATGTTTTGTGAAGGATTTGTTGCCATTTACAAAACAGATTCAAGTTCAATTATCGGTATTTTCGATAATTAATCCTTAAGAAATTAATTTACCCATGTTAAATTCATTTAACAATTAATTTCATTAAGGCTAGGATCCAATTGACATACCATCATTTCATCAGTTGATCTGCTAGAAATGACGTACTCAAAAGGTAAGTGACGAGCAATAATTGCATTACAAGTGCAATTCCTAGATTTATGGAACTTACAACAACACTTATTAGGGGTAGTAAGTGTTTTGTAAACATGTTTTGTCCCATCTTATGCCACGGGTCAAGGATCTCACCTCTTAACTCGCTTTAAGTCGCCCAATTAAGAACATGTAAATAGTCTACCACCGGTCTCACGATGGAGTAGTAATTTACCTTGTAAGATACAATTCGCCTACGGTCTCACGTAGGAGCAAAAAGCACTTGCAAGTGTTCTTAGCAAAGTGGGTGGCAAAGACTTAACTTTGAATAGGTAATGCATTTGATGTGAATCAAAAGTTTATGTATGAAGACTCATGCAAATCTTCATAACATAATGTTTAATAAAATCATTTTTATAGTCTTAGCAACACAAGAGAGCTCGGTAGCTCCATTCGAACGCACAAAGAAGCGCAAGAGCAAAGGTTTGCGATAGACGCAATTAAAAACCCGCTCTTTTAGGAGGCTAACGCACTCCGACTTATACCTCTCTTAGAGTTTGTTCAAATGGGTGAGCCGGTGTATCTCAAGGTTGTAAGACTCCAATTTTATTAAAACAAAATCTTATTTCGATAATTCTTAGTCAAGTTTATTCTTTTCTAAAATAATTTTGCATCACCATTTATACCACAATAAATATGCAAAATAATAAACTTACTAACTGTTAACTAATTAATCATGCAACGAGTTAAGGTGCCACCTAAACATGGTCACTATGGTTCATGCATATGTCTAAGTCGGCTCCCCCTTCCAAAGAAGAGGACCACATACATCAAGTTACCTTGATTGCGTAAGCCTTTAAACAACTAATTAGCAAGTAATTCACATAAACATGCTGACTGGAAATTTCCAGTAGCTTCACGACCTGTTTAGACCTGTTTCTGGTCAGAATCAAGCTTCGACCAGAACTACAAAGTTGTAGCCCTATGAGTTGGGCATCTACAGTCCAAAAATCAGCTTCTAACTCATTACGATTTATCTTTTATGAATTTTTAGTGAACTGTCGCAAAGCAGAAAAATCACACGAAAAATTCACATAGTCACACAATTATCTAATAATTAACCCTAATTATTGGATCATTATGCTTAGCTATTTATATCTCTATATCTAAGTAATAATCATAAAGAATTTTGCATGAATTCCTTATGATTTTTACTTCTATTTAACAACTTTAAATAAATAAGGTACATAACATGCAATTTATATCTAATAAACATGTTAATTCACATTATCAAAACTTGCTTAGAGGGTTTCAATTAACCATTAAAATTAGGTTGAATTAATTAAACAAAAACCCTAATTTTATTTAATTAAAAACGAATTTAATTAAAAAATAAATAAATAAAACAATTTTTAATATTTAATAATTAATTAAATTCGAACCAACCCTAAACCCCCCTTCAAGTTTTGATCTTTGTAACTAATAGATCACATATGTGGCTCTGATACCACTGTTAGAATATAAGCATATAAACGTATAACAATTCACGAGTACGCAGCGGATAAGAACGTATATGCAATCACATTAATTAACAAAGAAGGAATCGAATATGTACCTTTTAGCGTAAGCTTCCAATAAGATAATAATAATAATAATTATTATTATTAATTAGGGTTTAAAGTAAAACCCCTCTACGATCGCACACTTGACACCCCTATGATGTATGCTAGTACCCGATCACGAACTCACAAACCCGGTTGTGTTTTCCCTTTAATGAAGCCGAACCAAGAACAAAACCCTTTGCTTTTAATCTCACAAGTCGACAACCTTTGGAGGAAAGAAAATAATAATATTTTCTTTATAAACTTTGACTAGTTCAAAGAAACAAAGAATTGCTTTTGTTTTGGGATTTCGACAACTTCATACGGAAGTTGGTTTTTCACGGCAATCAAGAGAAGAGAAAAGAATTGTTTAGGGTTTTACAAATCTAATTGTCACTCAAAACCCTTAAACCTTAACCCCTATATATAGGGATAAATGTTAGGGTTTAAAACTTGATGGACAAGTTTAGTCAAGGCTTTCCTAAGCCTTGAAAAACCGGCCCCATAAGTGAGATTAGGAAGTTTCCATAATTCCTAATTTTCACTTAAGTCCTTCTCTTTTCAATGTATTTAATTAATAAACGTTTATTTAACTTTTAACGTTCGTTTATTAATCATTTCGTGATCATATTAATTAATATATTACTATAACATATTAATTAATTACATAGAGTTTACGTGTCATTTTGTGTGACCCCGTAGGCTTAAATGATTTCCGGACATGCGTTTATTTAACGTGATCACATACCAACAAGGCGTACTATTACAAAACGAGTTAATACCCAAAATGGTGTAGTTGAAAAATATATTTACCAAAATGGTGTAGTTTAAAAAGTATTTACCAAAATGGTGTTTTTTATAATAATATTTACTAAAATGGTGTTTTTATCAATTTTGTAGCATTTTGACTAAAAACTAGATTGTACTTGTTTTATCAACTCTACTAAACTATTAAACTTAAAAACTTAAAATCAAACTAATTATGTAGTTTTTAATGTTCTGTTTTCTGATCTTCTATTAGGCACCTGTGTTTGTATAAATTTGTGCAGTTTCTTAAAAGCATGCAATATATTATTGGTACAAATTAGTGATTAGGAGATCTCAGTTTGTGAGGATGGTTATTTGTAACGATACCTTTTTTAGCTATCTATCTATTGTTGTATATAATAAGTTATAGTCTAATGTAAAAATAATATTATGTAAACGGATAACAGTTTTAGGAGCGTTATTATCAATGGAAGGAGTCGACATTTACAGTTGCATAGATGATATTATGTTATCCATCACAGTATGTTGCTTAATTGTTTATCCACCTTTACAGTTGACGGTAACCATCATAACTTGGTGTTAATTGTATCCGTCGTAACGCGCGGGTATCATGCTAGTAGATAGATATTAGTTTGATTTTAAGTTTTTAAGTTTTAATAGTTTAGTAGAGTTGATAAAACAAGTACAATCTAGTTTTTAGTCAAAATGCTACAAAATTGATAAAAACACCATTTTAGTAAATATTATTATAAAAAACACCATTTTGGTAAATACTTTTTAAACTACACCATTTTGGTAAATATATTTTTCAACTACACCATTTTGGTAAATATATTTTTCAACTACACCATTTTGGATATTAACTCGTTGTGATTGTGATGTGACATTAGATTATAGTCCTAAATCGTATTGAACATCTTTTATTCCCTGAGTCATATCATTTTATCACATTTATCTTGCACTTGATTAATTGGATGCTACAAAAAGAAGTAACACCGATTGTAAATTAGGAATCAAATCTACGATCCACTTTTCTTACACTAACCACTAAGGACATACACTTTTTCATAAAACTTCAGGCAACTATTTTACCAAATCTTCTGTGATTTATTCTCGCTGGTCGATAACTAAGATGTTACATTATATTTCGTTGTCACAACTCACAAGCTCGGTGAAAAGAGATACCCATTAATGTAAAAATAATCAAAAATTAAATCACTCAATAGTCGATAGTCAATACTCACTACACATGGCATGAAAAAATATTGTATATATAATCAAATTCTTATGGCTAGAAAAAATAAAAATAAAGCTAACTAAATAAGATACTCCGTACCAGATTTCCTAATATTTAAAATTAAAGTTTAAAAGACGTGTAATCACCATCAAACTTATGGTCTAATAATGTAATAGAGTATTTATTTTAGCTTTATCCGGCAGTTGCTCTGGCTTTTTGGCATTTTCCTCCAAAAAATACACGACTTTTTCGCCTATCAACTTTCATGTAATATTAAACCCCGTTCTAAAAAACAAAACCTTATAACTAATTAAAATTTAGGCGCGTGGTGACCCGACCAGTAAAGTGGTATCTCGACCCGACTATTTGCAGCGATAATCGCTGCAAATAGTCGTGTACATATCCGTACACTGTTGACTATGATAGTCAACAGTGCTTTTGTCCATATTCAACTATTTGCAGCGATAATCTGCAATATAGTGATATATTTAATATGTGTTAGTACTATTTAATATGTGTTAGTACTATTTAATATGTGTTGTCATTTAATATGTGTTAGACTATTTAATATGTGTTAGTAATTTAATATGTGTTAGTAATTTAATATGTGTTAGTAATTTAATATGTGTTAGTAATTTAATATGTGTTAGTAATTTAATATGTGTTAGTAATTTAATATGTGTTAGTAATTTAATATGTGTTAGAATTTAATATGTGTTAGTACTATTTAATATGTGTTAGTATATTTAATATGTGTTAGTACATTTAATATGTGTTAGACTATTTAATATGTGTTAGTAATTTAATATGTGTTAGTAATTTAATATGTGTTAGTAATTTAATATGTGTTAGTAATTTAATATGTGTTAGTAATTTAATATGTGTTAGTAATTTAATATGTGTTAGTAATTTAATATGTGTTAGTAATTTAATATGTGTTAGTAATTTAATATGTGTTAGTAATTTAATATGTGTTAGAATTTAATATTGTTAGAATTTAATATGTGTTAGTATATTTAATATGTGTATAGTAATTTAATATTGATTGCATTTAATATGTGTTAGTACTATTTAATATGTGTATAGTAATTTAATATTGATTGCATTTAATATGTGTTAGTACTATTTAATATGTGTATAGTAATTTAATATTGATTGCATTTAATATGTGTTAGTACTATTTAATATGTGTATAGTAATTTAATATTGATTGCATTTAATATGTGTTAGTACTATTTAATATGTGTTAGTAATTTAATATGTGTTGCATTTAAATGTGTTAGACTATTTAATATGTGTTAGTATATTTAATATGTGTTAGTACATTTAATATGTGTTAGACTATTTAATATGTGTTAGTAATTTAATATGTGTTAGTAATTTAATATGTGTTAGTAATTTAATATGTGTTAGTAATTTAATATGTGTTAGTAATTTAATATGTGTTAGAATTTAATATTGTTAGAATTTAATATGTGTTAGTATATTTAATATGTGTTAGTAATTTAATATGTGTTGTCATTTAATATGTGTTAGACTATTTAATATGTGTTAGAATTTAATATGTGTTAGTACTATTTAATATGTGTTAGTATATTTAATATGTGTTAGTACATTTAATATGTGTTAGACTATTTAATATGTGTTAGTAATTTAATATGTGTTAGTAATTTAATATGTGTTAGTAATTTAATATGTGTTAGTAATTTAATATGTGTTAGTAATTTAATATGTGTTAGAATTTAATATTGTTAGAATTTAATATGTGTTAGTATATTTAATATGTGTTAGTAATTTAATATGTGTTGTCATTTAATATGTGTTAGACTATTTAATATGTGTTAGAATTTAATATGTGTTAGTACTATTTAATATGTGTTAGTAATTTAATATTGTTAGTACATTTAATATGTGTTAGTACTATTTAATATGTGTATAGTAATTTAATATTGATTGCATTTAATATGTGTTAGTACTATTTAATATGTGTTAGTAATTTAATATGTGTTGCATATTAAATGTGTAGACTATTTAATATGTGTTAGTATATTTAATATGTGTATAGTAATTTAATATTGATTGCATTTAATATGTGTTAGTACTATTTAATATGTGTATAGTAATTTAATATTGATTGCATTTAATATGTGTTAGTACTATTTAATATGTGTTAGTAATTTAATATGTGTTGTCATTTAATATGTGTTAGACTATTTAATATGTGTTAGTAATTTAATATGTGTTAGAATTTAATATTGTTAGAATTTAATAGTGTTAGTATATTTAACCGATGAGGTATATTAAAGGGATTTTATATGTGTTGTTAAACAGTTTAATATGTGTTAGTACTATTTAATATGTGTTTGGTTGTTAAATTGATTGCATATGTAAAATGTTAGATATTTATAAGTATATAATTTAATGATAACTTAAAAAATAACTATTTTAGGTGTTCGATTCACACGAAGAATTGTTCAACTGGGCCAAAAGTACAGCAAAAGAGCTTGGTTATGTGTTAATCAAACGACGAACAAATTCCAACTTAGCTGGTGTAACAATTAAAGTGACCATAGTCTGTAATCTTTCTGGGAAAATGGATAATAGGATAATCGGGCTCGTTAAAAAGACACTTAAATGTGAGTGCCCCTTTAGACTGGAAGGTCGTTTGACAAGTGATGGTGATTGGAGGGTAACCGTTATAGACGACACACATAATCACTATCCAGCTAAGAATCTGGGGGGTTACGCGTACGCAAGAAGGTTGACTGAAGAGGAGAAATCATTTGTAGAAGTTGAATATCATCGCGGTACTCCGCCCAAGAGGATGTTAAAGCTGTTGAAAGAAGAATTTCCTGGAAACTTGACCCGCAGCGAAGACATTTACAATTTTCAAAAAACATTGCGGAAGAAGGCAACCCAAAAAAAAAAAAAAAAAAAAAAAAAAAAAAAAAAAAAAAAAAAAAAAAAAAAAAAAAAAAAAAAAAAAAAAAAAAAAAAAAAAAAAAAAAAAAAAAAAAAAAAAAAAAAAAAAAAAAAAAAAAAAAAAAAAAAAAAAAAAAAAAAAAAAAAAAAAAAAAAAAAAAAAAAAAAAAAAAAAAAAAAAAAAAAAAAAAAAAAAAAAAAAAAAAAAAAAAAAAAAAAAAAAAAAAAAAAAAAAAAAAAAAAAAAAAAAAAAAAAAAAAAAAAAAAAAAAAAAAAAAAAAAAAAAAAAAAAAAAAAAAAAAAAAAAAAAAAAAAAAAAAAAAAAAAAAAAAAAAAAAAAAAAAAAAAAAAAAAAAAAAAAAAAAAAAAAAAAAAAAAAAAAAAAAAAAAAAAAAAAAAAAAAAAAAAAAAAAAAAAAAAAAAAAAAAAAAAAAAAAAAAAAAAAAAAAAAAAAAAAAAAAAAAAAAAAAAAAAAAAAAAAAAAAAAAAAAAAAAAAAAAAAAAAAAAAAAAAAAAAAAAAAAAAAAAAAAAAAAAAAAAAAAAAAAAAAAAAAAAAAAAAAAAAAAAAAAAAAAAAAAAAAAAAAAAAAAAAAAAAAAAAAAAAAAAAAAAAAAAAAAAAAAAAAAAAAAAAAAAAAAAAAAAAAAAAAAAAAAAAAAAAAAAAAAAAAAAAAAAAAAAAAAAAAAAAAAAAAAAAAAAAAAAAAAAAAAAAAAAAAAAAAAAAAAAAAAAAAAAAAAAAAAAAAAAAAAAAAAAAAAAAAAAAAAAAAAAAAAAAAAAAAAAAAAAAAAAAAAAAAAAAAAAAAAAAAAAAAAAAAAAAAAAAAAAAAAAAAAAAAAAAAAAAAAAAAAAAAAAAAAAAAAAAAAAAAAAAAAAAAAAAAAAAAAAAAAAAAAAAAAAAAAAAAAAAAAAAAAAAAAAAAAAAAAAAAAAAAAAAAAAAAAAAAAAAAAAAAAAAAAAAAAAAAAAAAAAAAAAAAAAAAAAAAAAAAAAAAAAAAAAAAAAAAAAAAAAAAAAAAAAAAAAAAAAAAAAAAAAAAAAAAAAAAAAAAAAAAAAAAAAAAAAAAAAAAAAAAAAAAAAAAAAAAAAAAAAAAAAAAAAAAAAAAAAAAAAAAAAAAAAAAAAAAAAAAAAAAAAAAAAAAAAAAAAAAAAAAAAAAAAAAAAAAAAAAAAAAAAAAAAAAAAAAAAAAAAAAAAAAAAAAAAAAAAAAAAAAAAAAAAAAAAAAAAAAAAAAAAAAAAAAAAAAAAAAAAAAAAAAAAAAAAAAAAAAAAAAAAAAAAAAAAAAAAAAAAAAAAAAAAAAAAAAAAAAAAAAAAAAAAAAAAAAAAAAAAAAAAAAAAAAAAAAAAAAAAAAAAAAAAAAAAAAAAAAAAAAAAAAAAAAAAAAAAAAAAAAAAAAAAAAAAAAAAAAAAAAAAAAAAAAAAAAAAAAAAAAAAAAAAAAAAAAAAAAAAAAAAAAAAAAAAAAAAAAAAAAAAAAAAAAAAAAAAAAAAAAAAAAAAAAAAAAAAAAAAAAAAAAAAAAAAAAAAAAAAAAAAAAAAAAAAAAAAAAAAAAAAAAAAAAAAAAAAAAAAAAAAAAAAAAAAAAAAAAAAAAAAAAAAAAAAAAAAAAAAAAAAAAAAAAAAAAAAAAAAAAAAAAAAAAAAAAAAAAAAAAAAAAAAAACTTTATGAGTCGCGCACACTAGAAGAGTACACCAAAAATGAAAAAGATTTAAAAGAGAAGATGGGAAAAGATTTAGACAGTATGTAAAGTGCACATGAATTTTTTTATTTTTTTTGGTAAATCACATATATCCAAACATCCTAACCCAATGTTAAATTTACAGAGGTTTACAAGTACCTGCAGAAGGAGTGGCTTTCCCCGTACAAGGAAAAGTTTGTGTCCTTTTGGGTCGATCAGCATCTCAACTACCGTAACTACACTACCAACAGAGTTGAGGCTGAGCATTCACTCCTGAAGTCCGAGTTGAAGGGGAGATGTACATTTCACAGAATAATTGAATGTGTTAATGATATCCTCCTCGGACAAGATACAGAAATCAAGGGCCAACTGGAGGAGAGCAGGATTTTTAGAGCTGGTAAACACAACTACCCATGTTTGAAAGACCTGCTTTGTGTTGTATCTGTGACAGCTCTAGATATAATGGTCGACGAAATTAAACGATTCAAAAGTGAGATCGGTAAAGACTTGAGAAAGTGCGGGTGTAAGGTTTGGATTAGTTGTGGGCTGCCATGTGCATGCCGTCTAGCTGCGTACATGCATTACAGTAAGTTTATCTGAATATAATCAATTGATGTTTTTTTGGGTCAATGAAAAAATATTATACCTATTTTTCAAAAATGTAGGCAAACGTGTTGAGGTGCATAACATAAATGACTTTTGGAGAAAGCTAGACTTGACACCGTCGACGTGCCTTCCGGACAATGATCATCGAAAAGACTCCGACGATGACGAAGCTTTCGACGATTTAGTAGAGGATGTTAAGGTCCAGTTTAAGCAACAATCGAAGGCCCAGAGGAAAAACTGGATATCAAAAATTAAAGACATCGTCTATCCGGGGAGGACCAAAATTAAGGACCCTTCCGTTATTATTAACAAACGTGGAAGACCAATCGGGTCAAAGAAAAAAATACCTCACGTACGTCCAATCATAATTCGAAGTATAGTTAATTGATTTTGTTATGTAAGTGCACTCTATTTGTTAGTTTACTTCGAAATCTAATTAACTGATTTATTATTTGTTGCAGGTGCCCGACATTAACAAACCAGCGGCAAATACTGCACCTTCTGGTCTTCAAAAATCCAAGTCCGTTCAATTTGCCCGACCGACTTTTCAGGATACCCATTCCATGGGTGGGTTTTCTGATCGTTTTTCGCATGCGTCATTATTTGGAGAGGGCCAGTACGGGAGACACAGTGAATACATGAGCACACAATCACGTTTCTTCGACGAACCTGAAAGCCAACCACAATGGCCTGACAGTGGGAGACAGAGTGAATATGTGGGCACCAGTTCAATTTTCTCAGACACTATTTGCAGCGATTATCGCTGCAAATAGTGTAGGTCGAGACCCCACTTTTAAATGGTCGGGATCCTCCGGGCGTAAATTAAAAATGAAGCTACGACATTGAAACGTCAACACAAGTAAAACTGTCACAAGCAGTATACAAGGTTCTAAAATAAAAAGGCATAACATATAAAACAAAGGTTGATCGTAATTTTGTGGTTAGTGATAAAAGCAGAAAAGAAAAAGCATTTTCCATTTTTTTGGTTTTTTAGAGATACCGATAGTTATATTGTTATTTGATTGTATTGTAACAAGGTTTAATTGTCCACACATTACTACGAGACAAATTCAAAATTATTAAACAATAGAATACATATAAGATAATGTTTGTATATACATCTGTGCATACAAGCCGATCGGACCCAAAATCTTAGCCATGTAGAATCGAGCCGGATTGATCCTCTTTAGATCAAATAACCCTCGATCTGGATTTTTCTCTCGCTTGGTCGAACCTATATCTAATACCTTCTTTCTGTCTCTAGCCCGATCCCGCGCCAAGTACTCTAGTAGATGTACTCGGATGGTGTTGTATTGGCATTTTAAATCCATTATACTCGATGCACCGCAAGAAACTTCTTTTAAAATTGCATAGATGAAATGCCTAATTAAACTTAGATGTGTGGTTCACCTTCACTTATAGAATTTATTAAGGGAAAATTACGTAGATGGTCATATTTTAGTGTGTATATCTTATTTTAGACACCTATAAATTTTTTTACACATTTGGTCAATAATCTTACTTTTTTTTTTTTTTTTTTTGAAAGGTGTGGATCATTTGCTCGCAACAGGGGATCTAACTTACGTTGTCTTAACCGGGTCCGTGCTAGAGAGCCCCCTCACCCTCAATACCTAGTAGGAGGAGAAACCCCAACTAAACCGCCCGAAGGCACGACATTTAATTGAGATAAAACTCTGCCCCCTCTGCAGGACTCAAACCTGTTTTACTGGAGGACTTTATTTGTAAAATTCCTTAGAATGTGTTTCCCATGTCTCGAACTCAAAACCTCCAGCATATAAAGCCGGTGCTCAACCACTAAGCTATAATAGAAAGTACGTCAAACTTACTTACCATACCATACATCTTTATAAGAAATGAAACCATCCAATCAAATTATGCTATGTGTCCATTGTAGGGTTCTTTTGTGAGGTTTCATTTCTTTCGTAAAAATGAATAAAAATTAAATGCGCGTACAAAATGAATGGTTATTATCTGCATTAATTTAGCATATGTACATGCATATGTGATGTAAATTGAATGTATCAAGAAATTAGTCGACCTCTCCATAGTTATCCTATTAAAGGAGAACATGTTATGGTTCTTTTGTTTGTGGTGCCCCAATTTTAGAGTGAGGTATAAGGTGCATTACGCGCATGAAGGAGAAGAATTCTCCTGTTTGCAGCGCTTTGGTGTGGAGTGTGGACCATTAAAAGAAGCCGCCTTCATATGCAGAGTTAATGTAACACCTAGCCTTATCACAACACAATATTGTCCGGTTTGCCCGCAGGCTCACGACTTTGTTTCTGGTTGCTCGGACAAACTTCCCAGAAGGGTCACCCATTTGGCATTGCTGCCGCCCGAGCACGCTTAACTGTGGAGTTCTCCTCTCATTCACAGCCAATACGCCCAAAACGCGTTGTGTTATGTAAGACCAATTATATTACTTATAGCCAGGATCCCCCTTGTATGTCAGCGATGTATGCTTTCACACCCCTCAACACAACTCAACGTCCTCGTTGAGTTATGCAAGTGCGCCATACACTCCCGACAATCCCAAGGGTTGCTCTGATACCACTTGTAACACTCCGCCTTACCACAACACAATATTGTCCGCTTTGCCCGCAGGCTCACGGCTTTGTTTCTGGTTGCTCGGACAAACTTCCCAGAAGGGTCACCCATTTGGCATTGCTGCCGCCCGAGCACGCTTAACTGTGGAGTTCTCCTCTCATCCACAGCCAATACGCCCAAAACGCGTTGTGTTATGTAAGACCAATGGTATTACTTATAGCCAGGATCCCCTAACACCCGTCATTTTAAAACCTGGATTTTAAAAAGCTTTTACCTAACAACGTTTAGAAATGCGGAAACAGAACCTTTAAAACATAACTAATCCGTAACGGATAGTTCATTTATAAAAAGTGGTGTTACTACGTCCATATCATCAAAACAGTATAAGATAATCCAGATTTGGCACCAACATGAATGCCAACATAAATATTACATAAGTCTTAATAAAAGTAGCCAACATCATTATGGCCAAACATAAATGACTAAGCGGGGTAACTACATGTCTTCTTCATAGCAACTACCCGCCTCACCAAGCTAAGTCTTTCACTAGCCCAAACCTGCTTAACCTGAGGGAACAACGTTTTTCAAAAGAGCAAGTGTTAGCTTTAAAAGCTAAGTAAGATAACATGAATTTGAAAACATTTACTGATTCATTATATATTAACAAAATCATTTCATAATTGTTAATATCACATAATAATCATAACACAATAGGATCAACACTTTCCTATGGTGTCTATCATATCACACATGAGCAAAAGCATATCATAACATTTAAACAACGTACATAAATTAACACATTAGGATCCATCGTAGTCCTAAATGTGCCTAACATCATAAAGCTTTACTTTTCATCTTTCTTTTCTTATCTTTCTTTACTTTCTTTATTTCTTTACTTTTCTTTTGCCTAGACGTAGGCTATGTGACATAAGCCACTTATCTTAGGGATGTGGGGTTGTGTGTAGGCGGCCATAAGACCTTACATGGAGTCCTCACACCCGACTTGATGGGTAGACCTTACGGTGGTCCATCGTCGTCGTTAAGGAAAGACAAAGTCAATCCAACTGAGTATACCGTTTAAACTTTGCGCGTGTAGTGGTTAGTTACTCTACCCGGATACACTCAAACATAACTATGCCACGGGGAGGTATCTAGATTCCCACACCACGTGACCACATACACACTAGCTCCGAAGAACTAGCATGGGTTAAGCTTAACACAACTTTACTTATGCTCGAGACTTCTTAATTATATTAGCTTAGGCTACACTTTCACCTAAACTAATCACTTTCATCTTTCTTTACTTTATATTAGCTTAGGCTACACTTTCACCTAAACTAATCACATACATCTTTCTTTACTTTAGGGCCCTTAATCGTGCACGTGTCATGGCAAACCTATAGAAGTCTAGTGACTAGGTGATCAAGCCATGCAATTAATCATATGACATATATACATCAACATATCGTCATCACATATTAACATCACATCGTCATATCATAATAGATCTGTATCAACGTATCATTCATATCATAATATCGTTATTTCATAGTAACATCATATTGTCATGTCATATAAGCATCATATCATCTTAACATGATAGCAACATATCGTCATATCATTTCATTATCATAACATCATAGCAATGCGTTATCATATCATCAATTGCATTATAGCATCATATCTTTATATTAACACGACATCTTATCGTATTAACATCATATTATCTCATCTTTACATCATAAACATTTCATAGTAACATCATATTGTCATGTCATATAAGCATCATATCATCTTAACATGATAGCAACATATCGTCATATCATTACATTATCATAACATCATAGCATGCATAAGATTACCATTCATCATCAATGGTAACCATAATCAATCCCATAGTAACCTCCCATTCATTCCCGAATACATATAAACATACAACCATTCATTTGGGGAAGTTAACTTATGAAAACTATGTTTTGTTGTCCCTCATGTGATAAAAGATGTTATCTTACCTCGGTACCGCTCAATAATGAGTTACGTACGTCTTACAGTGCTTGCTAAGTGCTCCTGACAACCTAGAACGAGTATAAGATCGATCTATAAGCTAAACAAGTCAAAAGTACCAAACTGGGCAAATATGCTCCGCATGGCCAAAATATGCGCCGCATATTTTGAGTTTTCAGAAGTCAGAGAATTTCATGCGTTTGCATATGCTCCGCATATTTTCCAAAATTCAGAATATGCCCCGCATGGAAATTCCATGCTCCGCATATCGGGCTCCGATCAGCAAAACCCTAACTTTACTTGCTCTAAACGATTTCCATTCGAACCCAAACCCTTACCCCGACCTGGAGACATCAAATTGACCTCTTTTAAGACACAATTGATGACTTCAAACCATCAATTGATTCCTTGATCCTTTACAAACATAAATCACTTATTTGATTACCCGAATAACATGAAATCGATAAACGTTTTGCAATATAACCCAACCCAAACCCCATGGCCTGGATCGAATTCACATATATGACTCTTAAGGTCAGAGATCAAAGGAAAATCACCTATATTACCTGTAGATGACTTAGGGGATTCGAAATCTTAACAAAACTTGCTCGAAACACCACGAAACGAATAGATCTTGGAGGGAATTGCTTGGAATTGAGAGAAGGGGTGGCTTGGGGTGTATCACACGTATGAGAGCAGAAGAATGACAATTAGGGATTCCTAATTGCCACTTAACCCCTGGCCATCACCTCCTTAAGTTACATTTTAGATCCCTAGACTTCTAAACGTTGCATTCTTAGCTTAACTTTCCTACCGGGGCACTTAACAATCTAACAAGCACTTGACTTTCTTAACTTTACTTTAATTACTTTCATTTAACTTACTTTAATCAAATCATATTAAACACATAAGCATTTAATCACATGATCCCGTTTAGGGCACATAACTTAACGAAACCTAACGTTAACTAACGGAATAGTCAACAAGTCAAACACGAAAAGTTTGGGATGTTACAATTACCTCCCCCTTAAAAGGATTCTGTCCTCAGAATCATTTCGCCACTCATATATAAATAACTTATCCGTATCCTTAACTTTATCATATCACTTCTTTAATTCATTTCTTAATTCAAACAAGGAATCATACTATTCTCTTGTCTAACATAAGTAATATTCATGAAAATATTATGGATACGATTGACTTGGAAGGTAAGCTTATCCGCTACTTATACTTATTATCTCGTCACCTTGCCTTTCATAAACAATTGAACAAAAAGTCAGTACGCCATAGCTTTCGTTTCAAATCATATCTCTCCATAAAAACTTATGGCTAGACCATAATACTCACCTTGTTCATAATGAGCTTTCTTTGCTCATCACAAAACCTTTCGGACGATTTTGAGCTAGTCAAAATACTCCTTTAACAATTCTAACTTTATGAACTGTTACCTTCATGTTATTTGGCTCCACAACTTTCCTTTCAATAACATGTCGTATCATGAAATGACACCCAACGCCTACATCATAGTTGTCATCATATGTGAACTCAACATTAATAAATGAAAATCCCAATGCACCATCGCACGATCATATGATTTTCCCAAGTTTCTAAATCATTCTTTCTCTTTCCCATCAATCTAGGAGTGATAGGCATCACTTGAGTTCACCATTTCCCTCATACTTCGCCGAAACATCTTTAAAAATTATTTACATAACGGCCGTCTCGATTTGAAACATTCAACAAATAACTCTCACACTTTAAGAGAACTTCTTTAACATACATCTTTTCTTTCATATCCAACGAAACAGTGGAATAGTTCACCAAGAAATAAGCATTCTTGGACAACCTGCCTACTAATGTTCTTATCATGTCAGTACCTTTGGAATCCTAGACAACTTTGTTACTTAGTACATGATAACGTGACTCCTCACTTCCGTTAGAGGATCATTGAATATTTAATGATTCTATACAACTTTCGACACATAATGTTGTCTTTTGACACAAATCACACATCATTTATGAGAATTAACGTCACTTTGCTTCATAATAGGTCGCAATACATTTGTGGCGGCTTCCAAAAGAGTAGATTACCATGGTTCATGAGCTTTCTCAAGAACATCTCTTTGGTCATTTCGTTATCAGGTACCGAAATCTTACTTTTTAAACATATGGTTTTGCGATTGTTAGTTATGGATTTTCTGAATCCACACACATAATACCGACATCTTCGCCTCTAGAAACATTACCTTTGACTGACTCGTTGTAGTCAAGTGTTTACCATAACCTTAGAGTCATGGAACTTAAACACTAAATGGAACCTTGTTCCTTTCAACTCTAAGCGTCAGCTGCTCCCTTAACTTTTACTCACTTTTGGCGAATTTAAAATTAAGCCTCTTCGTGTAGAAAATCGTAATAACGCTCTTTACGCAAACATGATGTTCTTCGTCATACTTAGAATAGGCAAGATTGTCATCATTAAACGTAATGACTGAACGATCTAGAGAAAACTTTAGACTTGATTCCTTAAGTTCATGACACGGTAAGGACATTCGTTATTCATGAAGGTATTTTGAGAAACTCAATAGAGTCATTATGAGTGCAGAAATAACTTCAGCAGGACTTTCATCATCAACTTCAACATATGGTAGCGAGACCGTAAATCTATCTTAGAGTAGGAAATACATCTCGCATCCGTTATCGTTAACTCCTTCCTTTGAGTGAGAACAAAAGGTAAAGTGCCCTTGCATAGAAATAGCACTATATATAACAATCAATGGAGAACTTAACCTCTCGGTTATCGAAAAAGTTTCAAACTACAGATGACCTTAACTTTTGGAATATAAACTTTGCCTTGCATGAGTAAACCACTTAGGCGAGAAACATGGCCAATTCGGGATCAAATGTTTTTAAAACTTTTTTTCTTTTTTAGAAACTAGAAAATGACTTCACAGTTATACCTTTTAACTTTTCTTAAGGGAAAAACTCTTTATCCTGAGAAATAGTCATACGTAGGATTTTGTTAGAATATAGAATATCAACATCACCATTACGTCACATCGGCGAAGGCAATAAGCGATAGAACTGCTATAATGATTTACGTGCTGGTTCGTCATACATTCGTGTAATCTATGGAAGAATCTCCACCTATAAATACTCGTCGTAATCATCATGTATCTTCTCGTAACGAAACTAAAACTAAACAAGTCGTAAATACAAAACAGACCAAAATATGCGCCGCATGGAGGAAATATGCGCCGCATATTTCAGGTTTTTCGAAGTCAGAGGATTTTATGCGTTTCAGATATGCACCGCAGAATCTGGAAACTATGAATATGCACCGCATATCGGCTAAGATCAGGAAAGCTAATTTTCAACATGCTCCAAACAATCTCCATGTGCTCAAACAAAACTTTAACACTTCCCTACTTAAATGTTGCCGATGTTATGACACTGTGCCCATATAATGGAAGAGCTTCATGATTAAAGGGTTTAATCATCTTAGTATGAACTTCTCTACATGCTTCAGCTTCACCATGACTTACACCATAGATATTTTTCTACTCTTCACACATTCCATCATTTCCATCTTTACTTCATTTGGACCAACACAGACACAGTCGCACAAACACACATATGTCGTGATACATTTACAATTACGTTCGCGACCGGAATTGTAACTGTATCCTTCCAAACGTGTGCCCGGTAACCCTTCTGTGCATCACCTACTTATATCCCTTTAAGTGTCCAGCGTCAACTCTACTCGTCAAACTTCAGGTCCATGTCCTTTAAGCCAGTGGGCTCAACAACATTGACTACTAGTCACTTCACTTCTCACCTACCTTCAAACTTCATTTAACTTTATGTACATCATAATCATCATAAGCATTTAACCGGCTAAAACTTTTCACCGATCTTCACACATATCCACACACTCATTCCTGAAATTTCGTGAGGAGGAATTTGCCATTTTACCTCCAAGAATCGTTTATCACAATAGGGGAAGATATAACAACGGGATAGGCGAGAATTAGAAGAATTAAAGCTACTTGAAATAATCATATAATAGTACATAAAACACATAATAAGCCTTAATTCTACTCTCTCACTCAACCCAACCCATCCTACAAGCATCTTATCTTACGGTTGAAGCACAAGTACTAAAACCTATCATGTCTCATCTTACGGTTTAAGTCCAAGTCCTATGGTCAATAGTCATTGGTTCACTTAAACCATTTCTCTGATACCACCATGTAACACCCGTCATTTTAAAACCTGGATTTTCAAAAACTTTTGCCTAACGGCGTTTAGAAATGCGGAAACGAAACCTTTAAAACATAACTAATCCGTAACGGATAGTTCATTTATAAAAAGTGGTGTTACTACGTCCATATCATCAAAACAGTATAAGATAATCCAGATTTGGCACCAACATGAATGCCAACATAAATATTACATAAGTCTTAATAAAAGTAGCCAACATCATTGAGGCTAAACATAAATGACTAAGCGGGGTAACTACATGTCTTCTTCATAGCAACTACCCGCCTCACCAAGCTAAGTCTTTCACTAGCCCAAACCTGCTTAACCTGAGGGAACAACGTTTTTCAAAAGAGCAAGTGTTAGCTTTAAAAGCTAAGTAAGATAACATGAATTTGAAAACATTTACTGATTCATTATATATTAACAAAATCATTTCATAATTGTTAATATCACATAATAATCATAACACAATAGGATCAACACTTTCCTATGGTGTCTATCATATCACACATGAGCAAAAGCATATCATAACATTTAAACAACGTACATAAATTAACACATTAGGATCCATCGTAGTCCTAAATGTGCCTAACATCATAAAGCTTTACTTTTCATCTTTTTTTTCTTATCTTTCTTTACTTTCTTTATTTCTTTACTTTCTTTTGCCTAGACGTAATCTATGTGACATAAGCCATTTATCTTAGGGATGTGGGGTTGTGTGTAGGCGGCCATAAGACCTTACATGGAGTCCACACACCCGACTTGATGGGTAGACCTTACGGTGGTCCATCGTCGTCGTTAAGGAAAGACAAAGTCAATCCAACTGAGTATACCGTTTAAACTTTGCGCTGTAGTGGTTAGTTACTCCACCCGGATATACTCAAACATAACTATGCCACGGGGAGGTATCTAGATTCCCACACCACGTGACCACATACACACTAGCTCCGAAGAACTAGCATGGGTTAAGCTTAACACAACTTTACTTATGCTCGAGACTTCTTAATTATATTAGCTTAGGCTACACTTTCACCTAAACTAATCACTTTCATCTTTCTTTACTTTATATTAGCTTAGGCTACACTTTCACCTAAACTAATCACATACATCTTTCTTTACTTTAGGGCCCTTAATCGTGCATGTGTCATGGCAAACCTATAGAAGTCTAGTGACTAGGTGATCAAGCCATGCAATTAATCATATGACATATATACATCAACATATCGTCATCACATATTAACATCACATCGTCATATCATAATAGATCCGTATCAACGTATCATTCATATCATCATATCGTTATTTCATAGTAACATCATATTGTCATGTCATATAAGCATCATATCATCTTAACATGATAGCAACATATCGTCATATCATTTCATTATCATAACATCATAGCAATGCGTTATCATATCATCAATTGCATTATAGCATCATATCTTTATATTAACACGACATCTTATCGTATTAACATCATATTATCTCATCTTTACATCATAAACATTTCATAGTATCACATACTTTATTCCATCATATCAACATAACATAACATATACATATTTCATTTCATCATAGCATGCATAAGACTACCATTCATCATCAATGGTAACCATAATCAATCCCATAGTAACCTCCCATTCATTCCCGAATACATATAAACATACAACCATTCATTTGGGGAAGTTAACTTATGAAAACTATGTTTTGTTGTCCCTCATGTGATAAAAGATGTTATCTTACCTCGGTACCGCTCAATAATGAGTTACGTACGTCTTACAGTGCTTGCTAAGTGCTCTCGACAACCTAGAACGAGTATAAGATCGATCTATAAGCTAAACAAGTCAAAAGTACCAAACTGGGCAAATATGCTCCGCATGGCCAAAATATGCGCCGCATATTTTGAGTTTTCAGAAGTCAGAGAATTTCATGCGTTTGCATATGCTCCGCATATTTTCCAAAATTCAGAATATGCTCCGCATGAAAATTCCATGCTCCGCATATTTTCCAAAATTCAGAATATGCTCCGCATATCGGGCTCCGATCAGCAAAACCCTAACTTTACTTGCTCTAAACGATTTCCATTCGAACCCAAACCCTTACCCCGACTTGGAGACATCAAATTGACCTCTTTTAAGACACAATTGATGACTTCAAACTATCAATTGATTCCTTGATCCTTTACAAACATAAATCACTTATTTGATTACCCGAATAACATGAAACCGAAAACTCGCGGCGCGAGGTGAACCATTCGCGGAGCGAAGGCCAATTTACACTATATCGCGGCGCGACCTGGAGAGATCGCGGCGCGAAAGCAGACCTGCACGAGCAAAAGTGCAGTTTTTGACCATTTTCGCCAAACCAAATCGTTTCCATTTCAATTCTTTCCATTACAACAACTATAAACCTGTTGAATGAACCCGGAAAACATACCATTTCACTAACCATTTCACCAATCCAACTCTTTTGATTTCCAAAACCTAATTCTAATAAAAATCCCTTTTATCCAACACAAACCCAAAACCCATTTCATATTCAAGGACTATTAACCAAATTAACAAACTGAAATAACCCTTAAATCTGAATCTATTCAAAATCAAAGTTTAAGTTTAAAAGAGATTTCTTACCAATTTGAAGTTCTTGATGAATTTGATGAAAAAGATGAAGATGATGATAATGATAATACTCCAAATATTATAGCTTTATAAGTCTTTCAATCCTTCCTTTGCAAAACCAATTTAATAGAAGAAAAGAAGAGAGAGTTTGAAAGTGTGTTGTGTGTGTGTTGGGTCGACACAGCCAAAGAAGAGAAAAAGGGGGGGAGGAGTTTGTTGTTTCCCTCCCTGCCACAAAACAACATTTCGGCCCATGTGGCTAAAATAGATATTCTCCTATACCCTTAATTTGGTAAAATGCTTACGATTAAATACCGTTTGACCAAAATGTTATAATTTAAAGTAAAGGTATTTTCCCTCGTCTCATTTAAGTTAAGACAAGCCAATAAAACTTCGTCAAACTAAACTTTATTTAAATCTTTATTTAAAGTTATTTTTTAAGACTCGGCATTCGTTTAAATAGCTAATAGTCTACGTCATCAGGATACGTCTAATTGAACTATATCAATTGTTCAATTATTTAATAATTTCCACGTCATAATCTCTAAATTAGACGAAATTATAATAATGATCGAGATTAAGACTAACTCGTTGCTAATAAATTACGAGTTGTCACAGCATCCCCGACTTCTAAGGATTTCGTCCCGAAATCAAGTCTTGCTCAGTAAACAGATGAGGATACTTATCTCTCATATAATCCTCACGTTCCCAAGTCGAGTCGGGTCTGTGTTTTGAGTTCCAACGAACTTTGACCAACTTGATACGACTACGTCTAAGTTGTTTGAGCTGTTGGTCTAGAATTTCAACAGGTTCCTCAACGAATTGAAGAGAGTCATTCACTTGCAACTCTTCGACAGGTACAACTAATGTTTCATCAGTCAAACATTTCTTAAGATTCGATATATGAAATGTGGGATGAACATGTTCCAGCTCTTGGGGTAAATTGAGCTTATAAGCCACGGAACCAATCCTTTGAACAATTTCAAATGGTCCGATATAACGAGGACTAAGTTTTCCTCGCACGCCAAAACGTGCAGTGCCTTTCCAAGGTGACACTTTCAACATAACTTTATCTCCTACTTGAAACTCAAGTGGTTTCCTTCTACGATCTGCATAGCTCTTTTGGCGATCCTGAGCCGCCTTCAGCCGTGCCCTAATTTCAACAATCTGGTCAGTAGTTTTCTGAACCAGTCCATATTTGTACAAACGACGCTCACCAGCATCAAGCCAACAGACAGGCGATCTACATTTTCGTCCGTACAAAGCCTCAAATGGCGCACATTTAATGCTTGTGTGATAGCTGTTATTATACGAAAATTCAGCTAACGGCAAAAAGGTATCCCAACTACCTTTGAAATCAATAACACATGCCTGAAGCATGTCTTCTAACGTCTGAATGGTACGCTCACTTTGCCCGTCCGTTTGTGGATGGTAAGCCGTACTCAAATTCAACTGAGTGCCTAAGGCGTCTTGAAAATATCTCCATGATTGTGAAGTAAAACGACCATCACGATCAGAGATAATAGACACAGGAACATCATGAAGTGACACAATCTTCTCAATATATAATTGAGACAATTTCTTTATCTTCCAATTCTCCCGTATGGGAATGAAGTGTGCAGACTTCGTTAATCGATCAACAATGACCCAAATAGTATCGTATCCCTTCAGGGTTCGAGGTAACTTCGTAATGAAGTCCATAGTGATCTGTTCCCATTTCCAGTCAGGAATTTGGGGTTGCTGGAGCAGCCCAGAAGGCTTTTGGTGCTCTGCCTTAACCATTGAACAATTTAAACATTTTGAAACATACGTGGCGATATCTCTTTTCATACCAGGCCACCAATAAAAATCCTTTAATCCGTGGTACATCTTGTCAGCACCAGGATGGATTGAATACTCAGATCGATGACTCTCGTTCATCAAGAGTTCTCTAAGTCCATAATATTTGGGAATCCACACTCTGCCCTTGACATGTCGGATCCCATCACCATCCAATTCAAATAAACGTTCAGCATTCCACAATGCTTCTTTCTCTATACGCCCTGTTTGTAGGGCCTCGTTTTGATCATCTAAAACTCTATCCCTTAATGACGAGCCAAGGTAAGAACTTGCTCTTGTTATTACAGATAGTGAAATTCTATCCTTTCTACTCAGCGCGTCAGCAACAACATTTGCTTTACCAGGATGATATTTGAGTTCACAATCATAATCACTAAGTAATTCTACCCATCGTCTTTGTCGCATATTCAGCATTTTCTGATCGAAGATATGCTGAAGACTTTTGTGATCTGTGAATACCGTACACTTTGTACCATACAAGTAGTGCCTCCAAATTTTTAAGGCAAAAATAACCGCTCCGAGTTCGAGATCGTGGGTTGTATAATTCTTTTCGTGGATTTTGAGCTGTCTGGAAGCGTAAGCAATGACCTTACCTTCTTGCATAAGTACACATCCCATGCCCTAATGTGATGCGTCACAGTATACCACGAAGTTTTCAATTCCATTGGGTAATGCTAAAATAGGAGCATTACATAGCTTGTCTTTCAACGTCTGAAATGCCGTTTCTTGGGCATCCTGCCAAATAAATTCCTTGGTCTTTTGTGTCAACAACGTCAAAGGTTGAGCAACTTTTGAGAAGTTCTCAATAAATCTCCTATAATATCCAGCCAATCCAAGAAACTGGTGGATTTCTGTCGGAGTCTTAGGGGCTTCCCACTTCTTTATTGCTTCAATCTTAGATGGATCTACGTGGATCCCATCCATATTCACTACATGACCCAAGAAGTGTACTTCCCTAATCCAGAATTCACATTTTGAGAATTTCGCGTACAACTTTTGATCCTTGAGTAGTTGTAGAATGGTTCTCAGATGACCTTCATGTTCGTCTTTATTTCTCAAGTAGATCAGTATGTCATCAATGAATACAACGACAAACTTGTCAAGACACGGTCGACATACTCGATTCATTAAGTCCATAAACACAACAGGCGCATTGGTTAAGCCAAAAGGCATAACCAAAAACTCATAATGTCCATAACGAGTTCTGAAAGCTGTTTTAGGAACGTCCGTCTCTCTGACTCTGAGTTGATGATACCCAGATCTGAGATCAATCTTGGAAAAGTGTGATGCACCTTCCAGTTGGTCAAACAAGTCGTCAATGCGAGGTAAAGGGTACCTGTTCTTGACAGTCAACTTGTTCAATTCTCTGTAATCAATACACATGCGCATAGAGCCGTCTTTCTTCTTGACAAATAGTATTGGAGCTCCCCACGGTGATGAACTTGGACGAATTAGTCCTTTAGCTAACAACTCTTGAAGTTGTTCGGACAATTCTTGCATTTCTGACGGCGCAAGGCGATAGGGTGCCTTGGCCACGGTGCAGCTCCAGGGACCAAATCTATTCCAAACTCAACTGGTCTGTGAGGTGGAAGTCCCGTCAAATCTTCAGGAAACACCTCCGAAAAATCTCTAACTACTGGAATATCTTGCATGTCTTTACCCACTGGTTTCCTTTCAACTACTAATGCTAAGAAAGTAGGGTGTTCTTTTTGTAAATACTTATTTGCTTTTATCTCCGATACTAAGATCAATTTCTTTCCTGACTTGTCTCCTTGCACTATTAGGGTTTCATCATTCTGAAGGGGTATTCTAACAATCTTCTCATAACAACTTATATCAGCTCTAACCTTAGATAACCAGTCCATACCAACAATCACATCAAAACTACTTAGTTCTATAGGAATTAGGTCAATTTTAAAAGTCTTACCGGCCAATACCAAACTGCAATCTACTAAATGATCTCTAGCAATATACTTTTGACCATTTGCATATTCGACAACATAAGTGTCTTTCATAGGGATAGCTACTATACCAAATCGAGACTTAAATTCTAAGGATATGAAACTTTTATTAGCACCAGAGTCGAATAACACAAATACATAATGATTATTGAGTATGAATGTACCTATCACAACATTAGGATCACGTCGTGCATCAGCAGCATCTAAAGCAAACACTCGGCCTCTACCTTGACCTCCTTGATTTCTCCCCTGATTTCCAGCTTGATTATTCCCAGCATTGTTCTCATTGGAACTATAGCATTGTTGTTCGGGGCTTGATTAAGTCTTGGACACGCTGGTCGGAAATGAGTTTCACTTCCACACTCATAGCATTGATTGGGTACCTTCTCCCTACAGTTCTTTGCCAGATGTCCCGACTTTTTACAAAGGTGGCAAGTAAGACAATTTCCCAAGTGACGAGTGCCACACCTATTACATCTTGTGTCTGCGCCAGGATACCTCTTGATATCTTGTGGGACCACTGCAAAGTTTCTGGCAACTTTAAACCTTTTGCCATTCCCACCATTTCCAAAACCACTACCAGAGTCTTGATCATTTCTTCTCTTGATCAGTTCAGTTCCAACAGAAGAACCAGTGGTTCTTTTCAAATCTATCACCATCCGATTGGTTGCACTAACTGCTGCTTGAAAAGTCAAGGGATTAAAAGCGGCTACCAACCTTCGGATGTCAGGTGACAAGCCATAACAGTATCTTTCAACTAACTTCTCCTCCGTATCCATCATACGAGGAACAAGTCTTGTCAGCTCATGAAAACGAGTAGTGTATTTCTCGTTGTCCAATCCAACCATAGTATGATTCCAGAATTCACCTTCCATTTTCTGTACTTCCTCTCGAGGACAGTACTTTTCCGTTAACATTCTTTTAAAATCAAACCAAGGTATCCTATTAGCTTGGTCTCGACCTCGGGACTAACCTGCTCGTTCCACCATGACAGAGCGTGCTTTTGAAGTTGAGTGGAAGCATATTCCACCTTGTGCTCTTCGGCACAATGACTAATATGAAGCACCGCCTCTATGCTTTCTAGCCAGTTGATTAGACCTACCGGACCCTCAGTACCATTAAATTCTTTTGGTTTACAATAAGTGAAGGTCTTGTAGTCACCCACTTGAAGCTGAGCTCGAGGAACGACTTGTTCAGCCGTAGGTTCGACATTGTTACTATTGTCAGCATGATGATTATTATTGGCGTTCATGCTCGCCGTGATCTGAGCAACTAAAGTAGGCATGGCGGCCAACAACTGTTGTGTCACAAATGCTGCCATATTATTTTCCCCGCCAACAATTGGGGTAGATCCAGGACCAGTGTTCACATTGGCAGCAGCCGTTTCTGGTCTTTGGCGGATCACAGGTTCTTCCTGTTCAATTTCAGTATTTAAAGGAGTTGATCGAGTAACTCTCTTTTGGACAGTTTTCTTACTTGGAGCCTTTTTCTGGATTTTGCTTCGCGTCTTAGGAGCCATAAGTCTATGACATGAACAAAAGTGTCATTTAGAGGTTTTTCTCGTAAGAACAACATAGAATGTAGCTTTTCAAGATATAAGAGAATACTAAACACAAGTCACAATTTATCGACTTACATGAACTCATGAACTAAACAAGACAAGAATTATAGAACACTATACTCCTAGAATTGAAATGAGCAAGTGACGTAGTTTTGAACAAGTATGTAAGCCAAAAGACGATCATATTTCATAAATACCCAAAATTTTACATAATCTGACTTGTACATTTCAAAATCTTGTGGGAACTACATCCACAAATCAAAATCATGTGGGAACAACATCCACAATGATACATTACACAGTCAGAGTGATACGATCCATCACACGTGGGAAATACATCCACCAAAAAGACTACAATTCCAATACAAAAGTATGAATTGTTACTAGTTCTAGGCTTACAATACGTTACTACTACAAATTACATCTTAAAAAGAACAACAACTAGCAAAGCCACAACCAAGGTCACCAAAACCAACAGCATGCAGACCAACGTTCTAACAGTCTCCTTCCCCTCCTTAGCAACAGTCATAGCATCAGAAGCATGAAGATAAGCTCCAGTCAATGCTTGGGCTTGATTCTCAATAGCCTCCCTAGTACGGATGAGAGAGTTGTTCATCCTCGACATTTGTCGGAGATAATATTCTGACCTATCAGTTGCATCAGCAACTGGCATCACTTCAGCAGCATTGGGATTGTAAACAGGCACTCTAGAGGGACCCGCAGCATACGGATCGCCCAGAAGAAAAGAGGGACCAAACACACGGTTGTCCAGAACCGGTGCAGAAGGACCAGGAGCATTAGGGTCTCGAGGAGCATAAGGCAGACGAGCTCCCTCGGTAGTTCTCCTCTGATATGGAGCTACCGGTGACAAAGATGGTTGAACATGAATAGATACATGTTCATTTCCAGATTCACTGGATGTTGACACCAGATTGATGGGGCGAGACTCATTGCCCGAAGCCTCAAATTTTTCCTCTTCAGAAGAGTGGGGAACACGAGGAATGAAGTTTGCTACAACTGGAACTTGAGGAGTACCAGGAACAACAGCATAAGAGCTAGCTCCGTCCGACATGACAAGTCTGAAAGAATAGTCAAAGAATCCATATAAGTCTGATGGATAAGACAATTCGAGTCAATCGAATGAGACAGTACGCAACAAGAGTTTCAAAGAGATCTTTGTCTAGATTATACACATTCGATTTGGGTTTCTATTACCAACATATTTTCAATGCTTATATATAGGGTCACCCGCAGCCTTCCCACCACATTTAAATATGTTGTTAATATAATCCAAACTATCACGTATATAAACCTTTTGCATACACATACGATTTGAGTTTCTATTCCTAACATACCTTCAATGCTTATGTATAGGGTCACCCGCAGCCTTCCCACCACATTTACAGTATGTTGTGAATATAATTCAACTAACACGTATATACACAATTTAAGATATTTATTTCGAGCCTTATACTATTTTACATAATCGGGACGTAGTTGATCGGGTTAGGTCTAATTATTGACAAATAGTATAACTCTCGAGATAAGTATCCTAAACCTTAAAGACTTAGATTTCCTATATGAAGCGACCATGACTATAGATTGAGTTATTCCAGCGGAATAACTCTGTATTCACTATAACCTTGGCTCTGATACCAATTTTTGTCACACCCCGTTGTAGCAGAAATACAGGGTTAACAAATAATTGCGTACTAATCAGAAGGTAAATAGAGATTACATCCATTAATCCAAATACGAGTTTATTACAAGTATAATCGTTCAGATATGGACCCCAATACACGGATACAAACTATCCTCAATTGGAAATGGGCCCACTTAATACAATAATAACATTTGGACAGTCTAGTACAATTAGGACTAATGATACGATAGTCCTCAGAAGTCTGACGCTAATTGTACGTCCAAAGTTCAAAAGATGGCTTCTAAAATGCCATATACGCTTCCAATACTTACTGTTGGTTCCCTGAAAAGCATGAAATTTGAGAGGATCAACTATCGAAATAGTTGGTGAGTTTACAGTATGTTTGACCAAATTTTAATCGTCATTGAGAGAACACAATGACGTGTAGTTATTTTCAACAAGACAATCAGGATCAAAAACCTGATAATATTTCATAATAAGATAGCCGGGGTCTAAGTCCGACTAAAGCATATGACAGCAGGGAGCCAAGTCCGACGGTATCAGTCACTATGCTACATTGCTTCGCACAGGATTTCCCTCTAAAATGGGGTGCGCACCACAACAATGTTTATGACTAGCATATGACAGCCGGGAAACAACATCCGACAGTATCAGCCAACATGCCTCGCACAGGATTTCCTTCTACTAGTGGGTACGGACCATAACCAAGACAGTCAAGAACTAAGTCTGATAATACAACCACTAGGGTTTCATAACAGTGATAACTACACAGGGGCAACATTTTAGTTTGTCAAACACAAAGAAACAATTTAATCAGCCATCACACGGCAATTCAAAGTCATTTCATTCAACATTTAATAAATGACACGTATACACATTTTCGACAGCCGTCAACATGGCAAATTTAAGTCAAATGATCTAAGTATCCAAATCACATTGCATACTCGCAGAACAATCATTTATTTAACAAATCTGAAAGTTCCTTAGGATCGATCGATTCGCGATTCCTACGACTATGTAAGTGCGGAATCCAAACATAATCGTTATTGAGGTAATTGAATGAAACAAACACATATAAACACGAAATCAATTATGAACAGGAGATAAATCTAATTCCTTTATCATTAGTCGAATGATTACAATGAATAAATCCGTTTACAATACATCTACGATGATTACGGATTACAATCAACGAGACGACTCTTGATAATCGAATAATATGGGCGGCATCTCGAGGTATAGATCTCTACCTCGAGAACCTAGTGAATGAAATCTGTTGCAACTAAAATCATCAACCTAAAACCGAAACCTAAGATCTCTATTTATAGGCTACAAAACGGGCTGGGCTTCAAAACTCGTGGGCTTCCAAACACGTGCTACAGTAACACGTGTTTAGTCAAACTCGTGTTACTGTTCACACGAGTTTGTCCAAACTCGTGGTACTGTTCACACGAGTTTGTCCAAACTCGTGGTACTGTTCACACGAGTTTGTCCAGTTGTCTGGATAATCTCTGTAAAGTAACAGCCCTTTAATTGAGATGCATCGGACACAAATTGTGCACCAGAACGTGCACTTACATCATGTATACTATAACACATGCTTTTCAGGCCCAAAGTAAAAGG
Source organism: Erigeron breviscapus (assembly GCA_034093135.1). NCBI lineage: Eukaryota > Viridiplantae > Streptophyta > Magnoliopsida > Asterales > Asteraceae > Erigeron > Erigeron breviscapus. The sequence goes on along the minus strand of CM067169.1, from coordinate 14,207,911 downwards.
AAAATGGCGCCATAAACTCACCTTAGCGATCTAAGTGCTAAAAGGTGCAAAGTAGCTCGAGAAGATCCACAGTCAATTCTCCACGTCTATCCAAAACCTAGGATATCATTACCAACGGTGAGGATCAAATCTCACGACGACAAGTATCCTACGTACAACTACTTAGCTATAGACCCTAGAATGCCATAACCGAGAATGTGATTTAACCTTTCATTTTATTTAACTTTAGTTGGTAATATCAATGACATTGTCATTATAAGGTAGTCTAAAGTATCATTCGATATTCACCAAGTTCAAACGTTCAAGTTAACGAAAACTGAAAATGTCAAACAGACCGAAAACTCGCGGCGCGAGGTGAACCATTCGCGGCGCGAAGGCCAATTTACACTATATCGCGGCGCGACCTGGAGAGATCGCGGCGCGAAAGCAGACCTGCACGAGCAAAAGTGCAGTTTTTGACCATTTTCGCCAAACCAAATCGTTTCCATTTCAATTCTTTCCATTACAACAACTATAAACCTGTTGAATGAACTCGGAAAACATACCATTTCACTAACCATTTCACCAATCCAACTCTTTTGATTTCCAAAACCTAATTCTAATAAAAATCCCTTTTATCCAACACAAACCCAAAACCCATTTCATATTCAAGGACTATTAACCAAATTAACAAACTGAAATAACCCTTAAATCTGAATCTATTCAAAATCAAAGTTTAAGTTTAAAAGAGATTTCTTACCAATTTGAAGTTCTTGATGAATTTGATGAAAAAGATGAAGATGATGATAATGATAATACTCCAAATATTATAGCTTTATAAGTCTTTCAATCCTTCCTTTGCAAAACCAATTTAATAGAAGAAAAGAAGAGAGAGTTTGAAAGTGTGTTGTGTGTGTTTTGTGTTCTTGTGTGTGTGTTGTGTGTGTTGGGTCGACACAGCCAAAGAAGAGAAAAAGGGGGGGAGGAGTTTGTTGTTTCCCTCCCTGCCACAAAACAACATTTCGGCCCATGTGGCTAAAATAGATATTCTCCTATACCCTTAATTTGGTAAAATGCTTACGATTAAATACCGTTTGACCAAAAGGTTATAATTTAAAGTAAATGTATTTTCCCTCGTCTCATTTAAGTTAAGACAAGCCAATAAAACTTCGTTAAACTAAACTTTATTTAAATCTTTATTTAAAGTTATTTTTAAGACTCGGCATTCGTTTAAATAGCTAATAGTCTACGTCATCAGGATACGTCTAATTGAACTATATCAATTGTTCAATTATTTAATAATTTCCACGTCATAATCTCTAAATTAGACGAAATTATAATAATGATCGAGATTAAGACTAACCCGTTGCTAATAAATTACGAGTTGTCACAACATATATACAAAAACCCAAAAAATTCAATCCTTTTTATATGATAATATATTCCAAAAAATATTCATGTAACTTGTTAGTGGTCAAAACTCGAAACACGACTGTAACTAAAGTTATAGCAACATCAAAATAAACGCAGCCGTGGATTTCAACCCACAAACGTATTCGAAGTGGCGATTTCAACCCATCGAGCTTATGGGTTTTTCCCGGCAACTAACTACTACTTTTTCAAGCATAATAAGACTATTTACAGACATAAATTGGTAATTTTTGAGAATATTGTCATTCATACTCGAACCATTATCTTTCGGTCACAATTTCCATTGTTAAAACACTTGGATTATAAAGCCGAAATCAATAATCCTTTACTTGAAATAGAAGCCAAGTTATGAGTGTTGTTATTCTTAACAAAAAATTGAAACATTAAAAGAACAAAAAAGAAAGAATCTGGTGAAAAGGTAGTTTTGAAATGCTCACTTTTTTAAGATTGATGAAATCTACAGTAAATCAAAATCTATCAGTTTTTTTGGCTGAAGGAGATAGTGATTATTTTGATTATTTTGGGGAACACAAAATTTGGAATAGAAAGTGAATCGGAGGGAAGATGGGGTAGTAGGGAACGACTGATGTTATCGGGGGAAGTGACCATGTGTTATGTTTTTATTGGCTGATGAATCTTCCGTGACTTTTATACTCTTTCTCACACGGGTATTTTGTTCAAATCAGTAAGTTTTAAAAAGCATGTTCATTTTGTAAAATAGGATGTTTTTTTTGTTTATTGAAGTAATTTTCCCATAATAAAAATTGAGCAATTAACCTCATTGTATAGAAATTAATTGGGGACTAAAGTAATATGATTGTACACCAAACCGAGGTTAGGTTTAGAAGGGGGGATGATGGGTATTTTTGGTTGTTTGTTGGCGATTCCCCGAAGGTAGAGTTCGTGCCTCTTTACGCCAATCAATTATGTTTGCGCTAGCCGATTATGATCGTACTAGCGAATGTGTTTTAGATCTGATCGATCGTATTGTGTATATTGTGTTTCCGATCTGTTCGATCGTGTTTAGCATGCTCATGGAAGGATATTATCATATCCCGATATCCAAGGATGCTTTTGCCTAATCATTGTAGGCTGTGAGAAGCTTCGGAGAGTCACTGTCCTGCAACATATTGATATGTTGTTGATATATGAATATATTGTTGTAGGTTGCTGGAACATCTCTTATAGAGAGAAGAGGACGTCCAGATCTGTGTGTGTGTTTTTTGGAGAGGAGGAGAATGATCTTTTAGGTTTAGAACTCATCCATATATATAGGGATGGTTATCTTGGAGAATAAGTTTAGGATTTAGAGAATATTCCTAATTATATGCCAGATCTGGTATTTAGGACGAGATAAGAGCAAATCTCTTTAAATTAGGAGGAAGAGATTGAGATAATCTCTTCCATATTTAGATAAGGCTTACAGCGGGTACCTTCATTACGTAGGATCGGCTCTGTCACGAAGGTTCGGTTCCGTCACGGAGGGTGATATACACCAGCAAGCCCCCAGTTTAATATGAGGAGCTGCAAAGGTCGTTATATTAAACTCTAAAAAACTTCTGCATCAAATTAACGCTTCCTTCGTATGACAAGTGCTTCGTACCGCTGGGAGGGTACATTATTAAGCCCCCAGTACAAGGTGATTCTGTAAATCACTGCGTTGGACTATTTCTGGCCACTTCGTCATTTCCCAGGGTAAATTCCTTAATTCCCAAAAGTCAATTTGTTACCCGCTTCTCAGGCGCGTATCTCGAGGTGCTATATCGACGGTTAGGGTTTTTTTGGTGGCCGTTGTATATCAACTTTCCTATCGCATCGCTGCTTTTATTTTCCATTTGATCTGCTCCGACTGTCGCTGTCTTCGATTTTTTAATGATTATTGTTTTGTAAGTCTTCTTTCTTCGAAATAAGTTACCTTCCCCATTTAGGCTATGGACTTCTTTTGTCTTTGGTGGAGAGACCTGTTTTAATTTTTCAACATTTGAGGGATTAGGGTGTATCCCTTTGTTGCTGTTATAATACCCTAGGAATTTTCCTTCCTTTACTCCGAATGAGCATTTATTCGGATTGGGTTGATTGTTCGGAGGTTTCCGAAGGTCTCCCAAATGTTTCATAAGAGGTTTTCTTCGTCCCTACAATGTCATTTATGTAAATCTCCAAGTTTCTGCCAATCTGTGTGGCAAATGCTTTGTCAACCAGGCGCTGATACGCAGCCCCTGCGTTCTTTAGCCCGGACAGCATCTTGGTTGTAAAAATTTGTACTGTCTTCGTCTTGTTTGCAAATTAACACACATCCTCCACTTATCATTTTCTTTTTTCACCATTACAGGGTTTGTGATTCATTCTTTGGGGAGTTGGATTAGGTTTCGTGGCGAATTTGCAAAGATAAATGATTCAAATAACTCCAGTGGTTTTTATGGGATTTATAATCGTGGGGTAATGCCATAACAAATATTTCGAAGGCTAGGTCCTCGTCGGAGGAAAGAAAAATGGGTTTGTGCCAGAATAGGACCAAGACGTCTCATCTTTCACGACGCTCTATTCCTATTCGCAAGCACGTAAATTTGGCTGGTATTTACGAAGGATAGGTTTCATAGTGATTTTCAATGAGATATTCATGGAAAGTAGAGGTTACGTACCAGTAATCAATGAGATATTCATAGACTTTCCTCCTGAGATCTTCTATTACGATGGAAATGTGGCTATCGCCGGCTTCATAAGTTATGGATATCTATGTAGCATGATCTTTGTGCATTGTTAAAGTTGTGTGTCAGTCCGTAGGTTCTGAGGGTCAGCTGCTTTCCATTTTTGAAGCACGGTCTTCGTTGCATAGTCTTTGGCGCGGATGCACTCTTCGTTGCGAATCCTTTGGAGATGGCATATTCTTCGTTGCGAAGCCTTTGGCGTGGCATACTTCTGCCACGCAGTCTTAGGGACCCGTAATTTCTCATTTATACTAGAGTTGTGTCATTTGTCAGCGGTCCTGATCTGTTTGATCGAATTGAGTATGTTATGAGTGAATAGGAATGCCTTGAAATGTCTTTAGGATTCTCCTTTTATAGGGAGAATTTATCTTGGGGGAAAAGTTAAGCCTCTTTAGGGTTTCCCTAAGTCTTAGGCTATAAGAGTCCAGAAGGATTCTTTCCTTTTTTACTGAACTTAAGTGATAAGATCAAATCCCGATATTATAGGGGAACAATTCTTATCTCTTTTATCTTCTGCAGGAGCCTTCATTACGGACAACCTTCGTGTCGTAGCGTGCTACTGTTCTTTCGGGTGGCAGGTCCTGAGATTGTGAAGTTGATTGGTCCTGTGGTCCGCGCTCTTTAACCTGTTTGGTTACTCGTCTCGAAGGGTCTCCAGAGTATGCTATCTTGAAATTAGCTATCATAGTAAATTTTTTAATGGTATAACTGTTATACCTGATCCTGGGCCTCCGCATTGTTGCGTGAGAAATCCCGGTACTTTTTCTTTGGCTTTTTGCCTATACATTCAATCTTTTATATGTCGAATGTGTTTTTTTTTTTACGTACGTATGCACATACATTGGGGTGTCTGTTCAGGCGTCCCTGTCAGCTTGTTCCCTCTTTGTTTACTGAGGTGGCGACCCTCTATTTTTATATTAAGACAATGAGTCTTTTGAATAATGCATTATCCCTCATGGGGCTTTTGCTTATTTTGAATAATTGAGGCACATAGCCTTGTATATTTAAGACTATTGGTCTTTTATTAAATATTCAAGACTATTGGTCTTTTATTGAATATTCAAGACTATTGGTCTTTTATTGAATATTCAAGACTATTGGTCTTTTATAATGCAATGTCCCCCGTGGGGACTTTTTGTTTTATTGAATATTTCAAAGGCGTCTTGGCCTGTATATATTATTGAAAAAGAGAGAAACCTTAACAGTAGAATTTTCGCAAGTTCGAGCTGTTCCAGGTCTTGTCAACCGGAGCCCCTTCGGGTGTTTTCAGCTTGTATGCTCCGTTTCCGAAGGCGGTTCTGGAGTATGTGTGGGCATTTCTATGTCGGTCCCATCTTTCCTTGATATTATGTGATGCTGGTGCTGTTTAGCCAAAGTACATAGTCGCCGGTCTTGAATGAAGTAGGATTGATTCTTTTGTTGTTGCCTCCTTCGGCTTTCTTTTTGAACATTGCTTCTCCAATTTTCTCTTCATTCTTCTGATGATTCTAGGTCAACTCTGAGTTTCTCCAAGTTTCCTTCAGTATTTTAGCATTCTATGTGTCGATACTTGGAATTCTGCTAGTACCATGACTTTGGTACCGAAGGCTTGGCCGAATGGTGTGCTTCATTTCAGAGTTATTTTGTTTGCTCAGAGGACCAAGGGGAGTTTGTCTACTCACCTCTTCATGACGCGGCTTGTTTAGAGACTATGTATCATAAGTGGTATATGTATAATTATGTGATGAAAGTTTCGCACCTTTGGGCATCTTTTCCTCGTGGTTTTTTATGGCTAAAACTGAGGTGTTTCCTTAGTATGCCAAGATTAATCCTTGCGGTTCTCCTGAATATCTGCACCTTCTTTGGAAAGGCTAGTATAAGCGTTTTCACCTTTTAGGTAGTTTGGATAACGGTTCTTAGTGGTGGAGGTTATCCGTAAATCCGGATCTCCTTTGTACGATCGACAAACGAAGTTACGTAGTCGGATTCTTCTTGTGAAATACATTCGATTTTTGAGCTCTGAGCTGATGAAGATCTTTAAGGGGTTTATGAAGGTTTTAGGGAACCTTTAGGACCTTGAGTTACGGAAGGCCTGCGGATTGACCTTCGGGATCTGAGCTTCGTAAGCTTTGCGGGTCTGAGCTGTTTCTGGACCTTCGGATCCGAGCTTTGGAGGATCTGCGGGATCTGAGCTGCGAATGGGCCTTCGAACATAATTCTATGTAAGGTCTAAGGATGGGCCTTCGGACCTGAGGCTATGTAAGGTCTGCGGGACCTAAGCTGCATCTGGACCTTCGGATCTGAGCTTTGTAGGATCTGCGAGATCTTCTTCGGAAGGTCTGCGAATGGGCCTTCGGACACGAGGCTATGTAAGGTCTTTGGATGGGCCTTCGGGGCTGAGGCTATTATATAGCATTAAAGAGGTCTTCCAATCTATAGGTTGTGTGTGACAGCAAAAAGATCTTCAAGATACGGGGCAAACATTCCTCCTTAATCGTGATGTTTTTATACTCTACCTATGGAGATGTAGCCTCTTCTTTTGTAGGGAAAAGTCAGATCTTGATATGAATATTCGGACCTTATTTCGGCTAGCCTTTATAGGAGACGGCTTTGCAATCGATTACCGTCTGTAGCATAGCTCATTGATGGGGCCGTGTAATAATGATGTGAGTCTTTGTGACCCACGTGTTTCGTGGCGCAACTGGTTCGTGACGTTGCGTGTCACCATGACCCGAATGTCATAAAAAGTATCAATGTGGTTGATGCTTGGTTGAGAAGTTTAATTATGAGGAACGCCAAACACAGCTTGAATCTGGATCAAATCCCTAGATTATAGCCTTCGCTACGGAGCGCCGTCATTTCGGAGAAGCCTTCGTGTCATAGCGAGCTACTGTGATTGGTCCTCTAACAACTAGGTCCTTAACATCGAGATGATCTTCAAATCTGGAGGCTTCGAGTCGCAACAGAGATGTTTCTTAAGGAAAGGATCTCCAAACTGGGAAGAGATCTTTAGATCTGATGGCTACGTGTCACAGCAAAGATATTTTTTAAGAAAGGGATCTCCAAACTTAAAGGAGATGTTCAGATCTGATGGTTGCGCGTCGCAGCAAAGATATTGCTTTAAGAAAAGTATCTCCAAACTGGGAATAGATCTTCAGATCTGATGGTTGCGTGACATAGCAGATAAATCTTCTAAAAACATGGGGATCTCGAAACAGAGAGGCTGCGTAACGCAGCGGACATATATATATATATATATATATATATGTATTTTAAAGGGGGATCTCCAAACAGGGGGGAGATCTTCAGATCTAGAGGTTGTGCTAAGTCACATGGAGGCACATGACATGTATTGTTTGGGTACATCTCCCATCTTTAATAAATCTGGTTCGATGCGCGTTATCATAATGATTTTGGAAAAGTGGATATGGGATCTGAAAGTTAGGGTCCCACGGATGGCGCCAAATGATTGTACACCAAACCGAGGTTAGGTTTAGAAGGGGGGATGATGGGTATTTTTGGTTGTTTGTTGGCGATTCCCCGAAGGTAGAGTTCGTGCCTCTTTACGCCAATCAATTATGTTTGCGCTAGCCGATTATGATCGTACTAGCGAATGTGTTTTAGATCTGATCGATCGTATTGTGTATATTGTGTTTCCGATCTATTCGATCGTGTTTAGCATGCTCATGGAAGGATATTATCATATCCCGATATCCAAGGATGCTTTTGCCTAATCATTGTAGGCTGTGAGAAGCTTCGGAGAGTCACTGTCCTGCAACATATTTGTAACACCCGTCATTTTAAAATCTGGATTTTCAAAAACTTTTGCCTAACGGCGTTTAGAAATGCGGAATACAGAATCCTTAGAACATAACTAACCCTTAATGGATAGTTCATTTATAAAAGTGGTGTTACAGCATTCATATCATTAAAATAGTGTAAGATAATCCAGATGTGGCACCAACATAAATGCCAATAAAAACAATACATAAGTCATATTAAAAGTAGCCAATCATCAAGGCTAACATAAATGACTAAGCGGGAAACTAGATGTCTTCTTCATAGAAACTACCCGTCTCACCAAGCTAAGTCTTTCACTAGCTCAACCTGCTTAACCTGAGGGAACAACGTTTTCAAAAGAGCAAGTGTTAGCTTTAAAAGCTAAGTAAGATAACATGAGTTTAAGAAAACGTTGCCAATTCTTTATATATTAACAAAAACCTTTCATAATCGTTAATATCACATATTAGGCATAGCACGTTAAGATCACCACAATACTATGGTGTCTATCATATCACACGTCAACAAGAACATATCATCAACATTAAAGCAACATACATAAATTAACACATTAGGAATTCATCGTAATCCTAAATGTGCCTAACATCATAGATCCTTACGTTTCGTCTTTCTTTTCTTACATTTCTTTTCTTTTTTCTTTTCTTTTCTTATCTTTCTTATCTTTCTTATCTTTCTTTATTATATTAGTTTAGGCTACACTTTCACCTAAACTAACCACGTGTATCTTTCTTTACTTTTTATTAGCTTAGGCTACACTTTCACCTAAACTAACCACGTGTATCTTTCTTTACTTTTTATTAGCTTAGGCTACACTTTCACCTAAACTAACCACGTGTATCTTTCTTTACTTTTTATTAGCTTAGGCTACACTTTCACCTAAACTAACCACGTGTATCTTTCTTTACTTTTTATTAGCTTAGGCTACACTTTCACCTAAACTAATCACATCTATCTTTCTTTATTATATTAGTTTAGGCTACACTTTCACCTAAACTAACCACGTGTATCTTTCTTTACTTTTTATTAGCTTAGGCTACACTTTCACCTAAACTAACCACGTGTATCTTTCTTTACTTTTTATTAGCTTAGGCTACACTTTCACCTAAACTAACCACGTGTATCTTTCTTTACTTTTTATTAGCTTAGGCTACACTTTCACCTAAACTAACCACGTGTATCTTTCTTTACTTTTTATTAGCTTAGGCTACACTTTCACCTAAACTAACCACGTGTATCTTTCTTTACTTTTTATTAGCTTAGGCTACACTTTCACCTAAACTAACCACGTGTATCTTTCTTTACTTTTTATTAGCTTAGGCTACACTTTCACCTAAACTAACCACGTGTATCTTTCTTTACTTTTTATTAGCTTAGGCTACACTTTCACCTAAACTAATCACATCCATCTTTCTTTACTTTAGGGCCCTTAATCGTGCACGTGTCATGGCAAACCTATAGAAGTCTAGTGACTAGGTGTTCAAGCCATGCAATCAATCATAAGACATATATGCATCAACATATCGTCATCGCATATTAACATCACATCATCATATCATAAAAGATCCATGTCAACGTATCATCATAGCATCGTATCATCATGTCATATAAGCATCATATCATCTTAAAGTGATAGCAACGTATCGTCATATCATTTCATAAGCATAGCGTCATAACAATGCGTCATCATATCATTTCATAAGCATAGCATCATAACAATGCGTCATCATGTCATATATCGCATCATAGCATCATACGTTTATATCATCATAGCATCTTATCGTATTAACAACTTATACATTTCAGTTTATCATTTCCCTTATTTCATCATAACATCATTTTATAACATAAACATATCATCATTTCATCGTAGCATGCATAAGCTTACCGTTCATCATCAATGGTAACGTAATCATTCCCATAGTAACCTCCCATTCATTCCCGAATACATATAAACATACAAACATTCATTTGGGGAAGTTAGCTTATGAAAACCTTATATTTTGTTGTCCCTCATGTGGTAAAAGATGTTATCTTACCTGGGTACAGCTAAACAATGAGTTACGTAGGTCTTACAGTGCTTGCTAAGTGCTCCCGACAACCTAGAACGAGTATAAGATTGAAATATAAGCTAAACGAAACGTTTTGTGAAATCTGGGCATGTGGTGCGCCGCACCTGCCAAGTGGTGCGTCGCACCAACCCTTCAGAAATTTCAGATCACCTATAGGTGCGCCGCACCTACCCTTTGGTGCGTCGCATATCGGGCTTCTTAAAAAAATCAAATTCCCAAAACTGGGCTATGGTGCGCCGCACCACTCCCTTGGTGCGCCGCACCTGGGGTGCAGACCAGCAACTCAATTTTCAACTTGTTCCAAACGATACCCATTCGATCTCAAACCCTTAGCCCGACCTGGGGACATAAAATTGACCTTTTTTAATGATACTTTTGATGACTCAAATCAATCAATTGATCCTTTAATCCTTTACCACATGAATCAACCATTCAATCAACCGAATAACATGAAATCGGTAAACGTTTAATCAAATAACCCAACCCAAACCTCATGGCCTGGATTGAAAACTCAACTAAGACTCATAAGATCAGATTTCAAAGATAATATTACCTATATTACCTGTAGATGACTTAGAAGATCCAAGATCTAAACAAAACTTGATCGAATCGGCCCGAAACAATTGGATCTTGAGAGAAACTTGCTTGGAGAAGGGAAGGGGGCTGCTTGGGGGTTTTTCTCACACACTCAGATCTGGAGAATGACAATTAGGGTAGCCTAATTGTCATACAGCCCCTGGCCATCCTTAAAAAATTCCATCTTAAGCCCCTCGACTCTTTAAACGTTACTTTGTTGGCTTAACTTTCTCATCGGAACACTTAACGACTTAACGAGCACTTAACTTTCATGACTTTCCTTTAATTACTTTCATTTAACATACTTTAATCATATTATATTAAACGCATAAGCATTTAATCACATAATCCCATTTAGGGCACATAAACTTAACGAACCTAACGTTGACTAACGGTCAAGTCAATAAGTCAAACTCAAAAAGTTTGGGATGTTACAATATTGATATGTTGTTGATATATGAATATATTGTTGTAGGTTGCTGGAACATCTCTTATAGAGAGAAGAGGACGTCCAGATCTGTGTGTGTGTTTTTTGGAGAGGAGGAGAATGATCTTTTAGGTTTAGAACTCATCCATATATATAGGGATGGTTATCTTGGAGAATAAGTTTAGGATTTAGAGAATATTCCTAATTATATGCCAGATCTGGTATTTAGGACGAGATAAGAGCAAATCTCTTTAATTTAGGAGGAAGAGATTGAGATTAATCTCATAAGTTACAAGTTAATTGAAAGTTGAAAGTTGAAAGTTGAAAGTTGAAAGTTGAAAGTTGAAAGTTGAAAGTTGAAAGTTGAAAGTTGAAAGTTGAAAGTTGAAAGTTGAAAGTTGAAAGTTGAAAGTTGAAAGTTGAAAGTTGAAAGTTGAAAGTTGAAAGTTGAAAGTTGAAAGTTGAAAGTTGAAAGTTGAAAGTTGAAAGTTGAAAGTTGAAAGTTGAAAGTTGAAAGTTGAAAGTTGAAAGTTGAAAGTTGAAAGTTGAAAGTTGAAAGTTGAAAGTTGAAAGTTGAAAGTTGAAAGTTGAAAGTTGAAAGTTGAAAGTTGAAAGTTGAAAGTTGAAAGTTGAAAGTTGAAAGTTGAAAGTTGAAAGTTGAAAGTTGAAAGTTGAAAGTTGAAAGTTGAAAGTTGAAAGTTGAAAGTTGAAAGTTGAAAGTTGAAAGTTGAAAGTTGAAAGTTGAAAGTTGAAAGTTGAAAGTTGAAAGTTGAAAGTTGAAAGTTGAAAGTTGAAAGTTGAAAGTTGAAAGTTGAAAGTTGAAAGTTGAAAGTTGAAAGTTGAAAGTTGAAAGTTGAAAGTTGAAAGTTGAAAGTTGAAAGTTGAAAGTTGAAAGTTGAAAGTTGAAAGTTGAAAGTTGAAAGTTGAAAGTTGAAAGTTGAAAGTTGAAAGTTGAAAGTTGAAAGTTGAAAGTTGAAAGTTGAAAGTTGAAAGTTGAAAGTTGAAAGTTGAAAGTTGAAAGTTGAAAGTTGAAAGTTGAAAGTTGAAAGTTGAAAGTTGAAAGTTGAAAGTTGAAAGTTGAAAGTTGAAAGTTGAAAGTTGAAAGTTGAAAGTTGAAAGTTGAAAGTTGAAAGTTGAAAGTTGAAAGTTGAAAGTTGAAAGTTGAAAGTTGAAAGTTGAAAGTTGAAAGTTGAAAGTTGAAAGTTGAAAGTTGAAAGTTGAAAGTTGAAAGTTGAAAGTTGAAAGTTGAAAGTTGAAAGTTGAAAGTTGAAAGTTGAAAGTTGAAAGTTGAAAGTTGAAAGTTGAAAGTTGAAAGTTGAAAGTTGAAAGTTGAAAGTTGAAAGTTGAAAGTTGAAAGTTGAAAGTTGAAAGTTGAAAGTTGAAAGTTGAAAGTTGAAAGTTGAAAGTTGAAAGTTGAAAGTTGAAAGTTGAAAGTTGAAAGTTGAAAGTTGAAAGTTGAAAGTTGAAAGTTGAAAGTTGAAAGTTGAAAGTTGAAAGTTGAAAGTTGAAAGTTGAAAGTTGAAAGTTGAAAGTTGAAAGTTGAAAGTTGAAAGTTGAAAGTTGAAAGTTGAAAGTTGAAAGTTGAAAGTTGAAAGTTGAAAGTTGAAAGTTGAAAGTTGAAAGTTGAAAGTTGAAAGTTGAAAGTTGAAAGTTGAAAGTTGAAAGTTGAAAGTTGAAAGTTGAAAGTTGAAAGTTGAAAGTTGAAAGTTGAAAGTTGAAAGTTGAAAGTTGAAAGTTGAAAGTTGAAAGTTGAAAGTTGAAAGTTGAAAGTTGAAAGTTGAAAGTTGAAAGTTGAAAGTTGAAAGTTGAAAGTTGAAAGTTGAAAGTTGAAAGTTGAAAGTTGAAAGTTGAAAGTTGAAAGTTGAAAGTTGAAAGTTGAAAGTTGAAAGTTGAAAGTTGAAAGTTGAAAGTTGAAAGTTGAAAGTTGAAAGTTGAAAGTTGAAAGTTGAAAGTTGAAAGTTGAAAGTTGAAAGTTGAAAGTTGAAAGTTGAAAGTTGAAAGTTGAAAGTTGAAAGTTGAAAGTTGAAAGTTGAAAGTTGAAAGTTGAAAGTTGAAAGTTGAAAGTTGAAAGTTGAAAGTTGAAAGTTGAAAGTTGAAAGTTGAAAGTTGAAAGTTGAAAGTTGAAAGTTGAAAGTTGAAAGTTGAAAGTTGAAAGTTGAAAGTTGAAAGTTGAAAGTTGAAAGTTGAAAGTTGAAAGTTGAAAGTTGAAAGTTGAAAGTTGAAAGTTGAAAGTTGAAAGTTGAAAGTTGAAAGTTGAAAGTTGAAAGTTGAAAGTTGAAAGTTGAAAGTTGAAAGTTGAAAGTTGAAAGTTGAAAGTTGAAAGTTGAAAGTTGAAAGTTGAAAGTTGAAAGTTGAAAGTTGAAAGTTGAAAGTTGAAAGTTGAAAGTTGAAAGTTGAAAGTTGAAAGTTGAAAGTTGAAAGTTGAAAGGAGAGAGATTGAAAGTTGAAAGTTGAAAGTTGAGTTGAGTTGATCATGCATTATCATGTGTACATTGTTGAAAGTTGAAAGTTGAAAGTTGAAACCTTATTTGCTTTATAATATAGTATAGATGGGATGTTTTTTTTGTTTATTGAAGTAATTTTCCCATAATAAAAATTGAGCAATTAACCTCATTGTATAGAAATTAATTAATTGGGGACTAAAGTAATAGATATTGGTTAACTTGTAAATATGAACAATTTTTTTCTTCATGATTAATGTGTCCTTATATCAAATTGAGTATTGTATATCATCTAGCTAGTTTTCTTTATTTAAAGATACTTTAGGTTGGTTAATGCTAAGTTATTACAGTAATATCTTTTTTATGTTACCTCTTACTAGTTCTAGAGTGCGGACCATTGATTTTGTTATCATCGACACCAATAATTAACAAATTTCATATATATGCTAAATATAGGTAAATTAATACCCAATTTATATATCATTTTCGAGACATTTTTTCATGTACCTTTAGCTAATTCTCACCCCATTAATTAATTGAAATGCCTAATATATCTACCTAGTTATATTTATACTACATTATAAGACATTTATTCTCTTTATTTTTCTCAACTAAATAGTTGATAATTCAAAATACCCCTTCATTCTATTCACCAAATATTTCTATTTAAAATACCTATAATACCTATTTGAAATATCTATAATACCCTTAATAAAAATAATTTGTAACATCTACCCCTTTTACAACTCTTAAAATAACTACACAACCAATTTTACATCAATAACCTACACCACTCGTCACTGCCACAACCATCAAACCTCGCCGCCACCATCCATCGTCGTCGCCACATCACGCGGCTACTCTTCTAATATAGATATAGAAAACACACACGTAATACGATGAGTTATATAGTTTTCGATCGGTTATAAAAAAATTTGACCCCCATCTAACAATATTTTACGTTTATATGGACTCTTTGGTGGTCGTAGAAAAACATGTAAACCATCAAGTTAGTTGCAAACTTAACCAATATTTGTAAGTCCCAACTTGTTAGATGGTACTACTGAAGACACCTCTATGTCAATGGTGGAGTTACTTTGCAATATACTTACTGAACTGGAGACGACCAGTTGCAGAGGTATATACCAAGTTCTAGATAGATTACTTATATAAAAGACAATAAGTAAAGAACAATGCAATAATACAAATAACTTGTAAACAATCTTGATGAGACAATATGTAGTTTTCAATGTGTAATTTATTTATTGATATTAAACAAATTACAAGGTTGATGCGGAACCAAGATAATACACGAATGTAAATATCCTAACAACCTATGAAATACAATTGATCTATACTCGGAATTTCTCTTCAACAATCGAAACACTTAAAGTAGTGAAATGTTCCTTTTAGCGATTGAGAGAATATTGCACAAGTTCACCAAGAATATTGCAGGTTTGCAAAGTGTGAATTCTATCGAAGTTTATTCGAAGAAGTTCATATTCTTGGTTGTGCAATGACTTGTATTTATAGGCAAAGTTAACATTGGGATGTTAACTTTAGCCGTACAAATGTGGTTGGGAGCATTTAAGGAATAGCATTTAATTCCTTAAAAAGCATTGTAAAGTCGCGTGTTAAAGTGACTTTACATAACCACCTTTATGTACCTTTTAATACTTAAATAATAAGATAAGGTTTATTATCCGGGTAAAGGTACATAAAGTATACAAGTCAATTCCTCGTAATCAGTGTAAAGCTTTGTAAGGGCTTTCCACTGATAGTCTCCAGTTTGTAACTGACTAGAATGCCAACTGGGCTTCGCTGCCATTGCCATTCTCTTTCTTCCATTTGTTGTCTTCGACTTCAACTGGAATGCTTCTTCAACTTGGTCAGTTCTCAACTGGAGGAAGTCTTCAGTTGCTTTGACTGTACGGTGCAACTGGACTTCAATATATTTCTCGACAAATCATCTTGGTCACCAGTTTACTGGTCACCAGGTGCAACTGGTGAACTGATCAGTGTGAACTGGTGACTGGCCAGTTCCAGGTGAACTGGTCCTAACAAATTCCCCCTATTTGTCTAGAAATATAGTCTAAGTCTTTTCTAGTTCTTGTATCTATACAAGTGTGAACTATAGAGACTTGTTCGATTTTAAATCTATCTAAGATATCTAAGGCATTTTTATAGATCAATAAATGCCTTAGGTTTTTCTTTTATGTTTGTTAGATTTTAATCTTTTATCTACCTTGTGGTTACAAACTGGTAACTTCATTTATACAAGGAATGAACTTTACACAAGTTACAGAATGTAAAACAAATTACAAGAAGATAAAATGAAGAAGAACTTAAACAGATGGCCCTTCGCCAGTTCTCCTTCTCTTGGCAACTGTAGAAATGGGCTGTTTGTCTTCTGGATCAACATTTAGTCTCTCTTCAATATTTTCTTTAAACTTGAGCAGACTTTGAAGAACAAACATCCATCCTCTTTCAACCTTGTTCTTTTGTTGCTTGGCCCCCAACAAGTTTGCCATCTCCACCAGCTCCGAATAACCATATCCAGTAACATCAGGATTCTCAGTTTGCCTTAAGGGTCCATTAAGATGTTGAACCCCAACAAGTGAAGTGTTTGGTACCTGGTTTGATGAAAACTTTCATATCAGTAATCTTACCAGGGTGATATCTCCGCTGTTGCACTTCAGATAAGTATTCTCTAGCTTCAGATTCATTAGCCAGTTTGATCTGGCCAGTGCTCATACTGTGCACTGCAGCTTTGATATCTTCACTTGAAGGTTCAGTTGTTTCTACCCAGGTTCTAAGGTCTGCATCTCTTGGTAGCAACTTAGGTTTACCTCTAGACTTGGGTGGATTCAACACTTGTTTGACCACTTTCTTTACCTGCTCAGCTCTTTTGAGAATTCCTTCAGTTCTCACTTCCTTTGCCTTATCCACTGTGATGTTTAGACATCTGGCATCATATTCAGCCTCATCCTCCTTATAATGTTTGTCAAGCTCAACCTCCAGCTGTTCTTTTAAGGCATTGATAATTCTGGGGTCAGCTTTAACTTTGGCATATTCTGCAAGTGTCATGCCCAGGAGACGCGCATCACTTATATCAAGTAGAGTTGGGGCTAAAGTTTTTCTATCATTAGCTTGATTAACCCTTATCTGTTTCTTTCTCTCCTTGATTGCGTCCCCAAGTCTTGCTAGTTGGTTACTTACATCTTCTGACACTGGAGGCAGCTGATCAATGTTACCAGTTTCTAGCACACTGGCTTCAGTACCAGTTGCTTTTGTTTGTTCATCAGTGGCCGGCATAACTTCCTTTCCTTTATTCTTATTCCCCCTATCAACAACATCATCAAACTGTTCAATAACATGCTGCTGGTCATCACCTTCATCTGACCCAACAACAGTTCTTTCAACCAACTGTCTTGCACTCACTGGACCTGGCAGTCTTGGTGCAGGTGCAAGGATATTCCTTCTTTCCCTTTCCCCCTTGGCAGCATCGAGACCTGCACGAATAGCTGCCCAATCTTCATTACTGGAGGGCAAACGGGCTAGAGGCTGCCACGATTGCATATCCTTGCACTCTCTAAAAACAGTGCAAATCATCCGGAAGGATCTCCACAAGTGGTTAATTTCTTGAGACTGGGTCAAGACATTTGCAGCAGTTTGGTCCTGACCAGTCTTCAAGTCTTTCAATAGCTTTGAATCTTCATCTAAACCTTTAACCACTTGTTCCTTCACTTCAGCATCCTTCTTTTTCAAATCATCCACTTCAGTTACCAGTTTGTTAATGGATGAAGTGTGAGAAGCTAACTGGGTGTTAACAGCATTAACTGCACCCCTTAACTGTCTTACTTCAAGTGCCAGAGGCTCCAGATTAACCTGAGTAGTGGGGAGCTTAGCAATTTCAGCCATTACCTTCTTAACCAACTCATCTTCTCGACTAGCCAGTTTGTCATCAATCATCTGGCCAACTGAAGTGGCCACCTGCTGTCCAATTTCAACTACATTAAGGCCAGGTCTTTCAAACAACTCCTTGACCTGCCTCTCTATCTCCTTCAGATCAACCTCTGATGATCGAACAGTGTTACTCAATAGGTTGGAGATAGATGTATTGACATTGGAATGAGTTAAGTCAAAAGCTTCTTTCAACGATGTGGACAGATTGTTACAGCTGGTGACTAACTCATTCAACTTCTGAAATACCAAGTCCTCATTTGCAGCAAATTTGTTTATTCCCAAATCAACAACCTTCGAATTTGTGATTGTTTCCTTGTTGAATCTGGAAATGGACTTGGCATTCTGCTCAATTGTCTTATGAACACCCTCCACCCGTTTGATCAGGTTTTGGATGTCGGTTGAGAATGAGACAAATTGAGTTTCCAGTGACAAAGGAGAAGTTGTCACTGGACCAGTAGCAGGTTGCACGAGATCAACTGGAGGAGGTAAAACAAAGGAAGCCTCTCCAGTTGTTCCAGTGGCAAAAGAAGGAAAAATTGGTAGTGAAAAAGAACGCTGAGGAATTTCAATGTGTTGGTCAGGCTGAGAATGCTCAGGTGTGACCAACGGCGGCGGTAGGGAGGTTTGCCTATTTCTAGGCACAAAAATTGATGGAGTTCTTTGTGGGGAAGTATTTGTGAGCGTATCTGTATGGAAAACTGAAACTTGTGGTTCTAGGGGTTGATCAGAGAAAGAAGGGAGTTGATCATGTACAGATGCATCAACCATTTCTTGATCATCTTGTGTTCCTTCCGAATCCGAAGATTCAAGATGGAACTCATCCTCATTTATGCCTAGATTCATAAATGATAGGGATGGCTGAACATCAAGTTCAGGCTCCTGATGACCAGTTCCAGTTACCTGGATGGTTTCATCAGTTTGAGGATCAGATGCCGAAGCATCTTCACCAGGGATAGACGTGATAGGAGTGGCTTCAGTTATGGTTGTTCTATCCTCAACCACAACTTGAGACGAACTGGAGGGTCCCTCATTATTTTGAGGCCCGCCCAGTTGTCTTTCTGATTCACTTTCCAAAGGTGCATCAGTTTTAGCAAATGCCAGTCGCATTTGCTCTGGAATTTCGACCTCTCCAACTTCAGAAACAAGAGAGTCTAGATTCCTCATCAAATCTGGCCTTGTGAACGGTGAATCTGTATTTCTATACTCTTCATCGCCCAGAATTTGTTTGAAACATAGTGAAAGGAATCTTGAAAAGGGGATACACACACCCCTGGAGCCTTTCAGCTTTTGTACGAGACTCCTATACAAAATGTCAGCAAAATCCACCCTCAATCCATTCCACAAGCAGTAAGCCATCTCTGCTTGTGAGGAGTTGATCTGGTCAAGACCACCAGAACTCCCACCTAAACTTTCCACCAAGTGTACGAAGAAATACCTCCATGAAGGTGTAAGACCCTTCATGGTCATAGCACCCTTGGTCTTCAACACCCCATTGTCCAAACACTCCTTATGACCCATCTCAAGGAGTACTTGACGAAAATTGATACTAGGGGGCAAGACAACTGGAGATTCACCTTCTCTCCAGTAATTGAGGTGAAGAGCATCCCTCAATACTTCAACAGTCAAGGTACACTTGATTGTTCCATCCTTTAACGTGAAACTGATGGAGGAACAATCAGAAGAAAGAGTGGCAGTGTACCAGAATTCACACAAGTAGTTATGATACATCTTGCGTGGGTTTCTAGAGAATAAGGGTCCTATTGGAGAATCCTTCAAAAACCTTCGGATTCTACCAATAAGGGTATTAGACCCTTGAGAACCTTGTAGGCTTGCCAATGGATTATTAGGGTTTAGTTTAAGGGCAGCACTACTCGGAGCACCAGGTGCCTGGGAGACATCTGGTGAGGGATTGTATGCAACAGTCAAGAGATTTACATCTCTTGAACGGGATTGTATTTCTATACTCTTCATCGCCCAGAATTTGTTTGAAACATAGTGAAAGGAATCTTGAAAAGGGGATACACACACCCCTGGAGCCTTTCAGCTTTTGTACGAGACTCCTATACAAAATGTCAGCAAAATCCACCCTCAATCCATTCCACAAGCAGTAAGCCATCTCTGCTTGTGAGGAGTTGATCTGGTCAAGACCACCAGAACTCCCACCTAAACTTTCCACCAAGTGTACGAAGAAATACCTCCATGAAGGTGTAAGACCCTTCATGGTCATAGCACCCTTGGTCTTCAACACCCCATTGTCCAAACACTCCTTATGACCCATCTCAAGGAGTACTTGACGAAAATTGATACTAGGGGGCAAGACAACTGGAGATTCACCTTCTCTCCAGTAATTGAGGTGAAGAGCATCCCTCAATACTTCAACAGTCAAGGTACACTTGATTGTTCCATCCTTTAACGTGAAACTGATGGAGGAACAATCAGAAGAAAGAGTGGCAGTGTACCAGAATTCACACAAGTAGTTATGATACATCTTGCGTGGGTTTCTAGAGAATAAGGGTCCTATTGGAGAATCCTTCAAAAACCTTCGGATTCTACCAATAAGGGTATTTATAAGGGGATTCAAGATCCCAATGTAAAACCAAAAATCATATTTTATTAAACCAAATCAATTTTGAAGATATTTTGACAAAATGATTTTGAATTTTGAAATAAAAATATAATTTTCCATGTAAGCATTAAATGTTACCATGTCAGCATTAAATGCTACGACGGCTTACTTTACCCATGACCCCACACACTTTTTGTTTTCCCAATACAAACAGTTGTCAAGTACTTAAAATGGTTTCAAACACGTCAGATCACGATATCAAGTGGTTTAAAACACTCGAGTATCATCACGTGTCACACATATTGACCAGGTATTTGTAACGTTATAAAATTTAGACAAAGACTGAACCTGGTAACTGGAGGATCAGTCCAGTACCAGTTTCCAACTGAAGAGTTCTCCAGTTGCATTTTCAAACAAAAACGAATTTTAGTCAGAAAATTATTTTGAGTCTTTCCCCCTAAAATGATGATCCAGTAATCAATTAGTGCCAAGATAGTATCACAAAGGCGTTCGATAGCCTGGCGAGCAAAGATTATCTGGACCTCCTCAACTGGAGAACTTCATCAGTGTCACTGACGCGTTCAATAACAAAGAAAGCTCCAGTTAAGGGTTTAACATTCCCAGTTCGCTGATGAGATGTTTAAAGGTTTTCTCATCGAGAGGTTTAGTAAAAACATCAGCTAACTGTTTGTCAGTGGGGATGAAATGAATTTCAATATCACCTTTCATAACATGATCTCGAATGAAATGATACCTGATGTCAATATGCTTTGTTTTCGAGTGCATCACTGGATTGTGAGAGATAGCAATTGCACTGGTGTTGTCACAAAAGATTGGGGTCTTGGTATACTTCTGACCATAATCTAGTAACTGGTTCTTGATCCAGAGAATCTGGGCACAACAACTGGCCGCAGAAATGTACTCTGCCTCAGCAGTGGACATAGAGACTGAAGTCTGCTTCTTGCTGGTCCAACTCACCAGTTTTCCTCCAAGGAAATGACAACCACCAGTTTTCCTCCAAGGAAATGACAACCACCAGTTGTGGATTTTCTATCAATCTTACAACCTGCATGATCAGAATCTGAATAACCCATTAGATCTAATCCTGAGCCTTTGGGGTACCAAAGACCAAGATTAGGACACCCTTTCAGGTATCTAAAGATACGCTTTACAGCGTGTAAATGTGATTCTTTAGGGTTAGCCTGAAACCTGGCACATAAACATGTTGCAAACATTATATCTGGTCGACTGGCAGTTAAGTACATCAGTGAACCAACCATACCTCTATAGTCAGTTATGTTAACTGGTTTGCCAGTTGGGTCAGAGTCCAAATTCAATGGTGCTGCAATAGGTGTGTTTTTCGATGGGATTGAATCATATTTGTATTTTCTTAACAAATCTCTGACATATTTTCCTTGGTTTATGAAAATTCCATTTTCAGTTTGCTTAATCTGAAGACCTAAGAAAAATGTTAATTCACCCATTAAACTCATCTCATACTCAGATGACATGATTTTAGAAAACTTTTTACACATTGCATCATCAGTTGAACCAAAAATAATGTCATCAACATAAATTTGTACCAATAAGATATTACCTCTTTCTTTCAAGATAAACAAGGTATTATCTATTGCACCTCTTTGAAAGCCATTTTTAAGAAGATGTTTAGTTAAAGTATCATACCAGGCTCTTGGGGCTTGTCTTAGACCATACAATGCTTTGTTCAGTCTATAAACCCAATGAGGATGCTTCTCATCGATGAAACCTGGAGTCTGCTTAACATAAACTTCTTCTTCCAATGTTCCATTAAGGAACGCACTTTTGACATCCATCTGGAAGACCTTGAACTGCAGATGGGCTGCATAAGCCAAGAATATTCTAATGGCTTCAAGTCTTGCAACTGGAGCAAAAGTCTCATCAAAGTCAACGCCCTCTGCTTGACAATAACCCTGGGCAACTAGTCTGGCCTTGTTTCTTACAACATGGCCATCTTCATCCATTTTGTTTCGGTAGACCCATCTGGTACCAATAGGTTCTTTCTTTAACCCTGGTGGACAAGGAACAAGCTCCCAAACATTGTTCCTTTCAAACTGGAGGAGCTCTTCTTGCATAGCTTCCACCCAGCTTGGGTCTGCCATAGCCTCGTCAATCTTCTTTGGTTCAATTAAAGATAAGAAGGTGACGTTTAAGCATTGCTCACTGGTGGCTCTTCTAGTCTGAACCCCACTAGTTGGATTACCCACAATCTGTTCAATTGGGTGGGCTTTAGTCCATCTAGTGTATTGACTAGGCTGGTGAACTACAATATCAGTGCAAGTCACCTGGAGATCTTCTTCAGTTGCAGCAGCATCTGGAGAAGGATCAGTCCAAACAACTTCTACATCCTCATCAGAGTCAATGAGGTCTCGATTGGCATCATGAAATTCCTCAGTTGAAGGTACTTCATGAGTAAGTGGAGAAGTAGGTGATTGAACTGGTGCTGATATTGGAGTGGCACGTACATCTGATCCAATCACCAATTCTTGTGGTAAGTTAAAATTGATGGAGGGATAAAATGATGTGTCACTGGTGCTTTTCTTCTTCTTGACTGGTTCCAGTTTGTTGTAACTGGAAGCATCTTCTGGTGAAACAACTGACCGATGAACTTGGTCAGTTTCACCAAAGTTGATTGGAATGACTGGAGAAATATCAAGGCTTGGTCTCTTGTTGATTGCTTCAGTTGATTCATCGAATGTGACATGAATTGTCTCATGCACCTTTTGGAGTCTATAATTATAAACTCTAAAGGCCTTTCGAATATCTGAATAGCCTAAAAATACCCCTTCATCAGCTTTTGCATCAAACTTTCCAAGCTGACTGGAATCGTTCAGTATATAAACTGGACAACCAAATACATGGAAATATCCAATATTTGGTTTACGATTCCTGAGTACTTCGTAGGCAGTCTTCTTATGTCTCTTGATGTAGACTGACCGGTTTTGGGTGTGACAAGCAGTTGCAACTGCCTCAGCCCAAAAACTGGTGGGAAGACCAGATTCAGATAGCATGCTTCTGGCCGCTTCTATCAGTGTACGATTCTTTCTTTCCACAACTCCATTTTGCTCTGGAGAGTGAACTGATGAGAAGTTTTGAGAAATGCCAGTGTCAGTGCAAAATGTTTCAAGTACCTTATTTTGGAATTCAGTACCATTATCACTTCGCAACTGACAAACTTTTCGAGTGTACTTGAGCTCAATTCTTTTGATAAGCGAGATGATTTCAGCAGGTGCATCACTTTTGGATCTGATGAATACCACCCAGCAATATCTGGTGAATTCATCAACCACAACTAGAGTGTATTTCTTTCCAGCTCTAGTTTGAACATTCACTGGACCAAAAAGATCCATATGAAGCATGTGAAGAGGTTCAGTGATGCTAAAATTTTGCCTAGTTTTAAAACTGGCTCTCTTCTGCTTACCCATCTCACACCCTGGACATGGCTTTTCCTTATTGAAGGAAATCTGGGGTATCCCATCAACCAGTTGTTTGCGAGACAACTTGTTAATGTTCTTGAAATTAAGGTGGGATAACCTTTTATGCCATAGCCAGTTGGTGTCCTCATCAGCTTTGGTATAGAAACATTGCTCTTTTGGAGCTGGTTCCATATCCATGATGTACACATTCCCTTTTCTTGGTGCAATCATCACCACTTTCCAATCCTTGTTAAATATGGTGCCTTGTGCAATATCGAACAATACTCTGAAGCCATCATCGCAAAGTTGGCTTACACTGATCAAGTTATATTTCAAACCATTCACAAATGCAACTCTTTTGAATTCGACTTGTCCATTATTGAGCACACCATATCCTTCAGTCTTTCCAGATTGATCGTTACCAAACGTCACTGTCGGTCCATCTTGGACAGTGAACTCTTCCAGTAGGGGCTTACATCCGGTCATAGTCCGGCCAGCAGCGCTGTCCAGATACCAGATATTTTTCTTTCGATCGCCCTACACACACACAAAAATCATTAGTTATTTTTGTGAACCCATCTTTTCTTGATGGGTCCACTGGACTTCTCTACAGAAGCCACAGTTGATTGTTGAGGTGTTGAACTGGAGGCTACATCTGGAGCATTATCACCAGCTCCAGGTGCAGAAGTAAAAACGATTGGTATTTGATACTTACTCACCTTAAGTTTACCAGATTTTGTTCCTGATGGAACATTCTTTTGTTTAGGTACAGAAGGGAGTGATTTAATATTTTGTTTTAAAACTGGCTCTCTTCTGCTTACCCATCTCACACCCTGGACATGGCTTTTCCTTATTGAAGGAAATCTGGGGTATCCCATCAACCAGTTGTTTGCGAGACAACTTGTTAATGTTCTTGAAATTAAGGTGGGATAACCTTTTATGCCATAGCCAGTTGGTGTCCTCATCAGCTTTGGTATAGAAACATTGCTCTTTTGGAGCTGGTTCCATATCCATGATGTACACATTCCCTTTTCTTGGTGCAATCATCACCACTTTCCAATCCTTGTTAAATATGGTGCCTTGTGCAATATCGAACAATACTCTGAAGCCATCATCGCAAAGTTGGCTTACACTGATCAAGTTATATTTCAAACCATTCACAAATGCAACTCTTTTGAATTCGACTTGTCCATTATTGAGCACACCATATCCTTCAGTCTTTCCAGATTGATCGTTACCAAACGTCACTGTCGGTCCATCTTGGACAGTGAACTCTTCCAGTAGGGGCTTACATCCGGTCATAGTCCGGCCAGCAGCGCTGTCCAGATACCAGATATTTTTCTTTCGATCGCCCTACACACACACAAAAATCATTAGTTATTTTTGTGAACCCATCTTTTCTTGATGGGTCCACTGGACTTCTCTACAGAAGCCACAGTTGATTGTTGAGGTGTTGAACTGGAGGCTACATCTGGAGCATTATCACCAGCTCCAGGTGCAGAAGTAAAAACGATTGGTATTTGATACTTACTCACCTTAAGTTTACCAGATTTTGTTCCTGATGGAACATTCTTTTGTTTAGGTACAGAAGGGAGTGATTTAATATTTTGTTTTAAAACTGGAGGTGGTGAACCTCCTTCCAGATTGTTAATCCGGGCAGTGCAACTCTGAACCTGCCGAGACAAAAGTTGGAGTTGCCTTTCCAGATTAACCAAAATATTGTTTTGTTCAGGCAGTTGAACCTTGGACATTGGTTCAACTGGAGATTTAGTCTGTCGGGTCTTGGGCTCCTTAGACTTATGAGGTAAAGGCTTGTTACCAGTGGCCTTTTTGACTGGAGCTTTAGCCTGTTTGGCTCCAGTTTTAACCTCAATGGGGGTGGTCTCATTGGTTTCAGTTTCAACAGCTTCAGGTTGATCATAAGGTGTTTCAACCTGGAGAGCTGGAGGCAATGCATGAAGATCTGGTATAAGAGCTGCCATCTCCAGATCTTCAGATTTCCATGCATTTTTCTGGGCATCGATAGTTCTTGAAAATGCATCATAGTTTTTGCCAGATGCTTTTACCCAGGACTTGATAATCTTTTGAGCTTTTTCAAAATCATAAGACAGTTTTTGATTATCAAGTTCTAAAGCCTCAATCTTTAAAACTGACTCCTTGAGAGCCAACTGGACACTTTGCAAATCATTCAGTTGTGGTTTGACATTGTTCAGTTCAATTAAGATAGTGTCAAGATATCGTTCACTATCAGCTCTAACAGTTTCTACAAATGCCAAATCACCACTTAATGATTCAGCCAGGTCCAGTTTTAACCTCAATGGGGGTGGTCTCATTGGTTTCAGTTTCAACAGCTTCAGGTTGATCATAAGGTGTTTCAACCTGGAGAGCTGGAGGCAATGCATGAAGATCTGGTATAAGAGCTGCCATCTCCAGATCTTCAGATTTCCATGCATTTTTCTGGGCATCGATAGTTCTTGAAAATGCATCATAGTTTTTGCCAGATGCTTTTACCCAGGACTTGATAATCTTTTGAGCTTTTTCAAAATCATAAGACAGTTTTTGATTATCAAGTTCTAAAGCCTCAATCTTTAAAACTGACTCCTTGAGAGCCAACTGGACACTTTGCAAATCATTCAGTTGTGGTTTGACATTGTTCAGTTCAATTAAGATAGTGTCAAGATATCGTTCACTATCAGCTCTAACAGTTTCTACAAATGCCAAATCACCACTTAATGATTCAGCCAGGTCCAGTTTTAATTCAGGGTCAACCTGGTGATCATAATCACATACCTTTTTCAGTATGATGTCCACCCATCTTCCAGAGATGACATCATCTTTCACCACATGCTGCTGTTGTTGATCTTCCAAGGCCATGAAACACATGTCCCTTTCCTCTTCTTCATCATCAGATGAGTCATCAGAGTACTCCCATTTTCCCTCAGTTTGTGCCATTAAGCACTGATCCTTTTCCTTTTGCATGGACAGGAGGGCAATCTGGGCCTTAAGCTTCTTGTATTTAGCTTTGTAGCTATCATCAGGCCGATTGTAATTAGGGACAGAGGGGCCAGTTTGGTTATTCAACTGACTAGATCTGCATTCCTTCATAAAATGACCTTTCTTGCCACACTTATAGCATGTAAGATTGGTCTTATCCAGAGAGCTGGAGCTGGAAGCATTGTTGGGGCCATTAAATCTTTTAGATTTATGCTTAAACCTATTAAAGGTTTTAGCAATCATGGCGACCAGATCATCATCGTCAGTTTCATCATAACCATCACTGTTTTCAGTGGTCAGCCCAGAGTTTAAGAAACTGTTCAACATCTCCTTCATCGAGTGTACCTGGACACTCTCAGCAGACATTAAAGCAGCACAAGGTCGCTCAATTGTATTAGCAACCTTGGGACTCTGGGCATGGTTCATGGCATCTTGCTCAGCCACAAGTCTTGCAGCATTATTATCTTCAGTGAATCTGAAGGCTCCATAGAGCGATGCAAGAGTGTGAGTGTGCAAGGTTTTACCTTGTCTCAAGACAAGAACCATGTTTTCCCATTTGGAAGGAAGAATATCACAAAACTTCTCAAGAAGAATATCCTTATCCTTCTCTACACCCAAACCTCTCAACTGATTGATGAGGCTAGAAAATCTGGTGTATGTACCAGTTAAACTTTCATTGGGCAAGGCAAAGAAGGATTCATACTTCTTGTTCAAGGCAACTTTTCTGGTGACAATTGTGTCATCACCTCCTTCAAATTGAATCACTAATTCATCCCACATAGACTTGGCACTGGGAAACAACACAAGTGTTGGAATTAGGTCTTCAGGGACAGCCCCAAGGATCATGTTTTTCAGTCTGGTGTCCAAGTCCACCAGTCTGCGATCCTCATCAGACCAATGGTCTTCTGGCTTTTCCCTTGAGCCTCTTCTTCCAGTAGGATCAAGAAGAGGACTCACCCCAATGGACATAGGTATATATGGTCCATCCTTAAGGATTTTCAACATATACCTCTCAATACCACCAAAATGCAACAGCATTCTAGCTTTCCATGTACCAAAAGTCTCACTGTTTCCATCAAATTTTGGAACAGGAGTGTTGGAGTAATGTACATGGACGTGGTTTGGGGCAGTAGGAGGAGGAGGGTTGGTGTTAACGTTTTGAAAAGGTTGTGCATTAGTGTTCGATGGGTTTTCACCTGAACCAGAACCATCTCCACCTTCAGTAGTGTTCATCTTTGCAGATCTAGGCAAGTTTATTAGCCTTCTGCTCTGATACCACTTGTAAGTCCCAACTTGTTAGATGGTACTACTGAAGACACCTCTATGTCAATGGTGGAGTTACTTTGCAATATACTTACTGAACTGGAGACGACCAGTTGCAGAGGTATATACCAAGTTCTAGATAGATTACTTATATAAAAGACAATAAGTAAAGAACAATGCAATAATACAAATAACTTGTAAACAATCTTGATGAGACAATATGTAGTTTTCAATGTGTAATTTATTTATTGATATTAAACAAATTACAAGGTTGATGCGGAACCAAGATAATACACGAATGTAAATATCCTAACAACCTATGAAATACAATTGATCTATACTCGGAATTTCTCTTCAACAATCGAAACACTTAAAGTAGTGAAATGTTCCTTTTAGCGATTGAGAGAATATTGCACAAGTTCACCAAGAATATTGCAGGTTTGCAAAGTGTGAATTCTATCGAAGTTTATTCGAAGAAGTTCATATTCTTGGTTGTGCAATGACTTGTATTTATAGGCAAAGTTAACATTGGGATGTTAACTTTAGCCGTACAAATGTGGTTGGGAGCATTTAAGGAATAGCATTTAATTCCTTAAAAAGCATTGTAAAGTCGCGTGTTAAAGTGACTTTACATAACCACCTTTATGTACCTTTTAATACTTAAATAATAAGATAAGGCTTATTATCCGGGTAAAGGTACATAAAGTATACAAGTCAATTCCTCGAAATCAGTGTAAAGCTTTGTAAGGGCTTTCCACTGATGGTCTCCAGTTTGTAACTGACTAGAATGCCAACTGGGCTTCGCTGCCATTGTCATTCTCTTTCTTCCATTTGTTGTCTTCGACTTCAACTGGAATGCTTCTTCAACTTGGTCAGTTCTCAACTGGAGGAAGTCTTCAGTTGCGTTGACTGTACGGTGCAACTGGACTTCAATATATTTCTCGACAAATCATCTTGGTCACCAGTTTACTGGTCACCAGGTGCAACTGGTGAACTGGTCAGTGTGAACTGGTGACTGGCCAGTTCCAGGTGAACTGGTCCTAACAATATTTATAACTTATTATTAAAATCTTAATCTCATTTTTGTCAGTTTTTTAACATTATATATATAACAATTAAAGTCTGGTTAACTACAGTAAATTTTTATGGTTTTGGATTTTTACCACCTAACTTTGTTTCACTTTACGTATTGACCCCTGAAATTTTCATTACAATTTGTGAAGCAAAAGGTACAACTTCTACAGCATTAACAAATACATACAAAATACACATATCTTCTTCTTTAACCACCTCCAGGCTCCGGCAACAAAGACAGCCGGAACAACCACCGATCTCTTTCCCTTTCTTCTTCTGTCGTGAGCACCGACGTCGTTATCAATCATCAAGAACTAAAAAATGAATATGTCAACCAGATTCATATATATACAAACATAAATAGAGACATATGTATTATATATCGAAAACATAGAGAAATAGCACAACTTTATATATCGAAAAGATAGAGAAATTGCTAACCTTTACTATCAAATATCGACTTCTTCAGATTCAAAGCTATTGTCTTCTTCGGCGAGTTCTCGGCCAACTACTTCAAAGACATAGATATATTATTGATGTGCTAAATCGAGTTTAAAATTTAAAACTAGAAATACCTTGAAACTCACTACTACGCACTATCGGGCAGTGGACCCGATCGTATGCAGTATAGTTAAAAAGTAAGTCCAGGTTCGTTCACGGGGATTGGTTTGAATCAATTGTTTAACAAAGTAGTTTGGAAAAAGGGTGGAACGCTTTGAATCTCTCTTTGACAATTAAATTAAATTAACTTAAAAGACAAACGCGTAAAGGTAAAGGTAAAACTGCAAACAATAATAGTAAAGATCATCCACCTTGACTTCGCTAGACTTCAAACGTGATTGCATTCAATTAAGACCAAATTCATTAAGAGTTGACAAGATAATCGTGAAAGGATAAAATGCTCGCGTGGTACCACCAACCGCTCACAAAACACCCAAACACCTAAGTTGCTAGTTTAATTACCCAAGCCGGTACCACCAATGCCTAGACAACCTTACCAACAATTAGTTTACTTGATTATCACATTACCAATCGAGCCTAAGTGAATTAAAACGTGGTACCACCAACCGCTTCTAAACACGTTGACAAAATTATTCCTTTTATTAAAATGACATTCACTATCACACCATGAACTAGTGATAATTGCTCATAGACAAGCAACCGTTTGAAAATCACATATGTATCAACTAGTACCACTAACGAAGAACACACATGCCACCAATATCATAATAATAAATATAAAGGAATAAAATCATCAAGATCTCGACACAACGATAATTGAAATCAACTCTTTGAATTAAAACATCTAGCAATCACATCATTCGTCTAGTTACATCAAGGTGGATGATTGAAATATTAGCCACTCATAATGAAATTGAAATAACAATCAAAGTAAAGGAAGAACATGATGTACCAATTGTTTGAGGAATAGAAATTGCAAGACAATAAAATAGATACGATCTAAGTGGGTGCACGTGAATCTTCAATGAATCGGAAGATGTTGAAATCTTGAATTGATCCTTGAAGGTGTTCCCTGAAGTGCAGCTCTTAGAAAGAAGATTTGATAATTTGGGAATTAGGTTTCAAAAACTATTTATACCCCCCTTTAATCTGATGCAAAAACTGCCAAAAACCTTTCAGTCCCGCACTCTCACTGTGGCGCAGTGGGCAAATGCACAACCCACTGCGTCGCAGTGCTTTTATACTGCCCATTTGTGCTTGTTTGTCAAGGCTGACTGCGGCGCAGTGGGCAAATGCACAACCCACTGCGTCGCAGTGCCTATACACTGGTCGTGATGCACCCTTTTCACTAGCTGACTGCGGCGCAGTGGGCCTGTTCACCACCACTGCGTCGCAGTACAATATTACTGGACTGGTAGTGCCTTACAACAAAGATGACTGCGGCGCAGTGGACCTGTTCACCACCACTGCGTCGCAGTACAATATTACTGACCGAAGGCCACACATCAACTTATGAATACTTGCATATTTTTTCTATCTCTTTTCATCTTAACGACTCTCGAGCTCTCCAATCAACTTCATGACCTCAAAATTACTCGAATTTGCACCAAACGGACACGTCACCTGTTTAGAACCTGAAACCACTAACAAAACCCATAAACGCGCCAAATGCCAGCAAAATCGACTAAAAACATATAATAAAAAGGCCAATAACGATGTGGGCGATGGGTATAAATTGGTCACATCAATTATATATCGAAAAGACGGAGAAATAACACACCTTTATATATCGATAACACATAGAAATAGCACATCTTTAGTGGTGGGTGACTTTCCGGCCAATTACTCCAAAATAATTTCATGTCAAAAACCCTAACTAATTTTGAGATTTCATAATCAAAACACCCTAATCAATAAAGATTATAATAAACACAAGGATTTAAACATCATACTTAAGCTATGACCATGATTAAATCAAAGAGAAATTGTTAAAAGCGGTCTCAAATAGAAGGATACAGACTTAACTGGTTATGATGTGTATGTGTTAAAAGAGGGGAAAAAATAAGAAAGAAACTGATAAAGGAATAGACAAACAAAAATACAAAACCCACCGTTTTGTAAAACCAGGTGGGTAGTGGATAGATGAGGAGTAGGAACGTGGACGTGGGGTTAGGTTATACTATAACTTTTCTTTTTTAATATTTATTTATGTTACGGAGTAGTATATCATAAGAAATTGGGTAATTTATAATTGTATAAAACGGGCTTCAGGCCCAATAGCTCATCTCATTTATTTTTTCTCAGTAGCTATATTTCTTTTGTATAGCATCGAAAGTGTGTTTGTACAATTTGTGAGTTATACAAAATTCACGTTATTTTGTGACGAACATGACTAAGTAATTAGGCATAATACTATGATTCGTTGTTTTTGTTATAACAAAGAAGTTAGCTTACAAATATTCTTTTGCAACACTTTTTATTGTTTGTTGTATACTTTTTTTTAGCATTCGTACGCTTTGTAATGTACATTTATCGTTATGTATGTATCACGACTTTATATACGTTGTAAATTTTACGTATCACTGTGTCCCGGGGCAAAGCCCGGGCACAAATGCTAGTTTCTATATATAATACTACCTCAACTATTTTATAGGACATAGAGTAGATATTTTATCACTACTTCCTCATGCTATTCATTTAAATTCCAAATTCTCAAACTATAGCTTTCCAATATATTCATTTATGTATACGAGAGAAAGTACCCGCACGTTATGGCGGTGAGATGGTGAGGGTGATAGGTCATAGAGTGTAATAGGTCATAGGAGGTGATATGTCATAGAGTGTGATAACCAAATGCCTTAGCCGTATGGGCTCCGCCCTCGGATTTAAAAATCGTCGAAAGTATATCGAATGACATCTCTAATGAAAGAGCATGAAATTTTAAGAACACCCATATAATTTTTATAATTTATTGATGTACGGTTTTTGAGATAAAAGATTTTGAATGAATTAGAGAAATAAAATGATTTATAGAGGAGAGAAAAAAATGAGTGGTTGAGATTTAAGGAGAGAGGGAAAAATGAGTGGTTGAGATTTCTTCTAAGGGTATTATGAATAAGTGACATGAGTATTTTGAGGTTTTCAACTACTTAAAGTTGAAAAAATGGAGGGAGTAAATGCTTTATAATGTAGGAGAGATATTATACTGGAAAAAAAATAAAAAACAAAATTCCCAATAAACTCTATCTTGATGTCCTCAAGTGGATTTAACGATACTCTATAAAGTTTTATATGACCCGACAACCGACGTCAGTAATACAAATATGAGTTTTTGGACCACAATCCCTCACTCACTCTCAATCTTACTCATCAAATTCATTTGTTTTTATATGTGTTTTATGTACTTTTAATTATATATCTCTAGTGATTTACATTACATATATATGGTCAGTGCTCACTATCCAATATCCATCGTCCTCTAGGTATAAAGGTGATTGGTTACTTTTTGGCTCAAGATTAATGTTCATCCAAATGAGGTATCATACCATTATGCTTACACATGTACATATTGGTTTCCTAGCATAATTATCATTTGATAAAAATCTATTTCCTGACAAAGGATTTCTTTTCATCATCATAAATATATAGATCGCGTAGATTTGCAACGGGTTTTATAACATGAACAAAAGATTTCCTAATTATTATACTATATTATAAAGCAAATAACCCTTGTCTAAAAAACATTTACTTCATTAAAATGTCCCTCCTATCTATTCTATATTTACCTAAAATAACTATAATACTCTTTCTCTCTCCTCAAATCTCAACACTCATTTTTTTTCTCTCTCCTCCATAAATTATTTTATTGCTCTAATTCATTCAAAATCTTTTATCTCAAAAACCGTACATCGATAAATTATAAAAAGTATATGGGTGTTCTTAAAATTTCATGCTCTTTCATTAGAGAGGTCATTCGATATACTTTCGATGAATTTTTAAATCCGATGGCGGAACCCGTACGGCTAAGGGCGGATCCCGTCAGGTAGATTACCACATCGCCGCCACCGCCATTACATAACCACCCCGCCATCACCTCCATCACCGCCGCAACGCGCAGGTACCTTTCTCTCGTATAACTTAAAAGAAATTGACCGATCCAATAAATTTCGAATTAGCTTTAAGAATCAACCTCAGTAAATAAAGTAACCAAATGCTTAGAAAGAACTACCAACTATATATAATCCATATTCGATCTGTATCGATCTACTACCACATATATTATATAAATCATCAACCTTAGATAACATCTCAAAGTTTTAAAGAAACTGGTCTTAATTTGAAGAAGATGATCATTATCTCATCCCGTAATTAGTTAGCCTCAGCCTTCTATGTTTATACATGAAAACAAATGCCTTTTTCATTGCATTTGTAAGGATATGCAATGCAATTTGGTTGGCCTTGGTTAACAACCTGTGATTCATAGTGCTCAGTCGGGGTATTAATAGGTGAACTATATGGTTATCTTGCTTGCACGTTGCACCTGACGCTAAGTAACATCAGAGTTCTAAAGATAACGTTAAACTGTATATGAAAATAACGTAATAATTATATTTGTACCGTGAATATTCAAAATCACTTTTGTGTAAAAACAAGTCATTGTCATCGATTTATAAAAAAATCACTACTTCAAAGACCTTAATGGTAATAAGACCCCGATGGTAATAATATGATTGTTACCCCAATGGTAATAATATATGATTGTTACTCCATAAACTTCAAAATTGTGTGCTCAAATACATGATTGTTAGATTATATGATTGTTAGAAATTATTGATTGTAGAATTTATGATTATTAAAATTATATGATTGTTAGATTATATATTGTTAGAAAAACCATTTTGTTAATATGATTGTTAGAAATTAAGTTGGTAGAAAGGTTATATGATTGTTAAAATGATATGATTGTTAGAAATTATATGATTGTTAGAAATATATGTTGTAGAAATTATATGATTGTTAGAAATTAAGATTGTTAGAAATTATATGATTGTTAGAAATTATATGATTGTAGAATTATATGATTGTTAGAAATTATATGATTGTTAGAAATTATATGATTGTTAGAAATTATATGATTGTTAGAAATTAGTGTTAGAAAGGTTATATGATTGTTAAAATATATGATTGTTAGAAATTATATGATTGTAGAAATTATATGATTGTTAGAAATTATATGATTGTTAGAAATTATATGATTGTTAGAAATTATATGATTGTAAAATTAATGATTGTTAGAAATTATATGATTTTAAAATTATATGATTGTTAGAAATTATTGTTGTTAGAAATGTTATGTTATTAGTTAGAAATTATATGATTGTTAAAATTATATGTGTTAGAAATTATATGATTGTAAAATTAATGATTGTTAGAAATTATATGATTTTAAAATTATATGATTGTTAGAAATTATATGATTGTTAGAAATTATTGATGTTAGAATTATGTTATTGTGAAATTATATGATTGTTAGAAATTATATGATTGTTAGAAATATATGATTGTTAGAAATTATATGTTGTTAGAAATATATGTTGTTAGAAATTATATGATTGTTAGAATATATGATTGTTAGAAATATATGATTGTTAGAAATTATATGATTGTTAGAAATATATGATTGTTAGAAATTATATGATTGTTAGAAATTATATGATTGTTAGAAATTATATGATTGTTAGAAATTATATGATTGTTAGAAATTATATGATTGTTAGAAATTATATGATTGTTAGAAATTATATGATTGTTAGAAATTATATGATTGTTAAAATTATATGATTGTTAGAAATTATATGATTGTTAGAAATTATGTTATTGTTAGAAATGATATGATTGTTAGAAATTATATGTTTTTTAGAAAATATTGGTAGATTATATGATTGTTAGATATATGATTGTTAGAAATTATATGATTGTTAGAAATTATTGATTGTTAGAAATTATGATTGTTAGAAATTATATGATTGTTAGATTATTATGATTTTAGAAATTATTGATGTTAGAAATTATATTTGTTAAAAATATGTTATCATGTTAGAAATTATATGATTGTTAAAATTATATGTTGTTAAAAGTTATATGATTGTTAGAAATTAGTTGTTAGAAATTATGTTGTAATTATGATTGTTAGAAATTATATGATTGTTAGAAATTATATGATTGTTAGAAATTATTGTGTTAGAAATTATATGATTGTAGAAATTATATGATTGTTAGAAATTATATGATTGTTAGAAATTATTGATGTTAGTTATATGTTGTTAGAAATTATTATGATTGTAAATTAGTGTTAAAACTGTTATGTTATCATAGTTAGAAATTATATGATTGTTAGAAATTATTGGTAGTTTATGGTTATTGTTAATATGATAGTTAGTATTATGTTAGAAAACACTTGTTAGTATGATTGTAATTGTTAATATAGTTGTTATTAGGTTAATATGATTGCAAGTATTATTGTTAGAAAAGAAGCTTATAAAAATAAGTTGAAAAAATGTGCTCATTTGTGTATAACTTATGTAGGTTAAAATGGCTGCCGTTCAAGCTTATAAAAATAAGTTGAAAAAATGTGCTCATTTGTGTATAACTTATGTAGGTTAAAATGGCTGCCGTTCAAGCTTATAAAAATAAGTTGAAAAAATGTGCTCATTTGTGTATAAGTTATATGTACATATTTATATCCACACACACACACACACACACACATATATATATATATATATATACAGACTGGTCATGAGGGACAAGAGGAGCCCCCGGCTGACTTCTTTTTGCGGGCCCACACATACCACGATGGGAGAGTGCAAGAAGCTGCTCTTCCCTTCCATGTAAGTTCTCGCACAACACTTAAATTCCTATTTGTTGTAAATTTTTATTAAGTATAGCTAACTTATTTTTTTGTTTATGATTTAATGTGGTACATAGGGCTGTCAATGGGTTCGAGTTCGGGTTGGCGGGTTGAAAAACTCTGACCCTAACCCAACCCACTAAAAGTTTCAGGTCAGAAATTTCAACCCTGACCCACAACCCGCCAACCCATGACCCAACCCATATGACCTGATAAGCAAATATATATAAATATATAACGGAATAAATCAACCAATATAAAGCTCTATCATTGATGTGTACGCTGAAAACAAAAAATACGAAAGAAAAAAAGAAATACGAGGGTATTGATAGAACTTGGCACAAAGTTAACAAACTTGTCGTCTCACACTCTCACCCAACATCAGTTAGCATCTCACAAAATTTTGAATCCTCCTCTTATTTTAGATGTGAAGTTACTTTAGATTAGATATATAGAAAATGAGAATGAGGCGTATGGATAAGTAGATTGTGGAGTATAAGATATTCTATATAAATCAAATATTTTTAAGATATCGGGTTGGCGGGTCGACCTGACAACCCAACAACCCAACCCGGACCCAACCTGAAAAAATTCAGGTTGGCGGGTTGGGTTGGTGGGTCGAAAATCCCCAACCCTAACCTGACTTTTTTCGGGTTGGGTTCTGGTTGGGTTCGGGTTGGGTTTCGGGTTGGGTCGAGATTGACAGCCCTAGTGGTACAGGCCCAGCTTCAGGAATCCCAGCGGATACTTTCCCAACAGCCCAACCCCACTTCGCCAACGCAGGCATTTTTGGACACTTTCGGGGCCCGATCGGGACATACCCGCGGGGTTGGGCGTATTGTTAGGGGAACCCGAGGACTGAATGTCCAGGTCCCGCGTCCATATGACCCTCTTTTGGACGCCCCAACCCAGCAGCACCAAGACGAGGCCGACCCAGCTGGATCACAGTCGTCGGGCCCATCTGCAGCACAGTCGTCGGGCTCTGATTACGTGGATCAATTCTTCAACCCTTGGCCCCCGGTCAACCCTTGGGACCAGGCCGGGTCTAGCACGTCGGGATTCCCCACACAGCGCTTGGGGGATTGGGATTATAGACAGCATAGGGATGGTAGTGATAGTGATTAGTTTGTATTTTTTATGAACTTCTTTATTTATGTTTGTATTGTTGGTAGCTTTTCTTTATTTTTTTTTATTCTTTAATTTCTATATACCTATAAAATTTATAATACAAAACCCTAAAAGTAAAATATTATTTTAGAACAATGTTCTAAAAACAATCACTTTCAAAACAATCACTTTTAAAACTAATATCAAAATATAATTTATAATTTTAATTTTAGAACAATGTTCTAATTTAAAACGTAATATGGAAAAAAAAAAGTTTCAATCAATTAAAAACATGTTATAAAAACAATCACTTTAAAAAAATTCGGAAACAAGAAAAGGAAAATGTTTTTTGAACTTATAATATTGAAGTAGTAGAATTACAACCATCTGTACATGATTTAATTAACAAAATTTGTGCAAAATTATCCATGGAAGAGCATTATCCGACATGGACAAAGTTTGCACCTTTACGTCCGATCATATGATTGGGAGAAATGATCCTGATGTGGCTCGCCGCTAATGCCTGTGACGTGGCACCTCGGGATCGGTCGTTGTCAGTCATTATTGCAGGCATGTCGGTGGAATGTCGGTGACAGCATTAGCGGCGACGTCGTCCGCTAATGCTCTGATGGGGTTGACCTTTTTCTGGTCGTGTTACCCTGTGCCTAAAAATAACGCATCTAAGTCAATTGGCCTGCCTAAAATACATGTGTAACTAAAAATTATTACAAACATGCAGCTCAATGGAGAACGCATCTGAGGCGTATTAAATGCTTAGAAGTACACAAAAATTTGTAAAAAATGTTGAGTATGAGAGGAAAAAAGATAACAGGTTAATGAAAGGGAAAAGTAATCGTTGCCCAATTTTATCATCACCCTTTCCTTAAGTCATAAATTTAATATAGTCTGTCTCTTTTGTTATGTAAATAAAATTGAAATTTAACTCCTGTTATAAAAGCATTCATCCCCTTTTTTTGGTTTCTAAATCCTTCCGAAAACATAAGAAACATACCGATGATGATAGCCACTAATTATCTTCAACTTGATTAGATCGTAAGCGATAATCTGCGGTAAAAAGAGAGTGGGAGAGAGTAGGATAATAATATATTTATGTACTAGCTTAAGTTCCCGGGTGATACCCGGGTAGTGTTATGGTAATTCATTTATATGTTATATCAATATAATACTTAACGACAACATAATTGACTACATAATAACATGCACTATAATAACATCGAAAAAATTTACCTAGTGGTGTTATAGCTCATTTGATTCTTTAGAAAATCTAAATCATGTTAATTCATTACTAATGCATCAAACCGTAAGTAGATTAACACGACACAAAAAAAAAGATGTTAAAAAATCATATAACAAAACCATTACAAAATGAAGAAAAGGACTACAAATCATATACCCAACGAATAAAAAAACAGGAAGACACAAAGAAATATAAATTAAGATAACGTACATAATGTATAAAAAAAAACAATTCAGATTAACTGTTCTTTGGATCCAAATAATTAGTCATAATAAAGAAAATTACAAACAAAACAAATTAAGAGTTCATGGAAATACTAAAAGAAGATTAATTAAATAAAAATAAAGTTATAGCATAATAAATCTTTAAGAGAATTACGAACATGATTTTAAATACTGCAGAGAATAAATACCAAGTTGATTGTTGGAATAAAAAAATAGACATTTATTTTGATAAAAGATAACTACTTTTTGGAAAATACTCCGTATAAGCCGATGAAGGGATGATATAAATAATTGGAAAAATATTTTAATATATTTATGACATCATAAATATAATTATTTAATGGAAATAGGTGAATGAAAGGGTTTTTATTGTGTCACATAAGATTAGTTCTACAGATATTTTAGAAAAGGACTTCTGTTTTATATATGATAAAGATATCTTTATAAGAAACCAGTAAAAAGAGATGAGGGTGAAATCTAGAAACCTCTCATAATATCAAAAATTGTAACAAATGCAAAAAGATTGGTACATAGTACATGATGCAAAAAGAGTTGTAAAGAACCAGTTGGTTTTCGGTATATATAGGGTTAATAAAAAGGAACTTCGAAAAAGATATATCTTGATCACTGTTACGTACAAGTGTGAAAACTGTTTGGATTAAATGGAACCTATTGAGAATCACAAAACCGACAAATATCAATAACTAAATTATGCCCAATACGATACATGGTAATATACACATTACATTAAATTGATTATAAATATAATACTTTAAGTAATGTTACTTGAAAAGAATGATTAACATATATACGTCAAGAGTAAAATTTATTTACGTTAATAATCTAAATGTCAATATTAATAACATAGTAATTTTTTTTACTTTAGATTAATAAATGAGAGCAATATAAAATGTAAAACAACTAAATAATGAATAATAATGTGTGCACAAATAATAATCTATATATATATATAGTGTATGTACGTATATATAGTATACGTACATATATATCTCTTTTAAACATACGCTTATCTATATATATATTTTATTTAAAAAAATTATGGATACGTTTATTTCCTATAAACCTTATAATATTGTCTTCTTAATCCTACAAAACAAAACAAAAAATGATATTAAATAAAATTGAAAACTTGATTAAACAACTAATATTGAGAAAATAATAGAAAAATGTAAAATAAATATTGAGATCTTGAGATAAATAGAAATAATAATGTAAAACTTTGATATTGATAACAAAATAATATTCATTAAATGAATATTATATAATAATAATAAATATATTTGTTAGAATATATAATTCTAAATTTTGACCATACTTGAAAATTTGATAAACTTAACGTATAAAATTCAAAATTATAAATTTTAGAATTTAAATAATATATATTAATTGGCATTTATTAGTTTTTGATTAGAATAGAATTAAGATATGATTAATTGGAATATAATTAATTCTAAATTAAATGAAAATTACCTAGAAAATTGACAAATAAAGCAAAAATCTTAGTTGGCAAAAAAAAATGACACATAAGCCATAACATATTCTCTTTTAGTTATATATAAAAGAAGATGGATCAAACGCTTCTTAAACCTATCGTTGTTCCTGTAAAATAGCTCAAACAAGCATTGTCACATTTTCTAGCGAAAGCCTCAACAACTTCACACACATCTCATCTTCACTCTAAATCATCATAAACTTTCCGTAAAATTCTTCATGCAAGGGCACAAAGTTCTACACGCCTTCATCTTATCTGGTGTATCGTCTTCCATTCTTCACTTAAAACAAACTCTAAACGTATTGTACACTTTTTGTATGATAAACTTGAGATTGTTAACTAGAAACCGATATAATAAGCCGCGTAAGTATGAAGCTTAACTTTGCCGTCAGGTTTGCACAAAAGAACTGAGAATTAAACGACTGTGGTTCATGATCATTAATGATGACATTACTTAGGGAATCACCTAACCAAATTTACTCCACCAATTACTCAAGTCTATGGCAGCCAATTCTGACTTGTCCTATACATATTGTTCTATGTT
The DNA here is from genome assembly GCA_034093135.1 of Erigeron breviscapus. Taxonomy (NCBI): domain Eukaryota; kingdom Viridiplantae; phylum Streptophyta; class Magnoliopsida; order Asterales; family Asteraceae; genus Erigeron; species Erigeron breviscapus. The sequence goes on along the minus strand of CM067169.1, from coordinate 14,167,170 downwards.
AATTCATAATGTGAATCAAATGGATAACATTCGTTTACTTTTTCTCTCTATTGCTGAATCCGCATGTTGAATTTTAATTGTAAGATGGTTTTTGGCCCTTTTTTTATTTTAACATAGCGACTAGCAGTGGAACATACTGATTGTAAAGAATGTTAATAGAGCACACTACTGTATCCAGCTAGAATGACCAACCAACGAACTTACTTAAATTATGAACAGCAGCCGAGGAGGTAAAGACCTGGTATTATGCTTTCCAGTCCAGTTACAAATAGTGAGCCTCAAAAGAAAATACAAAAAGATATATCTACATTTCTTTTCTTACCTTGAAACAACAAAAAACAAGGATCTACAACAAACCCATCTTCGAATCCATATTACTGGCTTTTACCAGCCCCTGCATCAGAAAAGCTTGTATCATGATTATTCAAACAAGTTCCACCAGAGTCTACTGCCTCTCCCAGAAGATCAACCAGGTCACCTTGGTCAATGCATCTTCTCATAACACCACCAGACCTCTCAGCCAGTGAAACGAAGCCCATGGCAGCAATGCTGTTTGCAATAGCATGGTTCACGTCCGTTGCTCCCCCATACAGGCCTCTGCTTCCAGCTGCAAGTACATTTTGGTTTCCATCAACATTGGCTAGAACTGAGGGCAGTTGACTTGATCCGCTGATTAGCAGACGCAGTGTATCCCTTGCACTCTTCTCTGCCATGGAATCCGTTTCTTGGATCAATGGGCTCACAAGTGCCTGGTGAAGTGGCGGAATGGTGACATTTATAGCAGGGCCACCACTCACAAGGTACGCTTGGCCTGAGGAGCAAATATCTATAACAGGGACATGCACTATAGGATCTGTCATTAAAGGAGTGAAAATCGGGATTTGTTGTGAAGTTGGCATAGATATGGGTAACCGAACCAATGGTTCAGGTAGAAAAGGAGGAATTTCATCCAGATTGAGAGTCGGTAATGGTGTTATAAGGCCAGAAGACGATCTAAGAGTTGAGCTTGCAAGAAGAGAAGAAAGAGGCGGCAAGGTAAATGAATCGGCCATTGACATAGGCATCATCTGTGAAGGTGCCACTGTGTACTGGAGAGTGGACGCAACAGGTGGACACCAGCAATAAAAAGGAGAAAACGGAGGAACAGTGGACGGCATTTCTACTGTTTTCTCAGCTAAACCAACTTCTAACCCCATTACCAATGGGAACATGCGGCTATCAATAGTTGATTCAGGAATCTCGGTTTTACAAGATAGATCTGAAGTAGACGTATTGGTAGAACTTGGAAAAGATATAGAAAGGCTTTCTAGATTTTCAACAAACGAAAAACTGCCCGCCTCCCCCTTTCGCTTGAACTTTTCCCTCACAACATTTTTCAAGGAAACCAAGTTTCTGGGTTGGCCTTCTTTGAAAGAACTTGGCCTGGGGCTTAGGCTACCTTGAATGGTACAGCTCCGGCCACGTGAAGACTTTGATGTTAAAGATGCTGATTGTAAACTTTTACCAGATTCAGCAACACCTAAAGATGTTGTCGAAGAGGACACAGACGCAGTAGTATTCACTTGAGTATTTGACCCAACAAGATAAGTTCGCAGACCAGCCACAAAAGATTCAAGACGAGAATCACTGATTCCAGTTAAATCAGCAAGGGAAGGCTTCTTCTCAAGTAAAATTTTCATCTAAAAACATAATATACAGCATATCAATATAGGTTTTAATACATCTGTGGAGGGAGCTAAGGCTAAGCCATTTGTATTTCATTTACTAATAAAGACACCTACCTTTTCAAGCAACTCATTACCAAGAAGTCTGGATTTCTCTGAGCACCAAAAATAAACAGTATCAGCATTAGGAACCCTAATCATAAAAGAACGCCCAGAATTATCTGCAGATATTCCCTCAATCCTGACAGATGAGCAATCAGAGGCATTTCTCAAGGTTGAAAGGCGCTCTATATGACCATCATCTCCACAAAAGGATACATGCAGATCCGATGTGGGAAAAAGTGAGAGGGTTAAGTTCCCCCTGTTACAATGCAACAAGTGATAATATCAATTATCAAGTATTGAAAGACAAAAATAGGAATCCAAACATACAGCCACAATTCAACAAATAGCAGCAAAAACACTACACATGTGAAGATCATAATAAGAACTAGCTAATTCTTTGCATCTAAAAAGAATATAACCTCGGTATTCTTCTCCTACACATCTTATATTGATTAAACTAGCATATGCCATTTTTTATTCGTGTTTGTATTTCATTTTATCGTTCTTAAGCAGGAGACTGAGAAGAGAAAAGAGTGATGGATATAAGATCTCCCCCTCAATGCATATATTATATGAACTATTTCTTAAACATTCTAGAGACTGCCTAATTGTGCATGTGAGATTATAACTTCTTTATTGTAATGATCAAAAACTGTATAATACACATTACTATTACTCAGGTATTTTAGATGGAAGAGGAGCAGCTCAGCTAAGAGCCTAAGAATAAAAAAGTGTCAATTTTTGTAGGAAGTTATTAAATCGAATATATAGGGAAATAGTTCACTTAACAAAAACCACTCAAAAAGCTCATCTATGATATCCCAAAAGTATAACATCCTGATGGCCATACATAATAACAGTACTGAAAACAGGGTATTCAAATCAATACAAATTTCCTAGAAAACATAAATAGTTTGTGAAGAGACCTTTTGTAATGTTAATAAAGCAAGAACCAGATATAGCAAGAAAGCAAACTTGATGGCTTCTTTATGTTTATAAAGCAATAACCAGATATAGGAAGAAAACAAACTTTCTGACATTGAGCACGTCTTTGTGATTTAATAGACAACCGTGATTTAATGCACAACCGAAAATGCAGTAACAAGTGATATGAATTCAAAGAAATAAACAAGGATCCAGAATTATCCTGATGACAATAAAAAAACATATTACCATATACAGGACACCAGAACACAACGAACATAGCATAGCATAAGAATATACAAATATAAAAGTACTCTACCTTTACTTCTTCTTAATTCAGAGATCATAATAGAACACGCCCAGTTACCTACAAGCAAAAGATATATTTATTTGGAAGGATGAACATGTCACTATTAATATGCTGATATGCACAAGCCTGGAGCTTTTACTTCATTGATATACATAAGCCAGCAATTACATGTGAACAAATGTTCTCAGGGATAATTATCAATCGATCTGATGAAACTAGATTCACAGAGGGTCAAGTGATATCATTTTCTACTCTAATACAACGCATGAAATATATAGTATTCACATACAAACCAAAAGAATGCAGGACAGATTAACTGTAAGATACTATGTGATACATTAGAGACTAGAATCCTCTACAGTAAAACTAATGTGACGTGGTATGTCCTAGACACCCACACTCAAACTACAGTGGAAAAACTAACCAAAGTACAAACGAAAATCTGTTGGAACGTCAGTTAAGAAAGAGTATCAAAGCATGACACAAACAATCATGTACCAGTCCATTACAAGCAATAAATGATTAAAAGCCATATGAAGAAGTGAAGAAAAGTATAAGTAGGTACCAGAGGGCAGCAATACTAGTTGGGTAGATAATACCCATGGATCATGGACGTGATAGTTTGATAGGAAGTGCCTATATTAACATTTCAAGAAATACTTTTGGCTTGAGGCCCCACATAGTACAGTTTAGACTTCATAAATGGCACAAACTATGGTGGAATTCCACTAAATCTCTCCTCAACTACCCAACACGCACTAAATTGACCAAGAAACAGATAAGCCCTCTATATGTACATAAACGCTTACAAACTCTTCATTACTAACAAGGACAAAAATAAGAAGGCACATTAGAATGCAAACAACATTCTTTCCACTCCTATAAGAATAAAACGCCCTCACTAGACAACATAGCAACCAAAGAATAGGAACCTGAAGCCCTTAATATTACTAAGGGCAAATCAACTTCATTAAGTAGGCTACAGCTCAATTATCTCAAACGACACCAAATACTTAATTAATATAAAAAATTAACAAACTGGATTGCACTTATTTTATGGATTCAACAAATTTTTATGATGACATACATCTGTTGTAACAGAAATAATGCATCTAAATGAAGTTGGAGATTAAAACCAGCATGCAACTACCTTGCACTGTTTGGAGTTAGAAGAGTCCCTTGCTTGTCAATCTTGCCAACACGAACTGACACAAGCGGAACACACAAACACCTTGCAAGCAATCCAACTTCTGACGGCTCAAAGTGCTGAAATCAAAACAAAGTAGATATCAAAATCAACATATCAAGATCATCATCAATATCATATAATTTATTGATTACACTGACTGCTATCAAGCTCTATCAATTATCATATGCCTACTAATCTCTAACTTCATAGTTATATCCTCAAAAAATAGCATCACAACATATCAATATCAATATTATGTAATATATGCATATACATACACATATAGATACATATAAATGCAGACATATACATATATACACATAGATACATACATATACATACATATACATACATATACATACATATACATACATATACATACATATACATACATATACATACATATACATACATATACATACATATACATACATATACATACATATACATACATATACATACACTATAGATACATATACACATAGATACATACATATACATATATACACATCACGATACATATATGCATATAGATAGATACATATACATATGGAGTATCAGGCAATTGGTGATTAAATGAGTATACCTGACTCAGATGAGACAGCAATCGATCCTCAGCAAGGCCAGTAGAGACATTAAGCTTAAGCAAGGGTTTCAACCTCTCATCAGCACGACAAGCGCCCATAACTTGCATATCAAGCGCCTGTAGCCACTGCATAACCGTTCCTTGGGCGCTCCGTTGAATCAACAAATCGTCATCGTTATTTCCATCGCCAACAAACAAATCGGTCAAACGTTCCGCCAGTCCGTTTCCGTTCGGTGATGATTCGCCGGAAACTGCTTCTGACAACCACGGCGATGAAGCTTCCGTTGATTTCTGTTGATCATCGATTTCATGATCATCGAGCGATTGTTGTTTCTCATGATGATTATTGTTCATGTTTGTAATTGATTTAATTAATTTAATGTAATGAATTATGTATTTTAATCAGAAATTAACGAATTAATGGAATCGGTGGATTTTGGAAACCCTATGAAACAGAGATCTAATTCAAGGATGCGATTCGATTAGATTATATAGATATATTTCTTTTTGATTTTATTTTATTTTATTTTATTTTAGAATAACTAATTTAATTGAATAATAATATAACTGGTAGAGAAGCAAAACAAGGGAGATAAGGGAAAGATAGAAAGATATTTATATAGAGGAGGTGGAGTGGTGGACTAATGATAATGGGAAATACGGACTTGAAAGGAAAGTTATAGTGTGATTGAATAAGTTTGTTTGAAGTCCGGGTGGGGCCATGCTGACGGCTTACCTTGTGGGATCCATGTTGCCGTGAAATTGTGGGGGAGATATGTGACATGTCATCGAGTAGGAGCCGACTATTTGGTTTTTATCAAGCGTCATTTAACTATACTCGTATAATTTAAAAGAAAATGTTAAATAAAAAAGGCAAATGGAATAAAAAGGTACTTAACTTTTATCCTTTTTCCAATCAAGGTACTCTTCTTTACATTTTTTAATTTAAGGATAAAACTTTTTTTTTGTTTGTTTGAACGACAAATTTTGTACTCCTTATTTGAGTTATGCAGCTACTTTTGGTAAATTTTCACTGCCTCTCGCATGTTTCGAACCCACGCCACACAGAGGAGAAACCCAATGGGAAAACTCCCCTGACCACCAGGCTATGAACCTGGTGGCAAAAGTAGCTATTCTTTCAATAACCGGTTAAAATGAATATCTATCATATATCTACATGACTTAGTGGTAGGTGGATGAATATTGTCAGTCCACTAAATCAATTGCTGGCAAATAAAAAAGATTGAATCTACGATGGACAAACTGAAAGTTGCTAATCCAGATGCTTATAAGTACTTGATGGAGAGGAACCCGCATACATGGTCTAGAGCTTTTTTCAATGATGGTATGGACTGTGAGGCGGTTGAGAATGGGTTGTGTGAGTCTTTTAACTCACATATAAGGAAACCCAAGGAAAAATGAAGGTCGGGGTGGAACTAGTAGAGGGGGGTAGAGGTGGTAAAGTAGGTAGGGGTGGTACAGGTGGACCAGTTGAAGGTGAAACCAGGGTAGAAGGTGATACAAGGGTATATGGTGAAACAGGGACAAAAGGTCGAGATGAAAGTAAGGTATGATTTTATATCATTCTTGTGCATTAAATTTTTAGTTAATTGTTACACTGATTGAAAATGATCATAAATGGACAGCTAAAAAATGATGAGGTATTAGTTGATGTCATAATTCAAGAAGAATGTATGAGTGAAGATTATGGTGAACAAGACTCAACCATGGAAAATCTAGCTAAAGTGAAAGAAAATTTTGAATATGCACATGAAGATTCTGCCATGGAAGATACCATTGAAGAAAAAAGGGTTGCTGGTCTTAAGAAGGTAAAAAAAGAAAAGAATTTTCTTTTTTTTTTTGAAAATTATATGTCATTCACAACAATACTACTCCGCAATTACGGAGTAGTCCAATAGTACAAAAATTGAGGATCAGTTTACATTAAAACTGGACCAATCCTCCCAAGAGATAGACCCTTTTTTTAATCTACCTCTATACCACAAGAATCCTATCGTTTTGATGTCTACAAACACCTTCTCACTACAAAAACTAATCTTTTCGAAGACCTTTTCGTTTCTTGCTTTCCAAAGGCACCAACTTGTAACAAAAATAATACTCTTGAATATATGTCTTTTCTTTTTCTCCATGCCAACCTTCTTGTACAATTCGATTGCCTCACGAACAGAGGAGAAAGAAATTGAGCCCAACTTACACCATGTAGCGACCCGATTCCATACAGCCAACGAATGAGTGCAAGAGCAAATCAAATGATCAATGGTTTCATCATAGGCCTCACAAAGTCCACAGGAGGTCGTTCCAAAATTGCAATTACGAACCTGAAGTGCTTTATATGTGGGAACACGATCCATAGCGGCCCTCCAAACAAATATGTTACATTTTTTTGTGACCCCTTTAGCCCATTTGAATACATACCTACCGCCGTAGTCTTTATCGTTGAGAAGAAACTCTTTGACACTTCTGACCGAGAAACGGTTTTGTTGATCCCCCATCCATGTCCAGCTATCTTCTTCATCATTAATTCTTAGATTGTCTACCAGAGATCGGAAGGCAATCCATTCCTTAATAAACTCAGCAGAAACCAAGATTGAATACCATCTTGTATCTCCCATGAATCGCTTCGTCTCCTGGCAAAACCGATCTCGAACCAGGCATTTCTTATCGGTCTCGAAACTAAAAATCAGTGGAAACATATTCTTCAAGCATGAGTCATCAGCCCATGGATCGAGCCAAAAACGAATTCGATCCCCTTTTCCGCATTTACCTTTGAACATACCATTCAAGTCGTTGCTTCCTACCTTGACTTTGTCAATTGTTCTAATGATCGATTTCCATACACTTGTAATAGAGTTATTTACAGGGACCGATCTCCACCCTCTACCTTTCCCATGAATTGAATCTATCCCCTTCTCCAAAGTGCCTTTTCTTCATGTTTGTATCTCCACAGCCACTTGGAAAGTAACGCGATATTAGAATCTTTCAATTTGCATAATCCCAAACCTCCGTCTTTAACTGGTGAGGCGACGCGGTCCCAAGACACCCAATGAATCTTCTTATCATCTTGCGAGCCACCCCATAAAAATCTTCTAATAATCGCTTCAAGCCCATCCAATACCGTTTTCGGAACCACATACAAAGAAAATAATAAGTCGGTAAACTTTCAAGCACCGCCTTAATGAGCGTAACTCTTCCCCCAATAGACAGAGACTTAGCCTTCCAGCTAGCAAGTCGTGATTCGAAGATATCAAACATAAAGTCCCAACTGGAAACATGGTTCATGTTTCCACCAATTCGTAGACCAAGATATTTAAATGGTAGATTCCCTTCCTTACATTTGAACAATTCTGCAGCCATTTTAACTTCATTGTTGTCCACTCCGATCCCAAACAGATTGGATTTTCCTAGATTGATCTTAAGTCCGGAACATAAATAAAAAACTCTAAGAATTCTCGCGACCTTATAGATGTTTCCCATCGACCAATCCCCCACAAAAGAGTAATCATCGGCGCATAATAAGTGAGATATAATCGGCCCCTCATTAGGCAGTCTCAAACCTGAGAGAAAGCCAGAGCAAGTCGCCTTGTTAACCAAACACGAAAAACCTTCCATAACGAGTAAAAATAAGAAGGGAGAACTAGGATCACCTTGTCGCATTCCTTTACCACATTTGAATTCAAACGTTGGAGCTCCGTTAACAAGCACAACCGATCTAGCCGATGACACAATCTGTTGAGTCCCAATGTTAATTGTAAATTTAATGATGACAAATCTGACCTATAAACACTTAGTAATCTTTTGGTTCTTGTAATCTGATCTGGGTCAGACTAAGCTGACACAGCTTACGATCTGTCTCTGATCCAGATCATGCTTCATACTTGTAATTGTAATATCTTATGGAAGCAAGTGTCCTTCAAGCTGCATCAACAATGTATTAGCATTCAGTCCAAGTCGAAGAGAAGGATTGGAGATAGAAGACCAAGCTGTTAGTGGAAGGTAGCTTGGGATTAGCAGTCAGCTTGGAAACACTTAGGCAGATTGGTGCTTTGACAAACGGCCCAATCTGTGTCTGACAATCAAGTGAAGATAACATCCTGGATTGAAGATAAAGACAAATGACGTGACTATGAAGAATCCTAGGATCCAGATTGGTGGTTGGTTTTACATATGCGTGTCCATACTCCTATTGGTTGATAAAGAATGTGCGTCAGTACGTGGGGGACCACAAGTACCATGAAAGGCACGATTGATTATTCCTTTATCATCCACTGAATGAAGAACACGTAGCTGCAATGGATACCTAATGAAGGAGCGCTTTCGCCTATAAAAGCCTCATTCATGGATTGCATATGTGTGGCATTTCCTGAGAATCATTCTTCACACAAGTTTCTCTGCTCTTACACACAGCTTAGTCTGTACGAGATCAGCTTGGGCTGATTCTCTTGAGCTGAAACTTATTGATTGTGTTTGTCATTTCATAGGGTTGTTTAGATATCTATAGGCTATCTTTATTCCGCAACAACCCTGTAATTCTTTGTATAGATTATTTCTTAATAAAGGATTACATTTGAAAAACCACAATCTGTGTTCAAGAATGTTTTTATTTCTTTACTGCTTTACTGTTTTAATGATTCCTGCTCTTTACTTACTTGCTTAATATACATAAACTGAATCTTAAAACATTTCGTGTTAAAAGTTTGTAAAGATTAAGGAAAGTTGTATTCACCCCCCTTCTACAACTGTTCTGTGTACAATATACTTTGGTATTTTTAATATCTTATGGAAGCAAGTGTCCTTCAAGCTGCATCAACAATGTATTAGCATTCAGTCCAAGTCGAAGAGAAGGATTGGAGATAGAAGACCAAGCTGTTAGTGGAAGGTAGCTTGGGATTAGCAGTCAGCTTGGAAACACTTAGGCAGATTGGTGCTTTGACAAACGGCCCAATCTGTGTCTGACAATCAAGTGAAGATAACATCCTGGATTGAAGATAAAGACAAATGACGTGACTATGAAGAATCCTAGGATCCAGATTGGTGGTTGGTTTTACATATGCGTGTCCATACTCCTATTGGTTGATAAAGAATGTGCGTCAGTACGTGGGGGACCACAAGTACCATGAAAGGCACGATTGATTATTCCTTTATCATCCACTGAATGAAGAACACGTAGCTGCAATGGATACCTAATGAAGGAGCGCTTTCGCCTATAAAAGCCTCATTCATGGATTGCATATGTGTGGCATTTCCTGAGAATCATTCTTCACACAAGTTTCTCTGCTCTTACACACAGCTTAGTCTGTACGAGATCAGCTTGGGCTGATTCTCTTGAGCTGAAACTTATTGATTGTGTTTGTCATTTCATAGGGTTGTTTAGATATCTATAGGCTATCTTTATTCCGCAACAACCCTGTAATTCTTTGTATAGATTATTTCTTAATAAAGGATTACATTTGAAAAACCACAATCTGTGTTCAAGAATGTTTTTATTTCTTTACTGCTTTACTGTTTTAATGATTCCTGCTCTTTACTTACTTGCTTAATATACATAAACTGAATCTTAAAACATTTCGTGTTAAAAGTTTGTAAAGATTAAGGAAAGTTGTATTCACCCCCCCCCTCTACAACTGTTCTGTGTACAATATACTTTGGTATATTGATACACCATGGGACGTATCAATTGGTATCAGAGCAGGGGTTAAGAATTAACTTGACTTGATCCTTGCATTATTTCTTTTATAGTAAAGCATTATGTCATCATATATTGATAATGGTTCTTCAACCCGACCACCCATGTTTGATAAAGATGATTTCAGTGGGTGGAAAGGTAGAATGTCTTTGTTCCTTGAATCCATTGATAACAATATGCCTGACATCCTTGCGGATGGTCCTTATGTTCCTACACAAACCATTGTGGTAGAAGCTGTGGTCAGGGAAGGTCAACCAACCATTCCTGCCACAGTCAAATCTATTGTAAAAGACAAGGCAGATTGGGGGGATGAGGATAGGAGGTTGGCAAACTTGGATGTGAAGGCTAGAAATTTCATTGTCCAAGCTGTGCCCAAAGACCTTTACCATTCTATTAAAATGTGTTCTACAGCTAAGAAAATGTGGGGTACATTGACTGTCATGTTTGAGGGTTGCTCTACCTCCATGGAATCCACAATTACTACATTGACCAGGAGGTATGAGAGATTTTTCTCTTTGAGAAATGAATCCTTGACTGACACTCATACCCGCTTTAATGCTTTGGTAAATGATTTAGCTGCTGTTGGAATTAATAAGAAAAATGAGCTTTTAAAGAGTAAATTTCTTGATTCATTACCACCTAAATGGAACAACTATATTTCTTCTGTTAAATTAAGTTCTGTTTATCATGATCTTGATCTCCCTGGACTTTTTGGTTTGCTTCATAACCAAGAATGTTCAGAGGCTGAAAAGTTAATTGCTATGGGTGATTCTTATAGTCAGCCTGCTGCTGCACTTGTTGCTTCTATGACTGAACACCCTAGTTCAATTAGTAATGAGATCATTCCGTGTGTTAATGATGATATTCCTGTGATGTCTAATCCTAACTCTATTTGTGCTGAATCTGAATGTGATGAATCTGATGGTGATGAACTAGCTAATGAAGTAGCTATGTTAGCTGAAAGGATCAGAAGGAGATCCTTTAATAAGTTTAAAGGAAAAGGAAGAGGTGGCCAAGCTGACAAGACCAAGAAGCCATTTGACATGTCCAAGGTCTTGTTACAAGTGTGGCAAGACTGGACATATGGCTGGAGATTACAGATCTAAAGAAACTGCTCAAGCTGTACCAGCCAAAGGTTAAAAAGGTGAAAAATACTCAAAGCTCAAGACTAAGTACAAATCCTTGAAAGCACAAGTAGCTGAGCTGACTGAGAAGGTGAACAAAAGTGAAAAGAGTCTGGTAGCCAAAGACTGGGCTGAAAGTGCCACATCATCTGATGATGAGCTATATAAAGATGCCAAGTGTTTCATGGCTAGAGAAGCTACTCAAAGATTTGTTGAAGATCTGGTAAAGATACAACAGCAATCTGAGTCAGCTCACCAGGCATCTACCAGTCAGACTGCTCCACCTGAGGTAACTTCTTTTTCCAATCTGTCTGATAATGAGAAACTGTCCAGACTGAATAAATTTGGTGATGAGGTTCTGCTACAAAAACACTTTAATCAAGAACTCAAAAAGGAAATACATGTTTTGAAACTTGATAACAGCTCTAAGAGTCACACCATTGAAAAACTAGAATCTGAAGTTAAAGCTCAAAAGCAATTAAACTCCATTTTGATTAAAGAAGCTAAAACTGCAGAAGAAAAGTTTTTAAAGGTTAAACAAATTACTGAAACATGGTGTATAAGCTCCATAAGAGTTGCTAAGTGTGTAAATGAACAAATACCTCATCAGATCCAAGCCATTTTTGATGGTGATTATGATAGGGCCATAGCCATTGCTGAAGTATGTGCTATGGAGCCTTGTTATCAGCCTCCTTCACCACCCAAAGTCCAAACCAAAGAAATGATTACTAAACCAATTAAGTTGGTTCAAAAATCTGGTATTGGATTTAAAGATCCTGAAACCATTGGCCAGACCATTGCTGAAGTATGTGCTATGGAGCCTTGTTATCAGCCTCCTTCACCACCCAAAGTCCAAACCAAAGAAATGATTTCTAAACCAATTAAGTTGGTTCAGAAATCTGGTATTGGATTTAAAGATCCTGAAACCATTGGCCAGACCATTGCTGAAGTATGTGCTATGGAGCCTTGTTATCAGCCTCCTTCACCACCCAAAGTCCAAACCAAAGAAATGATTTCTAAACCAATTAAGTTGGTTCAGAAATCTGGTATTGGATTTAAAGATCCTGAAACCATTGGTCAGACCATTGCTGAAGCTGTGTCTAAAGCTGATCAGGTTGTTGAGTTAAAACCTGAAGAAAGTCTTGACTTGTCCAAGCTGACCATCACCCAATCTGAGTCAGATTCAAAGACTAAAACAAACAAGAATAGTTTAAAGAAAAATAAAAGAAAGGTTAGAGATCATAGTGTTCCTAAAGAGAAAATAAAGCTTTTAAAGAGTAAGAAGTCTGGTTCTCTAGGAAATGAGTCACAAGCAAAATCTGAGTCTATTTCAAGTAACACCAAGTCTAACTCTGAAAAGTTGATTTTAAAATATGTTGAGTCCAAAACTGATAAGGTGTCAATGGAAACAAATTTTCTTAAGAATGTGTCTGATCTAAAAACTGTTGATCAAAGAAAATTGAGAGCTGAATGTAAGAAAGCTGGAATAGGCAAGGGTTTTGTTCAAAAAGAAACTCTAAATGTTGCTAGAAATAACTTTGAATCTGGTAAAGGACAGACCAAGCAACAATGGGTTTCAAAATGTGATAAGAGTCTATGTTTAGTTACTCAATCTGAGTCAGATTCAAAGACTAAAACAAACAAGAACAATTTTAAAAAAATAAAAGAAAGGTTAGAGATCATAGTGTTCCTAAAGAGAAAATAAAGCTTTTAAAGAGTAAGAAGTCTGGTTCTCTAGGAAATGAGTCACAAGCAAAATCTGAGTCTATTTCAAGTAACACCAAGTCTAACTCTGAAAAGTTGATTTTAAAATATGTTGAGTCCAAAACTGATAAGGTGTCAATGGAAACAAATTTTCTTAAGAATGTGTCTGATCTAAAAACTGTTGATCAAAGAAAATTGAGAGCTGAATGTAAGAAAGCTGGAATAGGCAAGGGTTTTGTTCAAAAAGAAACTCTAAATGTTGCTAGAAATAACTTTGAATCTGGTAAAGGACAGACCAAGCAACAATGGGTTTCAAAATGTGATAAGAGTCTATGTTTAGTTACTCAATCTGAGTCAGACCAGAAGGTCAGCTCTGGTGAACCCATCTTTGGATGGGTTCCCAAAAAGAACTAATCTCTTATCATAATTGCAGGGCAGTCATGACGATAATACCTGGCACTTGGACAGTGGATGTTCCAAGCATATGACCGGATGTAAGTCCCTGCTATGTAGCTTTAGGATTCGCGCTGGTCCTAATGTTACTTTTGGAGATGATTCTCAAGGAAAGACTGAAGGTTTTGGTGTACTTTCAAATGGTCCTCTTACTTTCAGAAGAGTCTCAAATGTTAATGGTTTGAAGCACAATCTGATCAGTGTGAGTCAGTTGTGTGATGCTGGTTATGAAGTGAGATTCAAGTCTGATAAGGGTATTGTTCTTGATTTAGAAGGCAATGTGGTTCTTATTGCAAAGAGGGATGAGTCTTTGTATTCTTTTGACATGAGAAATCCAACTGTCACAAGAGAAGTCTGTTTCATGTCAAAGACTCAAGATGAGCTGAATTGGTTGTGGCATAAAAGGCTGTCTCATATGAATTTCAAAGACATCAACAAGATGTGTAAGAAAGAGTTGGTGTCTGGTCTTCCAGTGATCAATTATGAGAAGGACAAGCTGTGTGGTGCTTGTGAGAAAGGCAAGCAATATAAAGCTACTTTTAAGTCTAAAACATGCTCAACCATTGATAATTGTTTGGATCTGCTTCATATGGACTTATTTGGACCAATCAGTACTCCATCATTCACTGGAATGAGGTACTCCTTGGTAATTGTTGATGAGTATTCAAGATACACCTGGGTTTTCTTTCTAAAGCACAAGAGTGAAGCTGCTGACAGCATTATTCATTTCATCAAGCAAGCTGAAATTCTCTACAAAAGGCCTATTAGGCAATTAAGGAGTGATAATGGTACTGAATTTAAGAATATCACTCTTAATTCTTTTTGCAGTGAAAAAGGGATTTCACAAGTCTACGCAGCTGCCAGAACTCCTCAACAAAATGGTGTTGCAGAAAGAAGAAACAGAACTCTTATTGAAGCTGCCAGATCCATGATGGCTCAAAACAATGTTAAGTCTCATTTCTGGGCTGAAGCAGTACACACAGTTTGCTTTACCCAGAACAGATCCCTTATTGTAAAAAGACACCAGAAGACTGCATATGAACTTCTTAGGGGGAGAAAACCTGAAATTGGTTTCCTAAGAATGTTTGGAAGTCCTTGCTACATTCTGAATCAGAAAGACCATCTTGGAAAGTTTAATGAGAAATCAGATGAAGGTATCCTTCTTGGATATGCAACAATGATGAAAGCCTACAGAGTTTACAACAAGAGAACTAAAACAATTGAGAACTCTGTTAATGTAAGCATTGATGAAGGTTGTTCTAAGCGAGATTGCTCTCCTCCTGAAGATGAAGACTTCAATTTTGAAGAACTGGCTGTACCTGAGAATGAGCCTCCAACTAATCCTCCAATTGGAGCTGATAATGCTCAAACTCAGGGGAGCAACTTATAGAAGAAGAAGAAACAGAACTCTTATTGAAGCTGCCAGATCCATGATGGCTCAAAACAATGTTAAGTCTCATTTCTGGGCTGAAGCAGTACACACAGTTTGCTTTACCCAGAACAGATCCCTTATTGTAAAAAGACACCAGAAGACTGCATATGAACTTCTTAGGGGGAGAAAACCTGAAATTGGTTTCCTAAGAATGTTTGGAAGTCCTTGCTACATTCTGAATCAGAAAGACCATCTTGGAAAGTTTAATGAGAAATCAGATGAAGGTATCCTTCTTGGATATGCAACAATGATGAAAGCCTACAGAGTTTACAACAAGAGAACTAAAACAATTGAGAACTCTGTTAATGTAAGCATTGATGAAGGTTGTTCTAAGCCAGATTGCTCTCCTCCTGAAGATGAAGACTTCAATTTTGAAGAACTGGCTGTACCTGAGAATGAGCCTCCAACTAATCCTCCAATTGGAGCTGATAATGCTCAAACTCAGGGGAGCAACTTATAGAAGAAGAAGAAGGTGTTCCAATCTTTGAAAATGCACAAGCTGATCCTGCTCCTACTGAAGAAATTGTTCAGAATCCATTAAATGACTCTCCAACTGGTTCAGATCCCTCCATTCCAGTCCAAGCTGATCAGCCTCTTCCTCAAGCTGATCATGCTGAACCATCTAATCTGAATCAGTCCATTGTCCCAGTTACTAGATGGACAAAGAGTCATCCAATTAACTAAATCATTGGTGATCCACTCTCTGGTGTTAAAACAAGAAGAAAGGCAACAAGCAATTTCTGCATGTTTGTCAATTTTGTAAGCAAGGTGGAACCAACTGAGGTTGATGAAGCACTGACAGATCCTTCTTGGGTAAATGCAATACAAGATGAGTTAACACAGTTTGAAAGAAACAAGGTTTGGGAACTTGTTCCAAGACCTCATCACAAGACTGTGATTGGAACCAAGTGGGTCTACGGAAACAAAATGGATGAAAGGGGAGTTGTGACCAGAAACAAAGCAAGATTGGTAGCTCTTGGTTACAGACAAGAGGATGGAATTGATTATGATGAGACTTTTGCACCAGTGGCAAGATTAGAGGCAATCAGAATGTTTTT
Source organism: Erigeron breviscapus (assembly GCA_034093135.1). Taxonomy (NCBI): domain Eukaryota; kingdom Viridiplantae; phylum Streptophyta; class Magnoliopsida; order Asterales; family Asteraceae; genus Erigeron; species Erigeron breviscapus. The sequence goes on along the minus strand of CM067169.1, from coordinate 14,150,917 downwards.
GGCCTTCTCTGCCCACAAAGGTTTCAAAGTCTATCAAATGGATGTGAAGAGTGCATTTCTTAATGGAAAATTGGAAGAAGAAGTCTATGTTGAACAACCTCCAGGTTTTGAAAATACAAAGTTTCCTGACCATGTGTTCAAGCTTGACAAAGCTCTCTATGGGTTGAAGCAAGCTCCAAGGGCATGGTATGACACTTTGTCTAAATTCTTATTGGCTAATAACTTCAAAAGAGGTAATGTTGACAAGACTTTGTTTGTGAGAAAGTATAATGGTGATATCCTGCTTGTACAAATTTATGTAGATGATGTAATATTTGGGTCTAGCAGTGAAAGACTTTGCAAAAAGTTTTCTGAATTAATGTCTAAAAAGTATGAAATGAGCATGATGGGAGAACTAAACTATTTTCTGGGTTTACAAGTTAAACAGACTAAAAATGGAATTTTCATAAACCAAGGAAAATATGTTAAAGATCTCTTAAACAAATTTGGTTTTACTGATTGCTCACCTATGAAAACTCCTATGGGAACTGGTGATAAGCTAGGTGAAGATAAGAATGGTAAATCTGTTGACACCACAGCTTATAGGGGTATGATAGGATCATTACTTTACTTGAGTGCTAGTAGACCAGATATTATGTTTGCTACATGTCTTTGTGCAAGATATCAAGCTAGTCCTAAGGAATCTCATCTTAAGGCTGTGAAAAGAATCTTTAGATACCTTAAAGGTAGTCCCAATCTGGGTCTTTGGTATCCCAAAGACTCAGGATTTGATCTAATTGGCTATTCAGATTCTGACTTTGCAGGCTGTAAGATTGACAGAAAAAGTACTTCAGGAGCTTGTCAATTGCTTGGCAATAGACTTGTAAGCTGGTCCAGCAAGAAGCAACATTCAGTTTCTATCTCCACTGCAAAAGCTGAATATGTTGCTGCAGGAAGTTGTTGCTCTCAAATTCTTTGGATGCAATATCAGCTTCAAGACTATGGTGTCACTGCATCAAAAACTCCAATCTTTTGTGACAGTACCAGTGCCATAGCAATTTCAAACAATCTTGTGCTTCATTCAAGGACCAAGCACATTGATATAAGATATCATTTCATCAGGGATCATAAATGAAAGAAGATGTTGAACTCCACTTCATTCCAACAGACAATCAGCTTGCTGACTTGTTCACAAAGCCATTGGATGAATCAAGGTTCAACTACTCATAAGTAAGCTAGGTATGCTTAATTTGTAAAATGTAGTGAGCTAAGTAAAAGCAAATCTGACCCCTTAGAGTTATACTAAAATTTTAAGGGTAAGCTGTGTCAGACCCAGACTACCCTTTCACACTTGGTGCATTTCCAAGTGAAAGAGGGTAAGTTGAGTCTGACCCAGCTTCGTGGTTATTTTTGTTATTAAATATCTCAGTGCGTTTTATTACTTTCATTATTTTATTTAGTGTACTTGTTGATCCTATTGGAGTGTGACACGTGTAGTGGTAACAGCAGGTTACTGAAAAAGTACCACCACTACTTGTTAATCCTCCAATCAAAATCTTTCTCTCTCCAACTTTTTCAAACGGGATATTTTGGGTTTTTGTATATAACATTCATTTAACCTAAATCCCAAATCACTTGTTCTTATTTTCTCAAATCAATTTTTTTTCTCAAATTTGATTACTGTTTTATTAAATTTAATTTCTTCTAAAAATTGTTTTCAAAATGGCATCATCATCTGTTTCTATTCATTCTAATGATTCTCAATCTAGTTCTTCTTCTGAACCTGAAAGTCTATACCCAGCTCCAATAAGCGCTAATAAGCTTTCACCTTATGTGGTGGGAAGTAATGTAGTAGTGGTTCCGGCTGATCTTGATACTGGTAAAATCAAGATTGGCAGTCTGGTTTATGCCAATATTCATCCTCCTTCATGGGCAAAAGGATACGATGAGATTGTGGCTTTCTTATGGCATCATCCATTCAGGAAAGGTGATGATTGAGAAGCCAGACTGGGTGTTTCAAGATCTACTTTGTGAATTTTGGGCGAGCTGTTTTGTGGGAAATAATAAGAAAGGAGATGCTGCAATCTATGGTACAATCCTCAATGGTAAGAAAAAGGTATATATTTCTTATGAGAGGATTAGGTCTGCTTTTGAGCTGTCTTATATGCCTGATGATATTTATGAAAGTGTTGTGTCTCACACTGAAGCCAAAAGTGTTTTACAAGAGGTTGGATATACTGGTCCTATGGCTTCAGTGGTTAAAATGAAATTTTTAACTGGTATTTGGAATTATTTACTGAGCACAATTTCTAAAACTTTGCAAGTAAAGGCAGACAGCTTTGATCAACCTAATGTTCTAGAATTGCAGATTTTTCATGCAATGGTCACTATGACCAGAATAGATTTTGCTGGCTTAATTTTTAAGGACTTAGTTGATCGTGTTCATAAGAAGAGCCTTACCATACCTTATGGTAGGATTCTTGCTCTTATCATTGAAGCAATACTTGACAATGATTACAGTCTGGCAACTGGTCAGACTGTGGAATGCAAGTCTATCAACAATAACATTTTCAATAGTCCTAAGGTATATGTGCAGGGTCTGACCCGAGCAATGCAGATCTACCTTGATTTTTGCAGGCAAAGAGAAAGGGAACAAGAAGCACTTGGGGAAGTTGTCCCTTCTTCGACGCGATCTGAGTCTGACACTCAATCTGCTAATCAGGGGGACCCAGGTACACATGCTTCTGAACCCTCAAACTCTTCTCAATCTATTCAATATTCTAGTCCTTCAAAAGAGGGTGAAGGGTTGGCCAAAACATCAGCCACCCTAGCCACACCCTCATCCACTCCTTCAAAATCCGCTTCTAAAAGACCAATTGTTGAGGACTTAGTACCTCACAAGGCTAAAAAGAAAAGATCACAAAGGAAATCTGTGCCAGCTTCTGGGGTTGATATTGCAACATCAAATTTTGAGATCCCCCAAGGTGAAGTGGAAGCTAAGGAACGTTCCAAAGCTGTCCCTGTCACCAAAGCTGACAAGCCGAAATCGCCACGCCCATATGCACTCTCCCAAAAGAGTGTAGACGAGTTAAAGGGAACACCTATTGCTACCCAACCCTCCAAACAGGGTGAAGGTATTGAAAGAAAGACCTCCTCCCAAGGTCACACTGTGTCTGCACCTATATCGCCATCATCAGCCTCCCAAAAGGTTGATGATATCATTAAAGGGATAACAGAGGATCTAGCCCAGATCCAAAGTGAGTCAGAGTCTATGCACATCATCTCTGAGGATGGTCAGCCAAAGGAGAGAAGTATCGAACGCATTGGTGACACTGCTTCTCCTCCCCAAGCTGATCAGACTCCTTCTCTCTTACACTCTGAGTCTGCACAGGCTGTCAATACCCCTTCTATGTCACAAGGAGGGGTACATGCCTCAATTCTCCCTAAGGATATTTTGGTGCAACAACACACCTTTGTTGAACGGCAATCAATTACACAAAACATTACACAAAACATTACACCTGCAGAGTCTGTGTCTGCATCTGTCCTCGGACAGAGGGATTCTGTAGGTTACATGGTTGTCTTTAAGGCAGTTATGTCAGCCCCTTGTGCAGCAAAGGGAACCATTGATGGTCCTCACGATGTCAATGAGAATATGATCACTATCTCCGGAAGTGATTCTTCATTCGATGATGAGTTTGCCCATCCATCCTCAAGGGATGCTCTGATGGAAGATGTTAGTGGAGGAGTTGATCAAAATCAAGATCAACACATTCCCACTGGCCCTCAGCCTGAACCAAACGTTAATCTTTCTCAGGCTGACCAACTCATCATCAATTCTGACAGATCTACTCATGAGACTCACTCTCATGAGCAAATTTTCCAAAACTCCTTAAACCTCCACCCCCTTCTAAATGAGCCCAATGACCCTGATATTAAGGATTGCAGGCTGCTCTTTCCAGAGTCAGTGGCTTTTAAGCCAACTGCAAGTTCTTCCCAAGCTGCGACTATCTCATTTTCAGATGTGGTGGGTCAGCTCACTGAGTTCAAATCAACCTATAAGGTTGAGAGCTCACATCTGACCAAATGCTTGGAAAAGATCCAAAAGGATCAGGAATTGACGGATAAGAAGGTGGATAAGCTGAGTCATGATCAGACTGCATTGAAAGAAAATGTGTTGAAAGCAGTTGAGTTGATGCAGCAGAACCAGAGCAAGCTGACAGAGTCTCTTGATAGTCTTACAAAGGCAGTCAATGAAGAAAATGAAAGAAACAAGAGTACTCTGGGTCAGATTGAGAATGCTGCAACCAAGTTTACAAGGGAAGTCACATTAGAACTTCGATCTGCAAACAAGTCACAAGCAGATTTTAAGAATGATCTGATTGAAGCTTCTAAGGGTGTCAAAACTAAAATTGAACTCCTCCATGAGGATTATGTTGAGCTAAGAAGAGCATGCTGTCTCACTAATATCAAGATTGACTTGATCAACCAGGATCTCAAAGGCCTCTTTGCTACTCAGTGAGCTCTTTCCCTGCTGATGATGACAAAAAGGGGGAGAAGAATGCTACTAAGAGAAAGAGGAGTGCTATGAGTGAAGCTGAAATAGAGCTAGAAAGAGAAAGACAACAAGCTCAGGTTGACAAGGAAATGGAAGAATATTTTGAAAGACTGAAAGAGAGACGGAATAAGGCCAGAGCTGAGGAGGCACTCAATGATAGAAGAATGGTTGTGCATGGTTCTAAGGTGAAAGGTGAGAAGGAAAATGAAGAAGAGATAAAAAGACCAGAATCTGAGTCTGGTGGTGAAAATGTTGGAAAAGATCCAAAAGGATCAGGAATTGACGGATAAGAAGGTGGATAAGCTGAGTCATGATCAGACTGCATTGAAAGAAAATGTGTTGAAAGCAGTTGAGTTGATGCAGCAGAACCAGAGCAAGCTGACAGAGTCTCTTGATAGTCTTACAAAGGCAGTCAATGAAGAAAATGAAAGAAACAAGAGTACTCTGGGTCAGATTGAGAATGCTGCAACCAAGTTTACAAGGGAAGTCACATTAGAACTTCGATCTGCAAACAAGTCACAAGCAGATTTTAAGAATGATCTGATTGAAGCTTCTAAGGGTGTCAAAACTAAAATTGAACTCCTCCATGAGGATTATGTTGAGCTAAGAAGAGCATGCTGTCTCACTAATATCAAGATTGACTTGATCAACCAGGATCTCAAAGGCCTCTTTGCTACTCAGTGAGCTCTTTCCCTGCTGATGATGACAAAAAGGGGGAGAAGAATGCTACTAAGAGAAAGAGGAGTGCTATGAGTGAAGCTGAAATAGAGCTAGAAAGAGAAAGACAACAAGCTCAGGTTGACAAGGAAATGGAAGAATATTTTGAAAGACTGAAAGAGAGACGGAATAAGGCCAGAGCTGAGGAGGCACTCAATGATAGAAGAATGGTTGTGCATGGTTCTAAGGTGAAAGGTGAGAAGGAAAATGAAGAAGAGATAAAAAGACCAGAATCTGAGTCTGGTGGTGAAAATGTTGGGAAAATAAATGAAGAAGCTGAAAAGGAGAGTGATACTACTAAGGGGGAGACTGTTGATGCTGAAATGGGAGATATAAGGAAGGTTGTTGGAGTTGAAAAAGATAAGAAAGCTGAAAAGAAAATGAAGTCCTCCCAAGCTGTCCCTGTACAAGCTGTGCCAACTCAAGCTGACCCAGCTCCCAAAGAACAAATTGATGAATCTTCCTCTAGTGAAGACACAGCCACTCTGTCCCAGTTCATGATCAAGAAAAGGACAACAGAAGTTGGGTCAAGTGGTGTGAAGATCTTAACTGATAAAGAAAAGGATTGGGAACTTGCAATTGAAAAAGCTCCACAGCTTGGAGTAACAGTTGAGGTGGCATACAAGATGATAAAGGAGGACAGATTACAAAGAGAAAGAATTGCTGCAACTGAGTCTGATCCTGAAATTGCCAAGGCTGTTCAAGAACAATTGAATAAGGAAGATGAAGAAGATCTTGCAGCCATTGGTTCCAAAAAGAAAGTTGTGGCCAAAGGAAAAGAAAAGAAGAAGGTGGTGGTTCATTCTAAACCATCACAGAAGGTTAAAGATGTGAAGAGCAGTCGTGAAGCCCATGATTGGTTTGAGGCTCTGGAGAAAAGAAAAGTAACAGAAAGAATCAACTATAGAAAGCATCCAGAGCCAATCCTCCAGGTTCTACTCAAAATGCGAAAAGGAAAAAACATTACCAGCATCAGATTTACAAGGAAAGGTTATGAAACCAGCTGGGAAACCTATGATCTTGACAATCTGCTTGAACTAGCATACACTGAGTGGGTGGAGTTACATGATATCATAACTGGTATTTCTGGAGTTCACAAAGAGACAGTCTTGGAAGCCATTGAAAAGAAATTAGCTGCAATTGTAAAGTACAAGATTGATATCACTGGCCTTCCAAGACCAAGAGCTTATGATATGGATGATGAAGATGAGTCAGCTGAGCCACTGAAGAAGAAAAGAAGAAGGTTTGAAAGAATTGATGCTCCTGGAGGTGATCATACAGTTTTTCTCAAAAACTTGTCTCCTTCAGAATTGCTTGCACAATTATCTTCTGGTGCTGTTGACAAGATTCTGAATAATCTCAATCTGTCTCTACCTGCTGGTGTTAAAAATGCAAGATGTGGGATGTTCATCACTGAACCTGAACATGGGATGTATTTTGTGGATGCAAGAGGAAAATTGGTTTTTCAAAGGACTGCTGAACTAAAACAGGTACCAGCTATGCACCTTTTCACCTTATACAGATTCTGCAAAAATTTTAGTGAAGAAGGTAATGGGTATGAGCAGTTCCCTATTGATGAGGGGTTAGATAGGCAGTTAGATGTGAGAGTTGCCCCATCATTTGAAGTTAAGCAAGAAGCTATAGAAATACTTGAAGAATAGTGTTACATCATGTAATATCTTTGTTTTGTTCTCTATATATGCAAAGGCAGTTGTACAAATCTAGTTTCTTTGTTAAAACTTCATTTTAGTTCAAAAGAACCCAAAAGATTCAAAGGGTCACAATATGTTAGTTTCATTTTACTTTGATTCTTTGTAAGCTGATAGTTAGAAGTGTTGTTGGGTTTTGTCATCATCAAATAGGGGGAGATTGTTGAGTCCCAATGTTAATTGTAAATTTAATGATGACAAATCTGACTTATAAACACTTAGTAATCTTTTGGTTCTTGTAATCTGATCTGGGTCAGACTAAGCTGACACAGCTTACGATCTGTCTCTGACCCAGATCATGCTTCATACTTGTAGTTTAATATCTTATGGAAGCAAGTGTCATTCAAGCTGCATCAACAATGTATTAGCATTCAGTCCGAGTCGAAGAGGAGGATTGGAGATAGAAGACCAAGCTGTTAGTGGAAGGCAGCTTGGGATTAGCAGTCAGCTTGTAAACACTTAGGCATATTTATGCTTTGACAAACGGCCCAATCTGTGTCTGACAATCAAGTGAAGATAACAACCTGGATTGAAGATAAAGACAAATGACGTGACTAGGAAGAATCCTAGGATCCAGGTTGGTGGTTGGTTTTACATATGCTTGTCCATACTCCTATTGGTTGATAAAGAATGTGCGTCAGTACATGGGGGACCACAAGTACCATGAAAGGCACGATTGATTATTCCTTTATCATCCACTGAATGAAGAACACGTAGCTGCAACGGACACCTAATGAAGGAGCGCTTTCGCCTATAAAAGCCTCATTCATGGATTGCATATGTGTGGCATTTCCTGAGAATCATTCTTCACACAAGTTTCTCTGCTCTTACACACAGCTTAGTCTGTACGAGATCAGCTTGGGCTGATTCTCTTGAGCTGAAACTTATTGATTGTGTTTGTCATTTCATAGGGTTGTTTAGATATCTATAGGCTATCTTTATTCCGCAACAACCCTGTAATTCTTTGTATAGATTATTTCTTAATAAAGGATTACATTTGAAAAACCACAATCTGTGTTCAAGAATGTTTTTATTTATTTACTGCTTTACTGTTTTAATGATTCCTGCTCTTTACTTACTTGCTTAATATACATAAACTGAATCTTAAAACGTTTCGTGTTAAAAGTTTGTAAAGATTAAGGAAAGTTGTATTCACCCCCCTCTACAACTGTTCTGTGTACAATATACTTTGGTATATTGATACACTGTGGTACGTATCAAAATCCCATATATCCAAGAACACCATTTAGACGGAAAGCCCATTTGATGCATAATCGCCATTAGGAACTTCCAATTAACATTGTCATAGGCCTTATTGAAATCAACTTTAAAAAGGAAAGCTTATTTTTTTCTTTTGTTAATCTAAGAAACCAATTCGTTTAAAATCAAAGGTCCATCCAAGATCATACGGTCACTAAGGAAAGCAGTTTGAGAATTGGAAACCAAAGAACCCATCACCTTCTTCAAGCGTACACTAATAACTTTAGAAATCTGTAAGTCCCAACTCAATAGATGGTACTACCTGAAGACACCTCTATGTTGATGGTGGAGTTACTTTGCAATATAAGCACTGAACTGGAGACGACCAGTTACATGAGTATATACCAAGTTCTAGATAGATTACTTATTTAAGTGACAATAAGTAAAGAACAATGCAATAGTACAAAATACTTGTAAAGTAAATTGGTGAGACAATATGTAATTTTCAAGTGTAATTTATTTATTAACTTTAAATAAATTACAAGGTTGTTTTGGAACCAAGATAATACAAGTATGTAAATATCCTAACAACCTATGAACTACAATTGATCTATACTTGGAATTTCTCTAAACAATCGAAACACTTAAAGTTGAGAAATGTTCCTTTTTACGATTGAGAGAATATTGCACAAGTTCACCAAGAATATTGCAAAGTTCACCAAGAATATTGCACAAGTTCACCAAGAATATTGCAGGTTTGCAAAGTGTGTGACTTCTAAAAAGGTGTTATTCTTGGTTGTGCAATGACTTGTATTTATAGGCAAAGTTAACATTGGGATGTTAACTTTGGCCGTACAAATATGGTTGAGAACATTTAAGGAATAACATTTAATTCCTTAAAATGCTGTGTAAAGTTGCAGTATAAAGCAACTTTATTCAACCAGCTTTATGTACCTTTTTGTATTTAAATAATAAGATAAATCTTATTATCCGGGTAAAAGCACATAAAGCATAAAAGTCAATTCCTCGTAATCAGTGTAAAGCTTTGTAAGAGCTTTCCACTGACGGTCTCCAGTTTGTAACTGACTAGAATGTCAACTGGGCTTCGCTGCCATTGTCATTCTCTATCTTCCACTTGTTGTCTTCGACCCCAACTGGAAGGATTCTTCAACTGGTCAGTTCTTAACTGGAGGAAGTCTTCAGTTGCGTTAACTGTATGGTGCAACTGGACTTCAATATATTTCTGGACAAATCTTCTTGGTCTCCAGGTGCAACTGGAGACTGGCCAGTTTCACTGAAACTGGTCCTAACAAATTCCCCTTATTTGTCCTGAAATATTAGCAAGTCTTTTTCAGTTCTTGTATCTGTACAAGTGTGAACTGGAGAGACTTGTTCGATTAAATCTATCTAAGTTTTCCAAGGCATTTTTATAGATCAATAAATGCCTTGGGTTTTTCTTTTTAAGTTTGTTAGATCTAATCTATTACTACCTTGTGGTTACAAACTGGTAACTTCATTTATACAAGGAAATGAAATTTACACAAGTTACAGAATGTAAATAAAGTTACAAGTAGATAAACTGAAAGAAAATTTTAGCTTGATGGCCCTTCACCAATTTTCCTTTTCTTGGTCACTGAAGAGATAGGTTGTGAGTCTTCAGGATCAATGTTCAACTTCAGCTCCAGATTCTCTTTGTGATGAATCTTGCCCTTCAAGAAGTTGACCCATGCTTTCTCAAACCTATTCCTTTGTGCCTTGGCATCCAAAACGTTCACCATTTCTACCCATTCAGAAAACCCATATTGCATTGCACCAGGATTGTCAGTTTTAACCAGTGGCCCTCTGGTATAACTGACCTCAACGTGAAAGTACTTGGTGCCTGGATTAATTGTTACATTAACACCATTGATAGTCCCACTATGTCTTCTGGTTGCCATGATCTGGGAGTAATAGCTTCTTGCTTCAGATTCATTTGATATTTTAATACTCCCAGCTCCAGCAGCCAGTACAGCAGACTTGATGTCATCATTTGATACCTCGCCAGTTGGTTCTATGAATGTACTAAGGTCAGCATCTCTGGTCAGTGGTCTTCTTGGTTGAGGGTTCCTCCTTGGTGGATTCAAAACCTTTTTCACAACCTTCTTTACATTTTCGATCCTTTTCAAAATCCCACTGGCCCTGTTCTCCTTTGCCTTATCCATTGATATATTCAAACTTCTGGCATCAAATTCAGCTTCTTCCTCAGGATAGTGCCTGTCCAATTCAACATCAAGCATTTCTTCAACATGTCAACTATCCTGGGATCATTCTTTACTCTGGCATACTCCTCCTTAGTGATTCCCAATAAGTGAGCATCACTAATATCAAGCAATTTAATCTGTGCAAGATGCTCTCTGGCTTCAACTTGGTTGGCTTGTTTCATTTTCTTCTTTCTTTTATTTGATTACCAAGTCTAGCCAGTTGTTTGCTAACACTTTCGGAAACTGGAGGAAGTACATCAGCATTGCCAGTTTCCAACATAGGTACATCAGTGGCCGGCTGGGCAGATACATCACATGCTAAACCTTTGCCCTTGTCAACAACATTCCCCCTATCACTTACATCACCAGTTTCATCCATTCTTTGCTCACCAGCTTCAGTACTGGCAGCCACAATCATTTCCCTACCTGTTTGAGTTCTAGATGGATTACTTTCAGTTTGAATTTGTGCAAGAACTGCACTTCTTTCCCCTTGGCAGCATCTAGACCTGCCCTAATAACTTCCCATTCAGAATGGTGAGCTGGCAACCGGTCAAGAGGCTGCCACGATTGCATGTTCTTGCATTCTTTGAATATGGTACACATCATCCTGAAAGATCTCCATAGGTGGTTGGTTTCTTTTGACTGGGTCAGAACATTTGCTGCAACTTGTTCCTGACCAGTTTTTAGTTCATTCAAAATCTTGGAATCTTCATCCAGACCAGAAACCACCTTATCCTTCACCTCTTCATCCTTTTTCTTTAAACTTTCTACTTCAGTTGTCAGTTTATCCAGAGACTGAGCATGAAGTGATACCTGGGTGTTCAAGTTATCAATGTTGCCCCTCAACTGGTTGATCTCAGTAGTGAGTGGGGCCAGATCAACCTGAGGAGTGGCCAACTTGGTGATCTCAGATATCACCTTTTCTATCAATTGTTGTTCTCTAGCACCCAGCGTATCATCTATTTTCTGACCAACTGAAGTCATTAACTGCTGCCCAAGTTCAGTCACATTCAACCCAGGTTTGTCAACCAATTCTTTTACCTGTTTTTCAATCTCCCTTAAATCCACTTCAGATGTTCTAACAGTGTTGCCCATCAAGTTGGAGATTGAGGTTGTGACCTTGGACTGAGTGAGGTCAAAGGCTTCTTTTAAAGATGTTGCCAGATTGTTGCAGCCAGTGACCAGCTCATTCAGCTTCTTCAACACCAAGTCTTCATTTGATGAAAACTTGTTAATCCCCAGATCAACCACTTTAATATTGGTCAAGTGATCCTTGTGGTATCTGGAGAAAGACTTGTGGTATCCTTGTGAAAACTTGTTTTTGTCAAGTGTCTTTTGAATATCCTCCACCCTGGTGAGAAGGTTTTGGATATCGGCTTGAACAGAGACAACTTGACTGTCCAGTGACGGAGGGGAAGGTGTCACTGGACCAGCAACAGTTTCTACTGGAGCAACTAGAGGAGGCAAATTTAGAGAAGTCTCCCAGTTGACGTCGCAGCAGTTGTTAAAGTAATAATAGGAATGGTGGAAGAAGAAAGGACTGGAAGTTCAATTTGTTGGACATGCTGAGAATGCTCAGGTGTGTCCAACGGCGGCGGTGGTGGGGGCATTTCTCGAAGGAGTGAGAATTGCTCAGATGGTGATGGTGCCATACGTCTGTTTCCAGACATATAGTTATAAGTGGGAAAAGGAATATTTGTAGGCTCATTTTCTTGGGATGGTGAAACTGAAATTGAAGCATCTGGAAGCGAGACTGGAGATGAAGGGTTTTGATCTTGTACAGCAGAATCAAAAATCTCCAAGTCTGATGTAGTACCTTCAGAATCCGAAGACTCTATAAGGATTTCCTCGTCATTAACATTCACGTCCAGATCCATGAATGTAACTGAGGGCTGACCAGATGGGTCAGTCTCCAGATGACCTTCCCCAGTTTCCTGGTTGGGTGCATCTGTTGGAGGATCAGATACCGAGGTATCTTCACCAGGGATAGAGGTCAGTGGAGTTGCTCTATCCACAACCATAACATCGGACAAACTGGAGGGTCCCTCATTATTTTGAGGCCCGCCCAGTTGTCTTTCCGACTCACCTGGGATTGGTGCATCGGTTTTGGAGAATGCCAGCCGCATTCGATCTGGAATCTCGACCTCTCCAGCTTCAGATACTAAAGAGTCTAGATTCCTCAACAAATCTGGGATAGTGTAAGGTGAATCTGTGCTTGAATAAGCTTCACTGCCCAGAATTTGTAGAAAACAAAGAGAGAGAAACCTTGAGAAGGGGATGCATAGTCCCCTGGTGCCCTTCAGTTTTTGAACCAGGCTTCTAAACAGGATATCAGCAAAATCCACTCTCAATCCATTCCACAAGCAGTATGCCATCTCTGCTTGTGCGGAGTTAATCTGGTCAAGTCCACCAGAACTCCCACCCATACTTTCCACAAGGTGGATGAAAAAATACCTCCATGAAGGTGTAAGACCCTTCATGGTCATCGCACCCTTTGTCTTCAAAACCCCTTTCTCTAAGCACTCCTTATGTCCCATTTCAAGGAGGACTTGGCGAAAATTAATGTTTGGGGTGATGACAACTGGAGATTCACCCTCTCTCCAGTAGTTGAGGTGTAAGGCATCCCTCAACACATCTGCTGATAAGGTACACTGGACTATTCCACCTTTTAATGTGAAAGTGATGGAAGAACAATCGGAAGAAAGAGTAGCAGTGTACCAAAACTCACACAAGTAGTCGTGAAACATCTTGTGTGGGTTTAGAGAGAATGAGGGTCCAATTGGAGAATCCTTCAAAAATCTTTGGATTCTGCCAATAAGGGTATTGGACCCTTGGGTTCCTTGTAAACTCGCCATCGGATTATTTGGATTTAATTTGATGAGCGAAGTGTTACCAGGAGCACCAGGTGCCTGTTTGACATCTGGTGAAGGAGCATATGGGACAGTTAAGAGATTTACATCTCTTGAACGGGATGATTTAGGTGTCATTTGAAATTGAAATTGAAATTTAGGAATTAGGGTTCTTGATTTATGAAGCAGAGAGAGAAATGAAGCAATTTTAGATGATTGGGAAGTAAATGAAAGAATGTAAAGGGAAGTAAATGTGATCGGAGTAAATAAGGGTATTTATAAGGAATTCAAGATCCCAATGAAATACCAAAAATTATATTTTATTTAACAAAATCAATTTTGTAGATATTTTAACAAAATAAGTTTGAATTTTGAAATAAAAACATAATTAATTGTGCAGCATTAAATGCTACGACGGCTTAACTTACTCACGTGCCCACTAATTTTCATTTTCCCAATAAAAACAGTTTTCATATACTAAAATGACTTTAAACACGTCAGATGACGATATCAAGTGGTTTAAAGCACTCGAGTGCCATCACGTGTAACAAATATTGACCAAGTATCTCTAACGTTATAAAAAATTAAGACAAGACTGAATCTGGTCACTGGAGGATTAGTCCAGTGCCAGTTTCCAACTGGAGAGTTCTCCAGTTGCCATTTTCAAACAAAACGAATTTTAGTCAGAAAATTATTTTGAGTCTTTCCCCCTAAAATGATGATCCAGAAATCGATTAGTGCCAGGATAGTATCACAAAGGCGTTCGATAGCCTGGCGAGCAAAGATTATCTGGACCTCCTCAACTGGAGAACTTCATCAGTGTCACTGACGCGTTCATAACAAAAATCTCCAGTTTTAAGGATGTAACATTCCCAGTTCGCTGATGAGATGTTTAAAGGTTTTCTCATCAAGAGGTTTTGTAAAAACATCAGCGAGCTGTTTGTCAGTGGGGATGAAATGAATTTCAATGTCTCCTTTAATAACATGATCACGAATAAAATGATACCTGATGTCAATATGCTTTGTCTTGGAGTGCATCACTGGGTTGTGAGATATAGCAATTGCACTGGTGTTGTCACAAAAGATTGGGGTCCTTGTATACTTTTGACCATAATCTAGTAACTGGTTCTTGATCCAGAGAATCTGGGCACAACAACTGGCCGCAATAATGTACTCTGCCTCAGCAGTGGACATAGAGATTGACGTCTGCTTCTTGCTGGTCCAACTTACCAGTTTTCCTCCAAGGAAATACAACCACCAGTTGTTGATTTTCTATCTATCTTACAACCTGCATGATCTGAATCTGAATAACCCATTAGATCTAACCCTGAGCCTTTGGGGTACTAAAGACCAAGATTAGGACACCCTTTCAGGTATCTAAAGATACGCTTAACAGCGTGCAAATGTGATTCTTTAGGGTTAGCCTGAAACCTGGCACATAAACATGTTGCAAACATTATATCTGGTCAACTGGCAGTTAAATACATCAGTGAACCAACCATACCACGATAGTCAGTTATGTTCACTGGTTTGCCAGTTGGGTCAGAGTCCAAATTTAATGGTGCTGCAATAGGTGTGTTTTTCGATGGGATTGAATCATATTTGTATTTTCTTAACAAATCTCTGACATATTTTCCTTGGTTTATGAAAATTCCATTTTCAGTTTGCTTAATCTGAAGACCTAAGAAAAATGTTAATTCACCCATTAAACTCATTTCATACTCAGATGACATGATTTTAGAAAACTTTTTACACATTGCATCATCAGTTGAACCAAATATAATGTCATCAACATAAATTTGTACCAATAAGATATTACCTTTTTTCTTTCAAGATAAATAAGGTATTATCTATTGCACCTCTTTGAAAGCCATTTTTAAGAAGATGTTTAGTTAAAGTATCATACCAGGCTCTTGGGGCTTGTCTAAGACCATACAAAGCTTTGTTCAGTCTATAGACCCAGTGAGAATGCTTCTCATTGATGAAGCCTGGAGTCTGCTTAACATACACAACTTCTTCCAGTGTTCCATTCAGGAACGCACTTTTGACATCCATCTGGAAGACTTTAAACTGCAGATGGGCTGCATAAGCCAAAAATATTCTGATGGCTTCAAGTCTTGCAACTGGAGCAAAAGTTTCATCAAAGTCAACGCCTTCTGCTTGACAATAACCCTGGGCAACTAATCTGGCCTTGTTTCTTACAACATGGCCATCTTCATCCATCTTGTTTCGTTAGACCCATCTTGTACCAATGGGTTCTTTCTTTAACCCTGGTGGACAAGGAACAAGCTCCCACACATTATTCCTTTCAAACTGGACGAGCTCTTCTTGCATAGCTTCCACCCAGCTTGGGTCTGCCATAGCCTCGTCAATCTTCTTCGGTTCAATTAGTGATAAGAAGGTGACGTTTAAGCATTGCTCACTGGTGGCTCTTCTAGTCTGAACCCCACTATTTGGATCTCCCACAATATGTTCAATTGGATGTGCTCGAGTCCATCTAGTGTATTGACTAGGCTGGTGTAACACAATATCAGTGCAAGTCACCAGGCGATCTTCTTCAGTTGCAGCAGCTTCTGGAGGAGGATCTGTCCAAACTACTTCTACGTCCTCATCGGAGTCAATGAGGTCACGATTTGCATCATGAAATTCTTCATTAAAAGGCATTTCTTGAAGAACTGGAGAAGTTGGAGTTTGAACTGGTGCTGATATTGGAGTGGCACGTATATCAGATCCAATCACCAATTCCTGTGGTAAATTGAAATTGATGGAGGGATAGAATGATGTGTCACTGGTGGTGCTCTTCTTCTTAACTGGTTCCAATTTGTTGTAACTGGAAACATCTTTTGGTGAAACAACTGACTGATGAACTTGGTCAGTTTCGCCAAAATTTATTGGAATGCCTTGAGCAATATCGAACAAAACTCTGTAGCCATCATCACAAAGTTGGCTGACACTGATCAGGTTGTATTTCAAACCATTCACAAATGCAACTCTTTTGAATTCGACCTGTCCTTTATTGAGTACACCATATCCTTCAGTCTTTCCACTTTGATCATTACCAAACGTCACTGTCGGTCCATCTTGGATAGTGAACTCTTCAAGCAGGGGCTTACATCCGGTCATAGTCCGGCCAGCAGCGCTGTCCAGATACCAGATATTCTTCTTTCGATCGCCCTGCACACCCACAAAAATCATCAGTTATTTTTGTGAACCCATCTTTTCTTGATGGGTTCACTGGACTTCTTTACAGAAGTCACAGTTGATTGTTGTGGTGGTAAATTGAAGACTACATCTGGATCTTTTTCACCAGATCCAGGTGCAGGAGTAAAAACGATTGGTATTTGATACCTGCTCCCTTTTTCTTATCAGATTTAGTTCCAGATGGAACATTCTTTTGTTTTGGTTTTGAGGAGGGTTTAATATTTTGTTTTAAAACTGGAGGTGATGAACCTCCTTCCAGATTTTTAATCCGGGCAGTACAACTCTGAACCTGTCGAGACAAAAGTTGGAGTTTGAACTGGTGCTGATATTGGAGTGGCACGTATATCAGATCCAATCACCAATTCCTGTGGTAAATTGAAATTGATGGAGGGATAGAATGATGTGTCACTGGTGGTGCTCTTCTTCTTAACTGGTTCCAATTTGTTGTAACTGGAAACATCTTTTGGTGAAACAACTGACTGATGAACTTGGTCAGTTTCGCCAAAATTTATTGGAATGACTAGAGAAATATCAAGGCTTGGTCTCTTGTTGATTGCTTCAGTTGATTCATTGAATGTGACATGAATTGTCTCATGAACCTTTTGGAGTCTATAATTATAAACTCTAAAGGCCTTTTGAATATCTGAATAACCTAAAAATACCCCTTCATCATCTTTTGCATCAAACTTTCCAAGCTGACTGGAATCGTTTAAAATATAAACTGGACAACCAAATACATGAAAATATCCAATATTTGGTTTACGATTCCTGAGTACTTCATAGGCAGTCTTCTTATGTCTCTTGATGTAGACTGACCGGTTTTGGGTGTGACAAGCAGTTGCAACTACTTCAGCCCAAAAACTGGTGGGAAGACCTGATTCAGATAGCATACTTCTGGCTGCTTCTATCAGTGTGCGATTCTTTCTTTCAACAACTCCATTCTGCTCTGGAGAGTGTGCTGATGAGAAGTTTTGAGAGATGCCAGTGTCATTGCAAAATGTTTCAAATACCTTATTTTGAAATTCAGTACCATTATCACTTCGCAACTGACAGACTTTTCGAGTATACTTGAGTTCAATTCTTTTGATGGGAGAGATGATTTCAGCAGGTGCATCACTTTTGGATCTGAGGAATACCACCCAACAGTATCTGGTGAATTCATCGACCACAACTAGAGTGTACTTCTTTCCAGCTCTAGTTTGAACATTCACTGGACCAAAGAGATCCATATGTAGCATGTGAAGAGGTTCAGTGATGCTAAAGTTTTGAGGTATCCCATCAACCAGTTGTTTGCGAGACAACTTGTTAAAATTTTTGAAATTAAGATGGGATAATCTTTTGTCACAGCCAGTTGGTGTCCTCATCAGCTTTGGTATAGAAGCACTGCTCTTTTGGAGCTGGTTCCATATCCATGATGTACACATTTCCTTTTCTTGGTGCAACCATCACCACTTTCCAATCCTTGTTAAATATGGTGCCTTGAGCAATATCGAACAAAACTCTGTAGCCATCATCACAAAGTTGGCTGACACTGATCAGGTTGTATTTCAAACCATTCACAAATGCAACTCTTTTGAATTCGACCTGTCCTTTATTGAGTACACCATATCCTTCAGTCTTTCCACTTTGATCATTACCAAACGTCACTGTCGGTCCATCTTGGATAGTGAACTCTTCAAGCAGGGGCTTACATCCGGTCATAGTCCGGCCAGCAGCGCTGTCCAGATACCAGATATTCTTCTTTCGATCGCCCTGCACACCCACAAAAATCATCAGTTATTTTTGTGAACCCATCTTTTCTTGATGGGTTCACTGGACTTCTTTACAGAAGTCACAGTTGATTGTTGTGGTGGTAAATTGAAGACTACATCTGGATCTTTTTCACCAGATCCAGGTGCAGGAGTAAAAACGATTGGTATTTGATACCTGCTCCCTTTTTCTTATCAGATTTAGTTCCAGATGGAACATTCTTTTGTTTTGGTTTTGAGGAGGGTTTAATATTTTGTTTTAAAACTGGAGGTGATGAACCTCCTTCCAGATTTTTAATCCGGGCAGTACAACTCTGAACCTGTCGAGACAAAAGTTGGAGTTGACTTTCCAGTTTAAACAAAAAATTGTTTTCATCAGGCTGCTGAACCTTGGACCTTGGTTCAGCAGGAGTTTTAGTCTTTTGGGTCTTGGGCTCCTTAGACTTTTGAGGTAAAGGCTTGTTACCAGTGGCCTTTTTAACTGGAGCTTTAGCCTGTTTGGCTCCAGGTTTAACCTCAATGGGGGTGGTCTCAAAGGGTTCAGTTTCAACCCTGAGAGCTAGAGGCAATGCATGAAGATCTGGTA
This sequence comes from Erigeron breviscapus, assembly GCA_034093135.1. Taxonomy (NCBI): domain Eukaryota; kingdom Viridiplantae; phylum Streptophyta; class Magnoliopsida; order Asterales; family Asteraceae; genus Erigeron; species Erigeron breviscapus. The sequence continues at coordinate 14,132,130 of CM067169.1, read as the reverse complement.
TGAGAGCTGCCATTTCCAGATCTCCAGATTTCCATGCATTTTTCTTGGCATTAATTGTTCTAGAAAATGCATCATAGTTCTTTCCAGATGCTTTTACCCATGACTTGATAATCATTTGTTCTTTTTCAAGATCAGAAATTAGTTTTTGATTATCAAATTCCAAAGCCTCAATTTTTAAAACTGACTCCTTGAGAGCCAACTGGACACTTTGTAAATCATTAAGTTGTGGCTTAACATTGTTTAGTTCAATTAAGATAGTGTCCAGATATCTTTCACTATCTGCTCTAACAGTTTCCACAAAAGCCAAATCACCACTTAATGATTCAGCAAGGTTCAGTTTCAACCCTGAGAGCTAGAGGCAATGCATGAAGATCTGGTATGAGAGCTGCCATTTCCAGATCTCCAGATTTCCATGCATTTTTCTTGGCATTAATTGTTCTAGAAAATGCATCATAGTTCTTTCCAGATGCTTTTACCCATGACTTGATAATCATTTGTTCTTTTTCAAGATCAGAAATTAGTTTTTGATTATCAAATTCCAAAGCCTCAATTTTTAAAACTGACTCCTTGAGAGCCAACTGGACACTTTGTAAATCATTAAGTTGTGGCTTAACATTGTTTAGTTCAATTAAGATAGTGTCCAGATATCTTTCACTATCTGCTCTAACAGTTTCCACAAAAGCCAAATCACCACTTAATGATTCAGCAAGGTTCAGTTTCAGTTCTGGATCCACCTGATTGTGATAATCACATACCTTCTTCAAAATGATGTCCACCCATCTTCCAGTGATGACATCTTCTTTTGCCACATGCTGCTGTTGATCTTCCAAGGCCATGAAACACATGTACCTTTCCTCTTCTTCATCAGCTGATGAGTCATCAGAGTACTCCCATTTTCCCTCAGTTTGTGCCATCAAGCACTGATCCTTTTCTTTTTCCATGGACAGGAGGGCAATCTGGGCCTTAAGCTTCTTATATTTAGCTTTGTAGCTATCATCAGGCCGATTGAAATTAGGGACAGCGGGGTCAGTTTGGTTGTTCATCTGACTAGATCTGCATTCCTTCATAAAATGACCTTTCTTACCGCATTTATAGCAGGTAAGATTGGTTTTATCCAGAGAGCTGGAGCTAGAAGCATTGTTTGGCCCATTAAATCTTTTAGATTTATGCTTAAACCTGTTAAAGGTTTTAGAAATCATGGCTACCAGATCATCATCGTCAGTTTCATCACAACCATCACTGATTTCAGTAGTCAGGCCAGAGTTCAAGAAACTGTTTAACATCTCCTTCATTGAGTGTGCCTGGACACTCTCTGCAGACATTAAAGCAGTACAAGGTCGCTCAGTTACACTAGCAACCTTGGGACTCTGGGCATGGTTCATGGCATCCTGCTCAGCCACCAGTCTTGCAGCATTATTGTCTTCAGTGAATCTGAAGGCTCCATAGAGCGATGCAAGAGTATGGCTATGCAGGGTTTTACCTTGTCTTAAGACAAGAACCATATTTTCTCATTTGGAAGGAAGAATATCACAAAACTTCTCAAGAAGAATATCCTTATCCTTCTCTACACCCAAGCCTCTCAGCTGATTAATGAGGCTAGAAAATCTGGTGTATGTACCAGTTAGACTTTCATTGGGCAGAGCAAAGAAGGATTCATACTTCTTGTTCAAGGCAACTTTTCTGGTGACAATAGTGTCATCACCTCCTTCAAACTGAATAACTAATTCATCCCACATTTACTTGGCACTGGGGAACAACACAAGTGTTGGAATTAGATCTTCAGGAACAGCTCCAAGGATCATGTTCTTGAGTCTGGTGTCCAGATCTACAAGTCTACGATCCTCATCAGACCAGTGGTCTTCGAGCTTTTCTCTTGAACCTCTTCTTCCAGTTGGATCTAGAAGAGGACTTACCCCAAGAGACATGGGTATATATGGTCCATCCTTAAGGATTTTCAACATATACCTCTCTATCCCACCAAAATGCAAAAGCATTCTAGCCTTCCATGTACCAAAGGTCTCACTATTTCCATCAAATTTTGGAACAGGAGTGTTAGACTAATGTACATGGACATGGTTTGGGGCAGTAGGAGGAGGAGGGTTTGTATTAACATTTTGAAAAGGTGGTGTATTAGTATTCAAAGGGTTTTCACCTTGACCAGAACCATCTCCACCTTCAGTAGTAGTCATCTAAGCAGATCTAGGCAAGTTTATTAGCCTTCTGCTCTGATACCACTTGTAAGTCCCAACTCAATAGATGGCACTACCTGAAGACACCTCTATGTCGATGGTGGAGTTACTTTGCAATATAAGCACTGAACTGGAGACGACCAGTTACAGGAGTATATACCAAGTTCTAGATAGATTACTTATTTAAGTGACAATAAGTAAAGAACAATGCAATAATACAAAATACTTGTAAAGTAAATTGGTGAGACAATATGTAATTTTCAAGTGTAATTTATTTATTAACTTTAAATAAATTACAAGGTTGTTGCGGAACCAAGATAATACAAGTATGTAAATATCCTAACAACCTATGAACTACAATTGATCTATACTTGGAATTTCTCTAAACAATCGAAACACTTAAAGTTGAGAAATGTTCCTTTTTACGATTGAGAGAATATTGCAGGTTTGCAAAGTGTGTGACTTCTAAAAAAGTGTTATTCTTGGTTGTGCAATGACTTGTATTTATAGGCAAAGTTAACATTGGGATGTTAACTTTGGCCGTACAAATATGGTTGAGAACGTTTAAGGAATAACATTTAATTCCTTAAAATGCTGTGTAAAGTTGCAGTATAAAGCAACTTTATTCAACCAGCTTTATGTACCTTTTTGTATTTAAATAATAAGATAAATCTTATTATCCGAGTAAAAGCACATAAAGCATAAAAGTCAATTCCTCGTAATCAGTGTAAAGCTTTGTAAGAGCTTTCCACTGACGGTCTCTAGTTTGTAACTGACTAGAATGTCAACTGGGCTTCGCTGCCATTGTCATTCTCTATCTTCCACTTGTTGTCTTTGACCCCAACTGGAAGGATTCTTCAACTGGTCAGTTCTCAACTGGAGGAAGTCTTCAGTTGCGTTAACTGTACGATGCAACTGGACTTCAATATATTTCTGGACAAATCTTCTTGGTCTCCAGGTGCAACTGGAGACTGGCCAGTTTCACTGAAACTGGTCCTAACAAAATCACCTTACTAATAACCCCAACCAACGTAATAGGACGGTAGTCGTTAAGGTCACAAGGGTCGACAGTCTTAGGAATAAGAGTTATATAAGCAGAGTTACATCCAAAACTAAAAGAACCGTTTTGATGGAAGGCAGTGAATATGGACATGAAATCGTCAGCCAGTTTGTCCCAAAATCTCTTGAAAAAATTAAAAGAGAACCCGCCCGGTCCGGGTGCTTTATCATCACCGCATAGGAAAATAGCCTCTTTAATTTCATCAACTGAGAAACTAGTAACCAATAATTTGCTTCATCTTCATTGAGTTTAGAGCCTAACTGAAAATCGGGGATGGGCCTAGAGGCCCAGTCTTCTTTAAACTTATTTCTTAAAAAACCGAAGGACTTCCTTTTTAATCAAGGAAGGTTTGGACACCCATTCATTGTCAATAAGAAGTACAGGTATACCATTACTCTTCGTTCTGTTGTTGACCAAGCCATGAATTTTTTTTGTATTTTCATCTCCTTCAACAGCCCACCTACATCTTGATTTCGGTTTGATGTACATAGCTCGTAATCGATCCATTTCTGTAATCTTTTTCTTACATTCGATCATAGTCCAGTTTTCTTCTTCGGATAATTCCTCAGTCCTCCATTCTTTTTTAGATTTCCATTAATTCTTTTCTACAAAATTCATATTCCTCTCATTCAGCTTTCACAATATCACTTCTCCATTCTTTTATTTTATCACGAACCCATTTTAGTTTCATGATGAATCGCGAATCAGGAGGCCCATCCCCAACAAAAGAATCAAGAGCATTGTTAACAACAACATCGAAATCATTCCTTTCCATCCAAGAGTGAAACAAATGGAACGGTTTGGGACCAAAATTGATGTCGATCATTGACAACAACAGAGGATTATGGTCAGATAAACCCCTAGGAAGTACCCGTAAACATGCCCGAGGCCATTTGTCTATGACCTCTCTACTAACTAAAAACCGATCAATCTTGCTAAGTTTGTTACCTCTGTCATTACTCATCAAATAAGTGAACTTTCCTCCTTTCATATCAAATTCATGAAGGTCAGCTGCTGCTATGAATTGATTAAAATCTCTAGCGCACCTAGGCTTGAATTTAGAACCAAGTCTCTCATCCTCACTTCTAACCGTGTTGAAATCACCCATAATAATCCAAAAACCCGGTGAAACATTCTTAAGTGTTGCAATCGAATCCTATGAGTCCCTTTTTTCTTTTGTATTCTGAGGCGCATAAACATTAACCAGGTAAACAAAACCTTCCATCCCATTCGTTCTACCTTTAACTAACAAAAAGTTGTTATTTTTAGTAGAATCAATTTTCTTGAAAATACCCGGATCCCAAATACTCACTAGACCCCTAGAGCGACCATAGGGCTCCACAACCTCATACTCCATTCTTGACGACCCCCAAAAACCTCGAATATCTGCATCAGTGATATCCCCACTTTGAATTTCTTGCATAGCTAAACATGACACTCCTTCTTGACTTTTTATCTTTTTTAACCATTCCCTTTTACCATCCCCTCTAATTCCTCTAATGTTTGAAGATAAACAATTCATTTGGGAATAACACTAATACCTTCTTCTTGAATAGCCTGGATGATTTTATCAACATGACGTTCCAGATTTACACACATATCTTTACCTGCTAAAATAGTTTCCTGGGCTTCTATGCCCATTTCGTCATCAACATTGGAGGTCTGGTTGTTGATTGGGTGAGATGGATCCCCGTTAAAAACATTCTCTTCATTCAGATTGATGTCAGGGTCAGAAACATTATCCTTTTTCTGATGTACAGAACTGGATCCATTAGCTTCATTCCCCAAATCTGTCGTACTCTCTGGTTCCCCCAAATCATCCGTGAACAACACGTTGCCCTCCCTAAGTCTTTTTTTTGGTCTCGATGAATTACTACCAATATCTGCCAAAATTCAAATTCCGTCCATCCTTTGTCTTATTCCTTCTACCTTTCGTACCATTAGTTCTAGTTTTTGAAGCAAAACTAAAATTAATGTCGTTTGACGATTTATTGTTCTCACCCTCCTTGTCATTTAGATGCATATTGATATCAGAATTATTACGGGAGATTTCTCCATCCTCCAGATCATGATCGACCCCATCCTTAGTGCCCACGAACGTAGACTTTTCAGGGACTGAAAATCGTTTGATGATGTCACAAGGAGGACACGTTAGAAAAGGATTTTCTAACAAATGATGCATATGCTGAAAACTTCATAAGGGGTAAAATGAATATTATCTTTGAACAACATGCTAGAGGTGAACCTCATTTAACCTATGATGAATTTTGGGAAGGTTATAAAGCACCAAGAAGGGAACCACAAAGAAATGCAAGCATCAGTAAGGCTTTTGTTAGCAACGATGGAAAAGGAATCTAAGGACAAACCTTTGGTGTTAGAATAAGAAGATATTTATGCTATGTATGGTTTTAGGGGCAACTGTAATGAATTTGCATTTTTGCTTTTGTAAGCCCAATTCAGTACTAAACAATGTACAATGAATGTTGTTTGTTTATGGTATTTAATTTTTTTATTTTTTATTTTTTATTTTTGTTTATATAACTAGTGTGTAGTATAACTTGTGGTTAACTGTTGGTAACCTACAAAAATCCTTTTTTAAAAAAGAAAAAAAGAAGTTTTGTCCTTAAATTAAAAAATGTAAAGAAGAGTACCTTGATTGAAAAAAGGATAAAAGTTAAGTACCTTTTTGTGTCATTTGCCCAATAAAAAACTTGGCCCTTAGGGTTGCGTTTAACAAAACCCTAATTTAAATTATTTTTATTTATGTTTTGGAAAATGATAAAACCTCTCAAAAGTTAACCTAAATTTTTTTTAAAAGTTAAAACTATAAAATGGTGATACATGTATTTCATTAAATCTCTTTCATGATCTTATCCTTTGAATTTTTCATTTGTCATCATCTTAAGATTAAGAGGATTATTATGCTATTTTTTTAGGAAGATAAATCATTTCCCTTATATTTTATATTAAAAAAAAGTAGGACTGTAAACGAATTGAACAGTTTACGAACAGTTCATGAACCGTTCGGCGGGAAGTTCGTTCGTGTTCGTTCGTTTAGTTAAATGAACGAACATGAACACAAAAATCCGTTCGTTTAGTTAAATGAACGAACATGAACAAAGCTCTCGTTCGTTCATTTATGTTCATGAACGTTCGATAATCTGTTCGTGAACGTTCGTTCGTTTATGTTCGTGAACCATCGTTCGTGAACAATAGTTCATTTATGTTCGTGAACATTTGTTCGTTTATGTTCGTTTACATATATTAATACCTAACTAACTATACTTCAAAAAATAGTTTAAATATAAAAATTTCTTTTATATCATATATAATATATATATATACATATATTATTAATATCTAGTTATCTGTATTTTAAGAAAAAGTTTAAATAAAAATACTTATTTTATAAATATTTCGTTCGTTTGTGTTCGTTCATTAGTGTTCGTGAACATTCGTTCATGAACACAAACGAACGAACATGAACAAGCCATATGTTCGTTTATCCGTTCGTGAACAAGCATTATGTTCGTTTATCTGTTCGTGAACCGTTCGTTAAGTTAAACGAACGAACATGAACAAGGTCTCGTTCGTGTTCGTTCGGTTCGTTTACATCCCTAAAAAAAGTTATCTTCTAGGTTTTCTTTTCTAACATTCTGTCGGCATACGACATTAGAGAAAAATTACCGTATAATGGTGAAACCTTAAACATGCCCTAGACAACGAGATGTTGATTAGAAGCCTTATACATGTCTTAGAAAACTTATCATTCTTGAGTAGCGAACTCGAGAGTTGATATTCTGTTTAAAATTATTGATATATTTTATTTATTTTTTGGGTAAAAGGGTTCACCCTGGTTAGATTTTATATAATAATGAAGTTCAGGCGGATTAGCTAAAAGCCAAACCGACTATACAAAGCATCGCACCCTAGTGCGTCAATCAATCTATGTGAATGTACAATCACATCTCAACTAACAAGAACACAAAGTAACTCAAGCTATTCCCCACGATATAATAAAGAAGCAAGGTCCCAAGCAATCAAAGCACGTTCCACTCTTGTAGTCTTCCTAAATCGAAACGTAAGAAGCTTCAAGCGTACTGTTGAAAAAATGATCTCAACCAGTTGTTCTTTGGTTCGCCTTTTTTGCTAGAAGAGTCTCATATTCCTTTCATTCCAGATATAATATACTACAGCAGCAAGAACAAGTTTGGATATCACACTCATAACTGATCTCTGGTTTGCCATAGGGAGTATTGCGTTGACAACAGCATCCAATGAGAAGACATTAAGATGTAAATCAGATTTATTTTGGAGAGCTCGCCAAATCTGTTTAGAAAACAAAAATTTTAAAAATAGGTGGTTATGCGTATCGGGCTCAGCTTCACATAATGGACATTTCACAGATGCAACATTCATCCCATTTTGGAGGTCTCAATGTCTAAGAGTATCTTAAGTCTTTAGCTTTCTGTGCATAATGAGCCACAAGAGAAAAACATGTTTAGGGATGCAATGAGGAAACCATACAAGATGATACCATGTCACTTTCTCGGCTCTATGCCTTAGCCCTTCCCAAGCATTAGTCACCGTGAATTCCTTTAATACACCATTCCTATCCTTCCACAACACGACATCAGCTTTATCAACAATTATATGCAGGATATTTACAAGAGGGATCCTCATGTTCCAGCGTACCGGCCACTTCCAGTTTCCATTCTCTATAACATCAGCCACTTTAGAAGATATATTAAGACCTGCATTCAAGATCATTCTAGGTGTTAGATGTTCCATCAAGGGACACTCGATGTCCCATTTGAATAATAAATAGAAAGTGACTATGTTAAATGAATTGAGATCCTTTAAAGTTGAAAACAACTTTATAGATTAAATAGAAAGTGACTATGTTAAATGAATTGAGATCCTTTAAAGTTGAAAACAACTTTATAGATATATATTTAGAGGATTTTGATCTTTTAATTAAAATCAAGGATCAAGATTTAAAACATCTTTGAATCTCAATCTTTAATTTTAATTAAGGATCAAAATTTTCCAACTTTAAACTTTAGATGATCTCTATTTATGTTAGATTCCATTGGTATTATGAAGCAGTTTTACTTATTTAAAATAACGAATTTTTTTTTAATTTAAAGAGTTAATTGCAAGATTCGTTTGGTCTATTTTTCTCTTCCAAAATGTATTCGAAATAAAAGAAAGTAAAGATAGCATCTTTTAAGAGCTGAATAACTAATCGTTGTCAAGTGATATATTAATAAGCAAGAGACGTCATAAAAAACGTAAACAAGGGGTCCTTTTCAACGTTAATTAAAGAACAACGAATAACACTCTATAATGGTGCACTCCATAAAGGACCTTTCCCACTTTGAGTAGTTGGTTCTCTTCCTAAATGGGGTTTATCTTGTTCTAGCAAATTAACTAGAGACGTCAAAATGGAAAGGTTATGTTTTACAGTAACATGTTAGCTTATTAATTCATGATATCTTGTTTCCTCAATGGTACCGTGTAGCGTTGAACATATGACATAACAACAGAAGTAAAGAGTCCAAATATTAGCTACATGTCGACATAACTACGGAAGCAAGGAGTTCAAATCCTAGTCGTATGTCACTTCAAAACATGTTCCCGTCAAAATGAGAAGTACATTCACAAACCCATTGAAGTCAACCATGTCAATTTGCCAGCGAACACCCGTTAATGAACTTTTTTGTGTTAAGCACGATAAAAGAAAAAACACATTAACAATGATAGCATATGTGGTATATGGCTCAAATCCTCATCATATGTCACTTTAAAACATGTTCTCTTCAAAATGAGTAGTACATTTACCCATTGAAATCAGCCATGTCAATTTGCCAGCGAACACCCCTTAATCAACTTTTTTGTGTTGAGCAAGATTAAAAAAAAAAAAAAAAAAACACAATTACAATGATGGCATACATGGCGTATGCCTTTAATTACTTGATTAAAAAGGTTGTATACACTAAAAAACCTTTTTGAGGGAACTTCGCATAATCTAACATTCTAAGTTTCTAACTCAATAAAAACACGGCTCCATTTACCAAGCCGAATTTGCAATTTTCTGTTTTGTTCGTAATCAACCCTACACATTTGTAATGCTAGACTACATTAGTCGACGCAAGGCAGTGTTAAAATACATGAAAAAAACCATCATTGTACGTTCAAATCTTGTCAGACTTCATTAAAAAATGGCATATGTTGGGCATCTATGGTTGTACTAGAGAATATGATAAGAATAGCTGTCCCAATAAACATTTGGGTAATGATCAATCCTCCTAAGTTATTAGCCTAAAAATCCTCCTAATTAATAAGACGGTGACATATGGAAAATCAGAGGGTGAGATTAGAAAAGATAATTAATGGAATACACATGTCATATGTATATAGTTTTAGGAGGATTTTTAGGCTAATGTTTAGGAGGATTAATCATTTTCCTAAAGATGGATTCTAAACTCTATTTTCAGACAAATAGTCCATAATATGAGGTTTTTTTATCAAATGATACAAGTTCCAAATCCAATAAAGTAAGAATGACCGCGTTGTTGGTAAAACACCATTAGCCCAAACTACTGCTCTATGTCTCAGACATTCTCCTTATACCTGTCTTGATTTTTATATCTTAAATTCACTTGGTTTTCTTATGTTCTTTGGAATAATCATTTACTAGGTCCTCAACATCTTTCCAGAACAGACCTTCCACCAACACTCCATCTTTTGTGAACCTGCATAACATTCATATTCTTTAATATCAAAGAGCCGAATAAAGCGTGAAATAAAACAGAGTTGATCAATAATAATACAAAAGAACTGGCATAAAGTACATGTTCAAGGGGTGAGAAAGAGACCATTTTGTGACGCTTTTGGTGAACTCCACCGTTGACTTAGCAGAAATTGATTTGGGATCTGCACTGGCTATTGTAAGGGTGTACATATCAGAGAATCTGGGCAACTTTGAAGAGATCATCAAGCCAGTGTTGTTGTAAACCGATCCCTGTCAAAGTAACACAAGCTGATAGCCTGATAAGTAGAGAATGAAAAACAGTCGAGTTTTACTTCTACATACAAAGATCGTGCAAGAAGTAGCGAGCCACTGCTGAACGCTAAAAGTTATACCCTGAGAAACACACCCTTACTTATTATCTAGTCTAGACTCTAGATAAATGTTGCACTTGAACTTATTTCAACACCTTGAGAAACAGGTGCGATAAATTCAAATGAGTCTTTCAAGCAATTAATTAATCATAGCAAGTGCCCTTTATATGCTATAAAGACTGCATCTTTTGTGGGTAGTCCAAATGCTATCACTAATAACGCAACTAATTTTAAAACTGGCTCTGACAGATACTATACTAATTGCTTTAAACAAAAAATAAAATAATATACAGCAGATTTTCAAAGAATACATGCATGACAATCGTGTTAGTCACTGAATTCTTAAAAACAATTAAAATACGACCTTACATTGCAACTTTAAACAAAAATAAAATAAATAAATATAAAAAAACAGTTCATTAGTCTGCCCGCAAAATGAGTGGGATTATCCAAGCTCGGAAGAGGCCAAAAAACTATATTTTTAATAGTTGAAGTTTTTGCACGTTTCTATAAAGCATCTCTTTATGGAACTCTTATGTTAACATGTACCCAGATAAAGATAATCTATGCTAGCTTAAATTGACTTTTTAATTGGCTAGCGAAAATACTCCATGCTAAGACCATTTGCTTGGTTCATCTTCGTCTTTTGATACATATCAAATATCATGCACACCTATACATATCCCGCGTTTTTAATCTCTAAACAAATAGAACCTACCCTCAAAAACGTCTCCCTATAGGATAAAGTGGTTTGGAGGATGAACAGTGGGAAGGAAGAAGAATTTACTGTTAAAAGAGTATGGGAAGATTTCAGGGGCAATGAAGCAAATGTGTTTTGGAATAAGGTTGTTTGGTTTTCCCAAGGTATACCTAGCCACATGTTTATAGTATGGCTGGCTGTTCAAGGAAAGCTGCAAACACAAGACAGAATAATGGTTTGGAACAATGATGATAGTATGAAATGTTTTCTTTGTAAAGAATGTGCAGATTCACATGACCATCTGTTCTTTCAGTGTAAGTACTCTAAAACTGTATGGGAGGAAATGATGAAGAAGAGCTCATTAAAAGGAATCCCTGGTGAATGGAGAGATGTGATGAATGTAATGTCGGCTAAATGCACTAACAATGCTGTGGCTAATGTTGTGGGAAGATTGATCTTGAGTGCAACGGTGTACCACATTTGGCAAGAAAGAAACAGGAGAATGTTTGGAAGTGAGATAAGAAGTGAGAAAGTCCTTATCGAGAACATTTGTGACTCAGTTAAACTAAGGCTCAAGGGGCTGAAGGTTTATAAAACTACAAATGTAGTCGAAGAATATCAGAAATGGGGAATCCAACCAAATTTTGTTGAGAATATATGGATCGGTTGAGGACTGGATTGAAGAGCATGATTTTGGAGTGTATGAGTATGAATATTGATTGAATATGGATTGGAGTAGCTAGTATAGACAGGTAGTATCTAGTATGGATAGGATGAATGAATGGCATTTCTTAGTATACTGGGCATGTCCAGTTGACTAATAGATTGTTGGTGTACATATTTGAGCAGTGTTAATATATAGTTCACTTTTGAGAAAAAAAGAAAAAGAAAACGTCTCCCTATTGAAAAACGGCAGGTGTTTTTTTAAAAAGGAAGCATTTCGTAATAGAAATTCAAGAATCAAAGATACTCATGAGAGTGGCAACCTAATGACAACATAACCATAACCGACAAAGAACAAAATAGAAGGAAAAACTAAACTTACAGCGGGAGGATAAGTAAACATAAATGCATTCTTTTCTTTGGTGTAGATAACCAGCTGCAATATCCCATTGAATATCACATACGTGAAACAGTCAAAGATGAATCATTCATACACTCTCCATTTCTAAACAATTATTATAACGAAATTTATGTATACATATAAATAAAATAAAACAAATCGAAAAAAGGATATAAGGCAATGCAGGCGATAAGATAATTCTTATTTTCGGGGAACTTCTTGTTGTAAAACTGAGCAAACAAGGCAATGATAATAATGATGGAACCAATCAACAATCTTATATTACTCATCCTCACATCTTCACTGTAACCACGGCTTTTTACGATCTAATATCAAAAAAAATACATAATAACATAATCAATTATATATAATAACTCAAGTATAAACAAAAGTAAAACATCAAAGGATTTTATTAATTACATATATATATATATATGATGATGATACCTCAGATACAGATTCATCAAGCAAGTGTTTGATGGAGTGATGATCTAATAAGTTGGCTTTCTTTTGGTTTTTGATGACGGTGGTTGTGCCGTTGGTGCTCGTCATCTCCGATCCACGATTTCTAGGGTCTGTTTGTCTGAATTTGACTATTTGGGGTTTTTCATTTCCTGCTTCCACTAGTAACTGGGAAGATTTTATAATCGGTCGGGTCGGTTCGAGCTGAATTGGATTTTACAATACCGGACCTGCATCTATAGAGTATAGACATGTTAAGCCCTTTAAAACCAAAATGATTGACTTGACCAAGTCTGTTTAAGTAATTTAGAAAGTCAAAAAAATGTATAGTATGCACTATGCAATGTAATTGTTCCTAGTATATGACTAAAGAGAACTCGAGCCTTGATGAAGAGGCATAGTTGTAAGACTCGGTCTGGATGGTTGATTACTCAGTAAGTAATCGTTACTCGCTCATTGACCAAGGCGAGTGAAATTACTCGGTATCGAAACTTGGTCAAAATTTGGATAAATTCAGTCAAAAGTGGGTTTATATGATAAGTAGAAGCAACTATGTTTGTAAACTTTCTTTACGCATAAAACTTACATATATAAATTCCAACTAATTTCGACATGTAAATATTTCCAACTTGAGTGCTCTACACCCAGGCCAATTACTCCCAAATGCCAAATACTGCCTAGCGAATTCAACAAGCTTGCTTAAAAGCAACAAGTAAAGATCTATTAAAATAAGTTGATAATAAACATGACACTCATATACCTACTAACAAAATCAATTTGCATAACAAAGGCAATTCAAGTTCCATGATTAGTGACAAGTATTATTTATCAATGTCTACATAACAATACTCAAACATTGCTTTTAAGGTGGTCCCTCATTCAACAGATGCGCTGCATAATAGGTTAAAACTCCAGATACTAATTCCCATGAAACTAAAACCAAAACGAACATAATAGAATAGGATAAGAAAAATGGGGCTACCACAAGATTGTCCTCACATTTTATAATCATAATAGTTTATACATATTATACCAACACCATACAATGCTTTGTCGCTTATCCACTAAAATCCAAATACAACAATGATCATTAGTTCCTTACCAAATTTTTCAATGGAAGGGAACGATTCCTCCCTCCGCGGAAGTTTTTTCTTGTAAACTTTTAAATATCTTGTGTAGAAAATGAAAATCAGGCGTATTGTGTTACTATATGGTTACAGAGCATTAGCTGCATCCTTCACTAGTAGCCACCGAACTCCATTCACAAGTTCTTCCTTTACCATGAACAAAACTGCTGCTGCAAGAACGCTCTGTACTATCTTTGTGCTCATTCCTTTGTAGAATCCATGGAGCCCTTCGTAACGTATCATCTTTAAGATTGCGTCTAGGGTGCCTAATGACGATAGATGAAAGATAAATGAAATGTATAAGCAAAAAGCAACACCCCTTATTTGTGGGAGGTAAGTAAATATTTTAATTTGCAAAGATACATGTACCTTTATATTGATGCTTCTTGTCTACCCCAATTGCTTGCTTCGCTTGAAGTCTTGACTGCAATTACAAAAAGAACATTTATGTTACTCAATTATCTAACAAGCGATTTTCTATAAATTTTCTAAGTTCTTTACCTTTACAACTAAAAGAGGATAAGTTACAACTGTAGCCCCAAGTTTTGCCAACGCCCCAAGCAAAAATATCTGAAATACTATGTGGAGGTATCAGATATTGTTAACAGATAGTATACTTCTATAGAATAACAAGTTAATATATTCAAAAAAATATCTAAAATTTTATAGTAGCGTCACTAACAATTACTTGCCTCTAAAGCAGTTACACCTTTGTTACTATTGCTTGAAGCACGACGCTGCTTCAACTTCTTTAGTAAGGTCTCATACAACATAAACTGTATGGAAGGATTGCTGACCTGGCAGAAACAGTAGGGACAAGGACTCAAGAAGTGACAATCATACAGCATAGACCAAAGTCATTTGACACATACCATAACCAATGTCGGGAAAACACCTTTCCAGAATCCCCAGATTCCAGCTTCATCAAAGACTTCTTGAACCTGTATAAAATAAGGTATTCAAGTTACAACCTCAAGGACTTGATAATCCTTTAGATCAACAGTAAGTCATAATTAACCAATAAAATAATAAACTTAATAGCCAACACTATGGTATTGAACAGCAATCAAGAAAACAATAGTTGGACAACTATCAGCTTGTAGCTGTATAATCATTTTATTTAATAATTTTTTTTTCATAAATATTTATTTGGAACGGTGAGTTGGTTGTTAGATGGCTTGAAAATCATTTTATTTAGTACGAACTATCTGTAATACTCTCATAGCAAATTTTCATTTGGCTTCATGATGAAACAAAATTTAATATAATTGTCAAAAGCTTAGCAAGAGATTGTTACACGCCTAGATCATGGCCACTATAGAAGCAAACATGGAGATCTACACCAACACATACCGCATTGCTAGTTGCGTATGGAGGTGGCTCTATTCCACCAACAACTGTATGCTCTGATACAAGAGGTTTCGCCTGGTCGGATGGAGATTTCTTTGTGTGGGTCTGCAAAATGAGTAACATTAAAACCCAGAGTATCATCATAATATCATATGTCCCTTAAATTCGGAAAAGAAATACAGCATTATATAACCAAGTAAATGATGATATTCCCTCCACTATAATAGGCACTGGGAGGGAGGGAACTGGGGGATAATATTTATAACCATAACTACAAAATAGCTTAAACTTATTGATATTCATAACTTTATGTTTAAAAATACACACTTCCACGATAGCCAAAAAAGTGACCATAAGGGTGGAAACTGGAAACTCAAGATGGACACCCTCGATTTTCTTGCCATACTTGCATTCACTTTTGCCACACACAAATAAGTCACTTTGAACTTTGAACTTTGAACAGCTTTATTAAATCTACGGGGGAAAAAAAACTTGATGCCATCTCGAAGTAGACAAGTGAGACAAAAAATACTTACTCCTAAAAAAAACCGATTGTGAACTTTTCACATCAAACCAAGTTGGGTCAACTAATGGAACAAGGTGTAGTCCAAACATAGGTTGGAACCAATATAATATCTTTTATTACTCGTTTACATCTCATAGAGCAGAAACCAAACCATGATAAAAAGTGATGATCCTCGGAATTTAATATCTTGCTAATAGCCATATACATGACTTGTCTTGGAAGTACAAACAATCGGAAAACCATTTTGAAAGGCTACTGATTCCAAGAAAATCCAATGCTCTAATGCCAATCTTAGAATTACACAAAGTTGATAAGCATATAAATCCTCACCTGCATACGGGTAACTACTACCCATATAGGATTCGTGAGCAGCACATTTACACACCTATAACACAAGTTCAAGAAATTAACATAATATTAAACAGAGTATGAGACTAGAAGATATTCTTATTCTGATATCTCAATACCTTAGAACCAAAAGATGTTGATAAGATAATATTATGGAAAGAACGAAAAGTAGGCTACCCGGACATAGCAGCCACCATGAGTGATGAAAGCATTCCAACAGATCCATCCCCAGCTCCTTCCTTCTTACGTCTAAGTGCAGTAGCTTCAGCCTTGCTCCTGAATATTTGATAGAAATAATAGTAAACACCCTGTAGCATAGAAATAGGATGACAAGAATCAGACATTTAGGCAGCTAGTATTGTCTTCATTCTTATATCAGTATTCTCAATGCGTTAATGACGCACCTGGTTTACCCACAAACCTAACAACTTTAAAGGAATGTGTGTGGACAAAAGCATAACAGCCGTTATACAGGCAAACAGGGATTATCAAAAAGAGAGGTGAATGTAGAATGATAAGTAAACTAACAACGCTCACAGGTCAGAAAGGGAGTACTTTGATTAACACAATAAGGATTAAGGCCTACAGATCAATAAGATAACATAAAATATTAAATGCTGAAACATTATTGATGAACTCGATACAATATTATATATGATTCAATCTTTGTGGTAAATTATTCATGATCTTTTTACAAAAACACTTGGCCTGTTATTATATCCAGTAGCAGGTACTATAGCGTATTATCCCCAAATATCCATCCAATTGCCGGCAGTTGTAAACAAGAAAAAATGACAGACATTCCTTTACCCACTCTTGCAAACAGCTCTTATAATTTATAAATTTTTTTAGTTTTACTCTCTGGGAAGTCTGCCTTCAAGTTGTTTTCTTGTTGTAAAGGATACGTGAGGAAACTCCACTTTAAACCTCCTTGTATAACAGCTATATCATCACATATATCCTTTTATGGTTCTTGTCAATAGCTTTTATTTGCATACTTGACTTCTGGTGAGGTTCTGTCAGATGTCTTTCTATTGGTTTTTCCTTCTATGAGTAATTTAAAGAGGCCATGATGCTTCTTGATCCATCTTTTGTATATCTCGAAAACAGTTATTTACTTTTTTGGTTATGTTATATCATGTATAATTTATTTAAATAAGGTTCTTAACAGACTGTAATACTGTATAGACAATATTTATCACATAGTCCAGTGGAAAAGCTTATTATAACTGCCTGGTTCTATTTCAAGGAAGACAGAAAATTATAACATCTAGCTTGTTGCTTGAGTGTAGTCACGATTGGCATAACATGATAAGAAGTAACTAATATAAAATGTTGCCAATCACTTGCCACATATCAAAGCATTGTTTTAAAGATGTCACATTGACTTTACTAGTATACGTTTCTTAGAACTGCCCTTTCCAATCTATCAAAAAATTCCATGTAATACTTAGATTATCATCAAAGCTTATAAAGTTGACACTTATTTGACTCTCTAACAATACTTCGTGCACATATAAGGTCAAATTATGGCCCAAAGAGATAGACTGTAAGATGATAAATCCCTTGGGGTTTTCCCTTCTCATTGATATCAATTTATAGAATTACAAATTACATTTAATTACCTTGAATTATAACATTTAACTACCTTAAATTGTCTATGTTCAATATGGTTGCTATTGTATGTGTATTGTCTTACCAGTGCTCAAGTAATCTAGGTCGCTTGTTTGCTACTTTTCCCTACTCTTATTATTGTCGGGTGTTACTGAGCACACAGGTATACCTTCGTATGCTATTTTCGGCCGACAGGTACGGTAACTGGACTTTTTCACTCTTCGATTTTCATCTATTTGTGGCCGGAGGTCCTTATGGAAGCAGTTTCTCTACCTTTGGGTAGAGGTAAGACTATCTACAGCTCACCTCCCCCATACCCCACCCGGGGATTGGGTCTTGTTGTTGTTGTACCTTGAATTATTAGATTCGACTACCCCGAACTTATGACATAATCTAAACTAATACATATATACGGTCTAATATACCCCCGCAGTCTAAGGCGGAGGATTCCGGAGACTAAGACTGGACCGAAAATCAATGAATAAAACACGCGGTAGCCCTTTGGTAAAGATGTCAGAGAAGTTATGCCGGGACGGAACATGGAGAACACGAACTTGACCACGTTGAACTTTCTCTCGAACGAAGTGAATATCAATCTCGATATGCTTAGTGCGTTGATGCTGGACCGGATTCTCAGAAAGATAAATAGCACTAACATTATCAGTATACACCAAGGAGGCTCGATGAAGAGGACATCCAAGCTCGAGTAATAAATTGCGAATCCAACATAACTCAGAAACAACATTTGCAATGCCCCGATATTCCGCCTCAGCACTAGATCGAGAAACAACTGACTGGCGTTTAGAGGACCAAGAAAGAAGATTGTCCCCTAGAAAAACACAATACCCGGATGTAGAACGCCTAGTGTCAGGGCAACCAACCCAGTCAGCATCAGTGTAAGCAACAAGTGTAGACAAAGAAGATGGCCGCATCCATATACCCATATCAAGAGTCCCTTTGACATAACGCAAGATGCGTTATGTCAACCTTTCCGTATTTGCTAGGAATGAACCCTATACTGCTTCACTCACTTTTGTAATTACGAATCACGAAATAGTAATGTAAGTATGTAAGTAAGTTGTTTCACAAAATTTACCCTCTTTATAATCATTAGTAGCATACATTTGACACATTAGACTAATAGTCAAACACTTAAACATATCCATGTCTCCAGCAAAATCTTGCAATTTCAATTTCAATGATGGTTAGAAAAGGACTAAGGTGTACGAAATCTGAACCATGTGGGGATACCGAAACACAGTCAAAGATGCGATCTTTCATAAACCTTAGAGGTCCCGACATGAGCATGTAAAGACAACAATAAAAGACCGGAAAAGTAAGTAAATGAGAATCATGTAAATCTACTTTGTGAACCAGCATTCAAGAAAAGAATGGGCCTAGTAACATAAAAGTGCATATCACATACACATCAAGATCGGCACGTTTTTCCACTGTCTTGGGGACCCACTTGACATCCACACTCATTATATCTCCCCATCCAATTTTGCCTACCATGTTTCCAGCTTAAATAAAAATCCCAAAATTACCATTTGAAACACAACACAATTAACATTTTTCAATATAGCATGTACTTTAGCAGGGTTTTTATGTTCTACAAGTATTGGTCGTGAGTCGTGACAAAATTAGAAACGCTAAATGCATTAAAATGTGTCCAGCTTACATATTTTGGTATCGCGTAGAAAGGGAAGTGATCTAATTCCTGAAGAAACTAACCTGCGAACAAGCGGTGCCCACAAGCGAGGGAGCCAAGCCACTGTATAACCGACCCCAGCCTTCTAGCTGGACAACCTATAACATATATACATTAATCTATACAAACATAATTATGATCAACATAATCACCCAATTATGATAGAAAATTAAATCAAATTTCCACAAAACACAATTAAACTGTATTATGAACTATATAAACATGATAAATAATAATATTAGTAAATAAACATGAAAAATAATAATACCTGATACATCTGTTCAACAGTGCCCGCCTTTTTCTTCTCTTTATTGGGATCTCTATCCGTTTGTTGACGCGTGTTTACCTGTTATTGCTATTCATTATTTTTCCAATAATAATATTTTTTTTTTAAAAGTAAAATTAAATTAATTTAACTAACGGTTTGAAGAGGATAAGTGATGAGCTGAGCGATAATTCCGCCACCGGCGCCGGCGAGTCCATTTATTACAGCGTCCGACATCTCACTTTCTCTCTCTATATATTGATTGGGGGTGATCTAGAGAGAGAAATAGAGGAAGAGTGTGAGTTTCGGTGTTTTATATATAGAAGAAACTAATAAAAAAAACGAGAAATGATGTCTGACTTTAGCGAGTCGTGTTGTTAATTGGTTTTTCTTTTTTTTTTGGTTAGGTACTTTGGTTTGGCTTGGAATACCGTTTGACTTAATTACACTTTAGTCACCAAACTTTCAAACTACTCGATTTGCCACTAAACTACTACCCATTCTAACAACTAATACCAGTTGATTTTTTTTTGTCCATCTTTATAATTAAGTTACGATTTAGATAAGATACAACATCATCATTAACTATATATCCTTGTTTTCTCTATCATTTTTGTTGATTTAAAACTTTAGTCATCATTTGATAACTTGTATATTCTTGTAAACTTCATCCTATCATAATGTGATTGGTTATAGTATTTAATTCAATACAATACATAACCAGAAAACTAATACAATTAACTACAAACTAAAACGAATGGTTTCACCTAGCATAAATATCTGCTATTCTCATTTCTAGTGTTGGGGGTAAACATATATTTTTAATAAAAAATAGTTGCAATGTTATCCCATAAGTTTTTCCTTATCCTGTCACCATCATCATCTCGTCTTCATTGTTATATCAGCTTTCTCTCCAAGACATACTCAAAAACTACCATCTTCTTATCATATTTTCATCCTCATCTCATCGTCAACCAAAAAACTATAAAACCATTTACACATACTTACCATTGGGCCCCACTAAATTTACGTCCACCCTTTCCAATATATGACACCACAACATGATGACCATACAAGATGAGCTTCTTCCAATGGCTTCATATAATGACGAGTGGAATGATGGAGTAGAATAGGAATGGTCTAAGGTATTGTTTTTGTACGTCCAATTATTTACCTAATAAATTACTGTATGTGTTATGAGGCGCATTTCCATGTTATATTGAATGATAATTACCTCAAATACCATTAAGTCCGAAATATATTAGAGACGGATCAATAAAATTAAGGAGTTAAAACTTCTCGATTAACAAATGTAAACATGATCTCTAACAAATATATACTAAAACGTTACATATACAATCTAACTTTTTAATAATAAAAAATTATATAAATTAGAAAACTAATATGTACTAGTAGTAGTAATTTGTAATTCAATTGGGCAATTAGGCACATCGAATATCCCCAGATTCTCTTTAGACCATACCTTTTGACAACGACTTTCATAAGGACTACATCTTTAGCCATGCCCAATTACCCATGCATCCTTTTGACGATAACTTTATATTAATTAAATGGGATTAATAATGTACTTTTCGGTTTGTACATGGTTGCTCATTATACTTTTTTTATTAATGTATTACCTACAAACTTATAAAATTTGTACATGGTTGACCATTATCTTCAAATTTGCTTATCTCTCATCTACATATCTTCAAATCCGCTTCTCTCTCTAAACAAAAAACTAAAAACCCAGGAAAACCCAGATATGAAAAGAAAAAAAAAACTTTGTAAGAAACTTTAGTAAGTGTATTGCTTTTCCACCGATCAAAACACCATATATATATTAGATTAATTGAATGTCTCTTTTCATTAGTCAATTTCTTTTACCTTTATATAATATACCTATTGTCTTTTCTCCTTTTCATATTCTTCATCCCTTTTCTTTCTTTTCTTTTTCATTAAATAATATGAAAAAATCTCTAAAGTTTACTCAATAATCCTTTCTTCAAGTGAATGAAAGCTTCCATTTCCGGTTTTGCAAATCGAAAAACAATAATCCTCGTGTATTTAAATACATATATATCTATATAATTAGAACCCACCACCACAGTATTAGATCGGTGATGAAGTATTAGATCGGTGAAGTATTACTTTTCCTATATATACATCTCTGCCGATGAAGTATTAGATCGGTAAGACCCCACTCTTTTAATGGTGGTAATGGGAGGAGGGACAGCGGTGGTGATGGGAGGAGGGCGGTGTTATTGTTTTGTTTGATGATTTCACACTGAAAGTGTCTTTAACTTTGATTTGATTTCACAGTAAATGTGAGTTTGATGGGAATGAAAGGTGTAAAGGGTTTTCTTGTGAGAGAAGGTTAATGGGGATGATGATGATGATATATAGTAAGATAGTCCTTGTTATGGTTATGATGTGGAGGTGTGGATACAGATTTTAAATATAGATTATGAGAGCAATCGTTAAATCCATACATGTTCATCAAGTAGGACTTTTTAATAATTCTCTTTTCAATTTATTACACTATTCTGGGTTTTTTTTAGAGAGAGAAGCGGATTTGAAGATATGTAGATGAGAGAGAAGCAGATTTGAAGATAATGGTCAACCATGTACAAATTTTATAAGTTTGTAGGTAATATCTCCCTATACTACTAAAGGAGAGTACCCAATGAGATCACTAAATCCGAGTTGTCAATTCTATAGCCTATCTACGGTAGTGTCAATGACATGTTGATGATGCAAATTGTATGTATTTTGAGGTGTTTTTATTGAGTGTTTTAACGGAAGAAACACGCCGTCTTCGATCTTCAATTTTATAAGTTTGTAGGTAATATCTCCCTATACTACTAAAGGAGAGTACCCAATGAGATCACTAAATCCGAGTTGTCAATTCTATAGCCTATCTACGGTAGTGTCAATGACATGTTGATGATGCAAATTGTATGTATTTTGAGGTGTTTTTATTGAGTGTTTTAACGGAAGAAACACGCCGTCTTCGATCTTCAATTTTATAAGTTTGTAGGTAATATCTCCCTATACTACTAAAGGAGAGTACCCAATGAGATCACTAAATCCGAGTTGTCAATTCTATAGCCTATCTACGGTAGTGTCAATGACATGTTGATGATGCAAATTGTATGTATTTTGAGGTGTTTTTATTGAGTGTTTTAACGGAAGAAACACGCCGTCTTCGATCTTCAATACTCTCAAACAACGGTTGCTTTAACGGTGTTTGCATGCATTTTTGGTAACATGTGACTCATTTGTTTATACAATAAAGTACAACATTCAAACACAATATTGTTGTGAAAGATTATGGCTTGCACAGTAACCAGTTTGCCATGCTATCTTTTTCCAAAGAAAGATACACACATATGTACTTACATCGCCGAAAATGGAGGGAAGTTAGGCATCCGCATTTAATGCTATGTATCTTTAACAAGTGAGATTAGACATCCCCTTTTTCATAACATCTTTCAATGATATCTATTTTCATGTTTCATTTTGAATTTTGAAAATCTTATCTCACTAATGGCTTAGACTCTCTTATTTTACCTTTATTCCCTTTGAAATTCGGTTTAACCTATTTTACCAAACATAACAATTTTCTCTTTTTCCAATTTTCCGGAAAAAAATGGCTAACAACAATCTTACCTTTGTGGATGAACTTGATGCAAAAAAAGATTTTGTAAACATGAAAGTGAGAATTATCCGGCGATGGAAGCAAGTTTTCAAGCTTGACATGATTCTTATTGATGAACGTGTAAGTTAATTTACATATATATGTCAATACATCAACTCTTATATTGCGGAATTAGTTATCGGTTTTCACTATACGTCGACTTACATGATTACTGTTTCGCCTTTATTTGTAGGGAAAAAAGATTCAAGCAAGTGTTAAGAAATATTTAATCCCCCACTTTGATGAACTTATTAAGGAGGACACTGTTGTCTTGATTAACAAGTGTGGCGTGGGTGTTTCTGATGACAAATTCCCTGTGGTGAAAAATAAACTAAAACTCAACTTCTACAAGTGTACGCAAGTAAATCTTGCTCATTCTTTTCAAGGACACCCATACGGTTTTGCCTTTGTTCCATTCAATGAATTAAACGTGCAAATGGTTAAAAATCCACAAATTCTTAATGTTGGTAAGTAAATCTCTCAGATCTGTTGTGCAATACCGCAATAAATTAAAAATTCATCTTGAATGAGACTTCTTAGTAAAAGATCAACAATTTGTGTGTTCTATTATTTTTGTTTTTGCAGATGTCATTGGATGTGTAACATGGTGTGGAAATCTTGATATTTTCAAATCTTCTAAAGGAAAAGAAAGCAGAAGGTTCAACTTTGAAATGAAAGATTTAGAGTGAGTTTTGTTAATCTTTTCTATTCTTATATTCAAATATGTAAGGGTTAAATATAGTTTCATGTTAGGCTATTCAAAAGAATGAATGTCAGTTTCGAAAGTACAATGAATTATATTTTTTATATTGTGAAAGTATATATTTAAGGTTTGTGGATCTTTGAAGACTAGAATAAATGTATGTTCTCTTCCAAACAGTTTAATGTTAACGTTTCTGACAAAAGTGGATTCAAAGACTATGCGCTGTTTTAAACTTAAACCATAAGTATGAATCTGGAATAACCTTTTAAACATAATATACCAACAGAATGTTTTTTTGGCAATTAATGTGCAATGTCAGGAGATAGAGTACATATTTATTAGGGTATAACAACTTTGAAATTATAAAACAAATCTGACTAAAGAATTTATAAAATATCACCCACCATTGAATTCATGCAAGAACTTTCCTTACTTTGTAAACTGTTTGTCTTTTAATTTGCAGTGGTAAGGTGTTGAAATGTACATTATGGGGTGATTATGCTACTGCTTTCAACAACTTTGTGGAGAACAACAAATCAGCTGAACATGTAATCGCCATTCTTCAACATGCTTTGGTAAAGGACTGGAAAAGTAAGTTTACTCATATCATACACTATACCACATCCTCTCTTCATAAATGTATTTGTTCTCTAACTATCATGTTATGCCAAATTATATCTCAGGTACTGTGACTATTCAAAGTGATATATTTGGAACAAGAGTTTTTATCAATGAAGACATTGCAGAAGCTCAAGATCTTAGAAGAAGGTATGGAATTGTTATAAGAAATGAAGAACAGTGTGTATAATTTCAATCGTATTGGTCACAAAACTGTTTTGCAGCTTGATACTACAAGAAGGAGCAGCCACTACTTCAAGTGCCCTTTCATCGCAAACAGTGTATCTTAACCGGTTGAAATTTTTACTCAATTTGGGGGGAAAAATGTGGATGAAGTCAGAGAGACTGAGACGGTAAGTTGTTTTTAGTTCAATTTAAACATACAATCTTGATTTTGAACAACATTTTTTTTACATAACATCATTTACCATAACAATGTGTGCTATTTAACGTGTTAAACAGCCAATGGAATGTGCTATGGTTGGTACAATTGCACTACTTGAAAAAGAATTTGGCTGGTTTTATGTGGCGTGCCGAAAGTGCAACAAGAAAGTAATCAACAAGCAAGAGTTTTTGGAAGGTATTGAGGTTGAACAAGTTACCGATGATATCATGAATGCTCCGATTACCAGTTTATGGTGCCCAAAAGAGAAAGCAATTGCCACACAACTCATCCCTAAGTAAGTCAAATAGATCTCTTCATACATTTGGCATTGTTAGGATGCTTTCAATTTTGTCACTTCAACACTAATAAATCCTCATATTGAACTGTTTTCCTTTAGATTTAGGGTGACTTTTAGAGTTCAAGACTCCACCGGTAGTGCTTCTTTCTTGATTTTTGACAAGGATGTATCCAAAATCATTGGACTTTCAGCAACTGACATACGTGAGAGACAATTGAAGTCTGACCAGACTTCAACCTACCCATATGAACTTGATGCTCTGTTGAACAAAAAATTTGCCTTCAAAATTGGTATCTCAAAGTACAATCTTGATAAGAAATACAGTGTCTACACTGTGCTGAAGGTGTGTGATGATCCTGTGATAATCAATGAGTTAGCTTTTATGAAACAGACTGAGGTATGTTGTTTGTAGGTATTTCTTATTTGGCAGTTACATTTGCTGTCGATCATACATTAACAATGTAAATTTTTTTCGAGGCTAATGAAGATAGTCAAGTTGAAGAGTTGTCAACTGTCAAGTGTCAAGCTGGATGAAGACTCACAAACCAGAATGAGCTCTAAGGTGCTACTTTTTTCCCATTTATCCAAGAAATAACAAACAGTTTAATGTCCATTTGGATTGTTATGTAAATACAACTTATTACAGTTTTTATGTGATGTTTTCGAAGGATGCTTTCTCTGTTACCGGCGAATCTTTGGCTATTGATGTTGAGAAAGACACAAAAACCAGTCCACTCCAGAAAAGATCAACTGCTACCCCTGGTTTTGAGTCAACAAACAAGATGCCCAACAAGATGCGCAAGATCAACATTGGAAAAGCTAATTAGGAATGACTATGGATGGTGTGTTCAGGAAACACTTTTATGTTATGTTTAATATTTAATATGTATTTGTAGTCAACCAAAACTGTTACATGGTGCTGCATGCTTTTGTTGTTCCTCTACCTTATTTCAAAACCTTGGTGAACATGATATTTTGTGGTGTAAAACTCTATGCTTTAATTTACCAGTTGCTCATTAGGAGCTTAATGAAAGTATGTGGGAGCAAAATTATGGATTCATGATACTTAAAGAGAATATTTATTAGGAAATTAAGACCTGAGTATGAACATGAGCATGGTGTGTGTACCATTTACAACACTTGAGAATGGAATCCCCTGAGTTATATTTTTGGTTGCTAAAAAATAGTGTCTACTTCTATGCACATCATTCTTTACAAATGATGTGTTACATGCAAAAGAAAGTTGATCAATGTACAAAATTAAGATCATAAAATAAATAGTTGAAATACTAAATAAACTTTTAAATCCTTAAAGACAGCAACCTAATTCATAACAAACACACAAAGTACTTGACAATATTAAACAAACATACATGGTTTGTCTGAGTGCAATATCCAAAATACAGAGACAAGAGAACTAAAGCATTAAAACGGTTTAACAAACACGAAGATAAGCCTTTCCCCCCACAATTGATTTACTTTTGTTAAGTGCAAATCGTAGCGAATCACCAACCATGAAACCAGTTTTACTAAGGAAATCATCCCAATCACGCTTAATTACCACATGTGTATGATTTCCAGGTCTACGACTGTCGTACTTGATCTTCAATTTTGCAGGAAACTTCAAATGTCCATGAATCAGCACAGCTTCAGGGTACAAATTCAAACTATTCGAACGGACAAACCCAGCTGGGACAGTCTGTCATTTTGTGCAATGATTTACTTTTATCAGTACATACATAAAATCATAAAATGCTATTCAAAAAAATAAGGAAACAAAAATAAGTTTCACTATAAGTTTACCATCTCTTTATGAGTTAAAGAATGAGGTCTGAATTTTAATTTGAAGTATGGATGAATGAAATTCAAATCTGTATGTTTGTGTTTTTCCACCCTACATTCATGAACAATACTTTCACATCCCCCTTCTCCTTCAGTTGCCTCACTTTTCCACTCTCTAGCAATTTTGATATCTTCCCAACCTTCCAAAGAGGAAAAACAGAATGTAACCAAAAACTGAATGTAACCAAAAACAAAGATGATTAATAAACGATATCAACACTTACTTGAATGTAGCAACCCAACTCCAAGTTTTTTCATTAAATACATCTAGCAGGTATTTCCCTTGACCCACATTTGTAAACAGCATGGAGAATCCCTTAACCACACCATTAACCATAATCAGATTTGTCCAACCACTACCCTCAAATCCTATTGCTTGCAATTTGTTTTTCTTCCTATTTCGTGTTTGGGACTTATAAAGGAATTCCACTTTACCATCTTGCATTGGACCAAATATTTCTGCTTTCAACACCGGTTCCAATTCAGACTCTTCCGATAAATCATCAAAAAAATTGCGAAGGAAGACACTGTCATTATAATATAGTTTGTTTACTGTAATAAAATTAGCAAGTACAAATGAAACCAGTTTTACTAAGGAAATCATCCCAATCACGCTTAATTACCACATGTGTATGATTTCCAGGTCTACGACTGTCGTACTTGATCTTCAATTTTGCAGGAAACTTCAAATGTCCATGAATCAGCACAGCTTCAGGGTACAAATTCAAACTATTCGAACGGACAAACCCAGCTGGGACAGTCTGTCATTTTGTGCAATGATTTACTTTTATCAGTACATACATAAAATCATAAAATGCTATTCAAAAAAATAAGGAAACAAAAATAAGTTTCACTATAAGTTTACCATCTCTTTATGAGTTAAAGAATGAGGTCTGAATTTTAATTTGAAGTATGGATGAATGAAATTCAAATCTGTATGTTTGTGTTTTTCCACCCTACATTCATGAACAATACTTTCACATCCCCCTTCTCCTTCAGTTGCCTCACTTTTCCACTCTCTAGCAATTTTGATATCTTCCCAACCTTCCAAAGAGGAAAAACAGAATGTAACCAAAAACTGAATGTAACCAAAAACAAAGATGATTAATAAACGATATCAACACTTACTTGAATGTAGCAACCCAACTCCAAGTTTTTTCATTAAATACATCTAGCATGTAACCAAAAACTGAATGTAACCAAAAACTGAATGTAACCAAAAACTGAATGTAACCAAAAACTGAATGTAACCAAAAACTGAATGTAACCAAAAACTGAATGTAACCAAAAACTGAATGTAACCAAAAACTGAATGTAACCAAAAACTGAATGTAACCAAAAACTGAATGTAACCAAAAACTGAATGTAACCAAAAACTGAATGTAACCAAAAACTGAATGTAACCAAAAACTGAATGTAACCAAAAACTGAATGTAACCAAAAACTGAATGTAACCAAAAACTGAATGTAACCAAAAACTGAATGTAACCAAAAACTGAATGTAACCAAAAACTGAATGTAACCAAAAACTGAATGTAACCAAAAACTGAATGTAACCAAAAACTGAATGTAACCAAAAACTGAATGTAACCAAAAACTGAATGTAACCAAAAACTGAATGTAACCAAAAACTGAATGTAACCAAAAACTGAATGTAACCAAAAACTGAATGTAACCAAAAACTGAATGTAACCAAAAACTGAATGTAACCAAAAACTGAATGTAACCAAAAACTGAATGTAACCAAAAACTGAATGTAACCAAAAACTGAATGTAACCAAAAACTGAATGTAACCAAAAACTGAATGTAACCAAAAATTTACTGTAATAAAATTAGCAAGTACAAAAAAGGATTCCTTCAACTACCAACTTTGAAAAACTCACCTCTCTGAAAATTGTTGTATCACCAGCTTTAACCAAACATCTGTTCACCATCCATTTGCCATTGAAATCTTGCTTCATTTCCATACCAAAGGAATTCAAGCATATCACTTCAAACACATTCTTACGTACTAACTTAAAACATAATTTGCTTATTCCTAAATCACCTAATACATTACACTCAACAAAAAGGTGCCAAGCAAAATATCCAATCTTCACCACACCTCCACCCATATCATAAACAAGTACTATATACTCACGATCCTTCGAGTCAATCAACTTGATTCTGCTACACTTCTTACCCAAGTGGTTTTTGAAAATCCTTGGCATGATCTATATTAGATAGAAAAAAATTATCAACGTAGATTATAATGATTACTAACAAAGTTCTTATTTTAACATAACTCATTCATTTTACTTACAAGATATTCTTCAAAAGTATCATCACTAGGAACATCTACCAGTATATGAAACTTAATCTGTTCAACAACATGAACATTTAAGTTAAATAATATACTGTGATCCATGATGTTTTAATATTCACTACAATCAAACATTCATTTGGAAAAATGAAACCAAAAAATCAAAAAAATTATTTTCCACCTGTAAATATGTTTTGCATTTTATAAATCATGATCAACATGGTCCCCAGACAATCTAATGTTATGTCTCTATCAATTAATCTACTTTTCTTTTAAAAAAATAACAACCCGACCCTACATTCAGTATATGTAAATATCCAAGAAACCCTAATTTCATTCATAAATTAAAAAAACATATAAGTGGAGTTGTTTATATTTTTTTATTAGTAAAACATCCATACCAAGTCCAATATATAATAATTAAATACAAAATTACATTACCCGATTCGATTTCTCCATTTTTCATTAATGAGAGACGTTGAATCTGATGGCGTGCCCTGATTATCAAAACTATGCGTATAAACTAAAACAAAATTAGGTTCAGATATGTTGCCACTACGATGTTTTTTCAACCCACCCATTTGTTTTTCAAAGTTTCACTTTTACCCCCCTAACTTTTAAAAATATCATCTTTAATTTAAAACAATCAAATTATTAGTTTCAAATAATATGATTGTTTAGAGCATGTAATGCTCATTGTTAAACTTTAGCTTATTTTCAATTAAAAATACCCATTAACTTAATTGAACTAAAAAAAAGAAACGTTCAGCTTCATTTACATAATCATCCACTATAGACAACTCTCCAAATTTTCAAAAGAATTATGTGCAACAATGCGTATTATGTAAGCCTTACATCATAATCCAGTCACAACTTATAAATATACAACAAAAGATAAAAGATAACAAATTTTAGATAAAATATAATGAATGGCTTCGCATGACATTTGAATACCTATCAGATTCAAAATTACATCCAATTCGAAATGTGTTTTCAAACTCTAATTCAACTTGTTTTCATAATCCAAATGTAAATATGATCGATTTTAAAAAATAAATACATATATTAAAAAACCAATGAAATTAATTTCCCAACACAAAAAAAAATCAACTTAATTTAAGTACTCATCAACTTTTGATAACTTTCAATTTTTCAAAGAATTACATGTAACAATGCGTTTCTTATGTAAGCCTTACATCATAATCCAGTCACAACTTTTAAATCTATAACAAAAGATAAACAAATCAAATATTAGATAAAATATAATGGATGTCTTATCATGACATTTGAATACCTATCAGATCCAAATCTACATCCAATTCAAAATGTGTTTTCATCCAAATTTCTATCCAATTCTAATTTGATTTGTTTTCATAATCCAAATCTTTCAAACAAAAATAGTTAGAAACATCGAATAAAAACAAACAAAATCTGGAACACGTCATGCAAATTAAAAACATAATATTCCAACAACTGAAAATTTCTTAAAACAACACAAATCTAAGTCTGAGTAGTCAACATACAACAATACTAAAAATCTCATCATGATACAACACATAAAATTTGGTAAATTTTTTCCTCAAATTTCTGGTGATGAACTAACTTCTTCCACTTTTTCATCAATCACCTCTTGAACACTTGTTGAACACATTAAAACACAATAAAAATTCGTTGAAATGAAATCAAAATGTTTAATGAAACAAGTTAAATCACGTACCAGGTTCCAAATACTCCGCACCACAAACACCTTCACTGTTGAATACATCAAGTCGGTAGCGCCTGTTTCGTAAGTTTGTAAACTTTAATATGCACCCACTGACCA